>JAQPPZ010007159.1:0-600000 GCA_028583015.1 Wollemia nobilis | reverse complement strand
TCAAATTTTGTTTTAGGAGCTATGTTAGCTCAACTTGATGATGAGAAAAGAGAGCATGCTAATTATTACATTAACAGGACATTAATTAGTTATGAAACCCGCTACACAGCATTAGAGAAGTTATGTCTAGCAATCGTATTTTCTACACAGAAACTATGTCATTATATGCTCAGTCATAAAACGTATGTTATTGCTAAATTCGATCCCTTGCGGTATCTCATGAGTCGACCTTATTTATATGGTCGCACAACAAAGTGGGTTCTTGTGCTAAGCGAGTTTGAACTCACGTTTATAGGACAAAAGTCTGTTAAGGGTCAAATCATAGAAGATCAATTAGCTGCTGCACCCTTAGAATCCACCCATACCCTCATCATTGAGTTTCTTGACAAATGCCTTAAACTAGAGGTAGATCATTCAGAGCAATTGTCCTTATACTTTGACAAAGCCCGATGCATGAGTGGGGCTGGTGCAGGTATTATTTTGATATCTCCATAGAAACATCTCATACCTCTATCCTTTAAATTAGCGTTTGCCTATACTAATAACACTGCTGAATATGAGGCTCTCATCCTTGGATTACGAGCAACCCTGGCACTAAAAATTAAAAATCTATTAGTTTTCGGTGATTCTCAACTTGTTATAAATCAAATTAACAATGTTTATCAGACCAAAGATGATAAATTACACCCATATAAAGCATATGTATTGCAATTAATATCTTTATTTGATCAAGTTACCTTGGAAGCTATTCCTCGAACTAGAAATCGTGCGGCTGACGCTATGGCCACAACTGCATCTCTTTTACCCTTGGAGTTAGATGACGAATATGCTACTATCATTATTCATCGACTCCAGGAACCCACTTCAATTAAATCATGCTTGGAACCTTTGGACGTGTTTCTAATCAATGAAAATACTCCTAAACTTTGGTACACTGACATCCTCAATTTTATACAAAATGGGACCTTCCCTGAAGGTTTTAATAGAAACCAACATCGGTTATTACGTATACGAGCAAGTCGATTCATAATAATTGGCAATACGTTATATAGGAGATCTTTTGAAGGTATCCTATTGAGATATTTGAATCTAGAAGAGTCTAGATCAGCTTTGAGTGAAGCCCACAATGGATCTTGTGGGGGACACTTTAGTGGTAGCGCCATTGCTAAGAAGCTCCTTAGGATAGGATATTTTTGGCCTACCATGGAGAATGATGCACATGATTACGTGCACCATTGTGACAAGTGCCAAAAACATGCTGACCTTGTCCATGCGCCTACACAAGAACTGTAGGCTATTTCATTTCCTTGGCCCTGTTCAAAATGAGGCTTAGACATCATTTAAAAAATCAATCCAGTGTCATCTGATGGACACAAATTCATCATAACCGCCACCGAGTATTTTACGAAGTGGGTTGAAGCTATGCCCTTAGCTTCTTGCACTGGAACTCAAGTTTCCAAATTTATTTTTAATCAAATTATTTGTAGGTTCAAAATTCTTGCAAATCTCATCTCGGATAATGGAACTTGTTTTAAAAATAAATATGTAAAGAAACTATATCAAAAATATAAAATTCAACATCGTTGGTCCACTCCCTATTATCCTCAGGGTAATGGCCAATCAGAAGCATCTAATAAAATATTAATTAAAATCCTCAAAATACTGGTCAATAAATCTTGCCAAGATTGGCACATTCAATTATATCCTGCTTTGTGGGCTTATCGAACTAGCATTCGTACTCCCATGGGAACTTCACCTTTTGTTTTGGTTTATGGCGCTGAAGCTATTTTTCCCTTTGAATTAGAATTTCCTTCTTTGGCTCTGCTACTTCAAGATACTGAAGTAGGAGATGAATATTGTGCTGGCATATTTAGTCAGCTAGAACTCCTAGATGAGAAGCACATCAATGCTTTGGAGCATCTTTGAGCCTACCAGAACAAGCTCAAACGAGCATATCTTAAGAAAGTTCATCATCGATCCTTTGATATCGGTGACCTCATCTTAAAAGAAAATAAAAAAAATACTAATGCAACTAAAGACCTTAAAGGTAAATTTGAACCTAACTGGCTTGGGCCATATATCATCACTGCTAAATTTGGATTGGGAGCATACAGATTAGCTACCTTAGATGGTAAAGATCTTAAAGAACCTATGAACATTATGCATATTAAGCACTATTATGCATAATTATGGTAATTTCGTCATTGTATATATTGTACATCTTGTCTCATTTTAGTAAATTCATATAAAAATTTCAAAAATAGTAATATTATGTATTCTCTCAATTCATAAATCAAAATCATCAAAATCCTCAAAAACATCTTCTATTTTGCACCTGTCAATTCTTGAAGTATTGCAGTTATATTTTCAGTTGTTTTGGATAAATTAGCATTTATTTAGAATCCCTCACTTTCACACTCACATGAATAAATATCTTGATCTTATTTGGTATGATTATTAATCTCTCTTATATCAAAGTCCATAGTTGAATTAAATAAATTTTTGAGCATAGAGAACTGATCTTGTTATTTACTTGAACCAAGTATACCTTTTCACATTAAAATGATTTCATTGCAAATTCAAAACAATGCTACATAGTAGAAGTGGTCTCTTGAGCGAAAAGTTTCCCCTGCTATCCTATCATGCACATGGTCTAAAATATTTGAGAATTGACAAAAGGACAAGCTCACCCCTATCCAGAATAAAAATCCCTTGCTCTACAGCCAATCCGAGCAAGTATCCCTAGTATAGGAAGAAAAATAAAAATAAAATCAAGAAAAAAATCATGAGAAAAAGAAGCATTATTTTAGTAGCATTTTGTACCATCTCAGCAATATTTCAGCATTATCTCAGTATCAAGCAAAAATACAAAAAGAGAGAGAGAGAGAGAGAAAAGAAAAGAAAAAGCAAAAAGCAATAAAATCCCTTCCCCTACCCTTTGAAAATAAAAGAAGGGTGAATGAGCTTGAATCCTTGGAATTCTCAATTATTCGAAAACTATGAGGTAAGCCCCATAACAGGTGGTTTGTGCCCAACCCGCTTGGCCTTGGGTAACTCCTAGCATGGTGATATGTCTGTTACATTAGCGACCTTATTTTGTATAGGCCTATTTTTGCTTATGGATCAGCTAGCTCTTGATGACCTGACTTACATAGTAGTTTGGTACGGTTATATGCATATAAATCATGGTTAAAGAACATTTATTTAGTTAATTCAAATTACCTGTATCAAATTATCTTGCTCAAAATCGGTAAATGAACAATACAATTGCACACACATTTGTATTTGAGAGATTTTGTATCATTATGATAGATCGAGATCGGCAATGAACTCACATATGCACACGGGGTTCCTTATAAATCTAAATTTTGTCTTTGAGATAATTTAAAATATTTATGCAAATATTCTGGAATAATTTGATTTTCTTACTTGAGAACATCTGCTTAGCGTAAAAACAATTACATACATTTTTTTTCAAAATCCAAAATTTCTTTCAAAGCATGTTCAAAAATCTAGCAATAAAGTCACATTTATATATTTTTGACTTTCGCAACGATGGTATAGTTCCTAAACCTAAATTGGAATTTTATGCCTAGTGCAAGTCCTCATCTTATATTTTCTATTTATCTCAAACTCAAAAATCAACTATGCAATAAAACTATTATATCAATTTCTTCTTTGGATTTCGTGATGATGGTATAAATCTATACCTAAAAATTCTATGCCTAGCGCAAACCATCGTTTTAATTTTATTTTCCATTTTTATCCATAAAAGCATATGGCTTAAATCATTATGTTACACAATTGTGCTTTAAAAAGAACGAAAACTTTTCTATTTCATTTCATTATGTCAACATTCAGTTTTTTGCGACGATGGTATAATTCCTAGGCAATTGTTCAAATTTCTATCACACTTAGGAATTTTATGCCTAGCAAAAATCATATTTTTAATATTTCATGTATAATATTTTCATGGAAATATGAAAACAAATCATCACCATCATCATTTTTCATCATCACATCACAAAAGTCTTAAGAAAGTCTCTTAAGCACCCTTTTACTTTTAGCAATATTTCTCTATCGGGATTAGCTTAATGACCTAGCGAGCGACGACTCCATGAAATGGTCATGTAACAACGACAATGTACTTTGAAATTATTGTTAGAAGTAACTTTATTTTTCATCAAATCACACCACAACAACCAATTTGTTTACATCAAATTATTTCATTTGAATTTTATGGCATGACATAAAATTATAATATTTTCAATGACATAATTACATGAATAATCAATCAACAATTCAAATATTAAAGCATCATAAAACATATGCACAAGTCATATCACAAAAAGAATATATATATATATATATATATATATATTTTTTTTTTATATATATATCAAGAAATATATGTACATCATATCAAAACGGATTGGTATGCCATAATCTATACACTGACATACTCAATCCTCTCAAAAATATACAGTCTATAGTCAATGTGCAGCTAGTCTCAAGAAGCCCTCGAGCTCTCAGCCTCATCTCCTCTCTCACCCTGAGGTGGAGGAGGTGGTCCCATCAAAGTCCATGTCGTATCATGGGTCCTCAATGTCACTCGTGAGGATGTCCTCAATGATCCCATCTTGATCAGCTTTGCAATGTCGGACGACAACTGTATCCTCTGGCCCTCTGAAACCAGCTGGAAGTATACTCCCTAATAGAACGCGGTTTGAGCAATAGCCCGTGCCAACTCCTGCATGCCCGCCCCTCTGCTCTGAGCCCTGAGTTGTATAGCCTCATCCTGCAACGTCTACACCTGAGCTCATAGGCAAGCATTCTCCGCTCGGAGAGCCACCATATCGCTACTCTCCCCCACCTCGACACCCTTGCCCTTATCGGGTGATGGTGGCCTATCCCTCTATTGATAAGGGAGTCCCTCCTCCCTCCTCTCTGGCTGTTGTGGTCTCTCCAGAGCCTATGGCACTCTTCGAAGTCTCTCCTAAGGAGGCCATCACTGATACCTCCCTCTGTGACTCCTCACTGCATCGATAGTAGCTTGGCACCACCTCCCCATTCATTGAACAATAGTGTGCATCGGACCCTATACCCTCGTAATATGAGGAGGGCGGATGCTTGCATACCAGGCATCATACCCGTCTGCTACTCCTGCACCATCCCCATACACTAGCTGAATGGGGGCATCGTCAGCATCTTGACTCTAGAACCGCTGCATGTATAAAGCCCCGCTCAATGTAGTATTATCCCGGACAGTCTAGGAGTACTCATAATCCTTGAGAGAAGGGATCCCCTGCTATAGACCGAAATATCTCAAAACTCAATCGTAGCGGTGGAGCTCTACCTATCCTTGCTCCATCCTCAACCAGAAGACTCGCCTGATGCAAGCCAACTCCTGTTCATCCTCTCCCAACCATGGATGTTCTCTCCATGGCCTCCAGGTGATCTAATCTGGGATGAGATCATCTAGAAAACTTTGGGCCATCGACAGATCTATCCATTGCTGTGACCCTCTCTAGAGCCACCAATAGAAAACCCGGGGTCTCTCCTGGTCAACTCCTATTAGTGGAAGCCCTACCGACCTCCACACTGCAATGTGCTCCCAGCACCAAACCTGTAGCAGGATGTCAGCACCAGACATCGACCTCCCTTGTATACAATCCCGTAAAGGATCCTATACAAGTGACATAGTACAAAATTGTCCCAAGCAAACCTATAACCATGGTCTCTCATTTCATAGACCACATCTAAGAGGAGCCACGATAACCTGCATATGGCATAGAAGTAGGCAACCCACCACCCCTACCAAAAATCAGGTCAATCGAGATGCCCCAAGAATCTGCCTCAATGCCTCGATGTTCACTCCGCCCTTCTCCAGGACGAAGATTGGGTCACTGTAGAGTCGCATCATGGCATGGCCCTGATTGGTCGAATGAGTCATGAATCGCCCATGTATGGGGATCCTCAAGATCCTCCATACATCCTCTAGAGTGGGATCCATCTCCCCTATCGATAGTCGAAAGAAAGATGATCCCGGATACCATCTCTTTGCTAGGACTATTAGTAGCCCCATGTCTATAGGAATTTGTGGAATCTTTGCCACATGTTGTAGTCCAACCTCTGCTATTCTATCCCTCTCAGCCTGATCGAGCATGGATACATCATCTTTGAGCCCCTATATTTCCATTATTAACTCTTTAGTAATCCCCTCTGCAAAATAAACAATAAAACAACAAAAAAAATCATTAGTACATAATCATTAAAATCAATTTCATCTCATAAAAAAATGATATCGTCCATTATTGGACGATATCGTACTAAATTTAGTAAAATCATCCTTGGTAGGACGAAATCGTCTCCCTTTTGTTCAATTTAGGGATCGTCCTTTATTGGATGAAATCGCCCCTATTTCTCCAATTTCGTCCTTAGACGAAATCGGCGATATAGGGACGATTTCGACGAAATTGGGATGATTTCGTCCCGACATTGTCGATGGCCTAAAAACAGCCGCGATGACCAAAAACAATTAAAATTTAAAGTAAAAAATTAAACAAATCAAGTTAAAAACATAATGTATCAGGTTTAGATCCTTACCCGCAACCCGTGTCGGACCTCTGTCGATTTGTGTGTCGTTTCCACCATTTTTCCTGTAGAGCTCTGAAACAACGAAAGTGAATAGTAAAAATGAATTAGGGTTTTACCCTATTTTTCTTAATTTTATTTAAAAAACAACAATATTTTTTTTAATTTTTAAATTTTTGCTTTTCCGTGCTTTTACCTCAAACGTTTGATTTGGGTAAAAACTCGGAGGGGGCACCATAGCAAGAAGTTGTACGATTCGACCTAGAATTGTCATCTAAAAAATGGAATAAATTTTTGCTTTCTTGTAAAGCATGAAGAACTCGTATTTAACACATTTTCTTTGGAAAATTTGCTAAAGAGGGGGCAAAATGTAGCACCCTAAAATTGGCACAGTTAAACCATTAGTAAAAAGATTAAAAATTTGAATTTTAACCCCGAAACCGCCCGTTAACCGCTCACCTCATTTTTTGTGCCATTTTTAGAAGTTGTTTTGATCATTGGACGATATCATCGCCTATCTGATGATATCATCCCAAATCGGATGAATTCATCTGGAATAGAACGTCCAGATGATTTTGTCCTAAAACCAAAATTTCATAATTAGCCTTTGTTTCAACAACCTCTCCAACTTGAGCAGAAGCGTGTCTGCGCGGTTGGAGATTCCTACGTTGGAGATCTCCCAGATTGGGATGATCCCCAACCTCCTAACCTCCCCCTAATCCTATATAAACTTGGGATTTTCCCAGTTTATCCCCTTGGATGATCATTTCCCTGCAACTCTAGTTTTTTGTTGTATTAGAACATCCTCGCCCCCATCATTTGCATTTGTATTTTCAGGTTTTATTACAAGATTTTATTGTGTTTCAGTCGGAGGAAGCTCAAATCGTTGTAGGTGATCCAACACGATTTTGGACGATCCTATCAAGATTGGCAATGATCTCATATGATTGCAGACGATTTTGACTACAATTCAGATTGGGGGCAACCAGAGCCCTGATTTTGTGTTTTCTACCTTTCTTTCTTATTTAATTGTGCATTAGATCGATTTATTTTTGTTTTGCATCCTGGATTTCACCTCATTTAGCATATTTGCATGATAAAATTTAAAATAAGTTATTAAAACAATGCATCCCATTTGATTTGCTATCTGGATTTATTATTTAAGCATCTATACTGTTATTTCTATCATTTTGCATCATTCTTGCAATTGCATTTTTTATTTTTGGTGTCTGTTTCCATGATTGCAGGTTTCTAATGAATTCATCAGGTTGCCGACGATCTTGTATGATCTCAGATGATCGCCTATGATTTGGGATGATTTTGTACAATTACAGATGATCTTGTCATATTCGAGATGATCTGGACTCCTACAAGCTTCAGAATCTTCATCAGACATCAGGAATCAGGTGTATTCCTCTCCATTTCACATAGTCTTTGTATTTAGGATTCATTCATGTTTGATGTCTTCATATAAACCCAAAATTTCATATATAATAGCTTAGATTCATTTTGGCCAACCTAGGAATATGAATGATTGAATATAAAATGAACACATCAAACCCATTCTCAACCTAGGCACAAAAACTACCACTCAAAATTTCCTGGTGAACCCCACCATCCGTCGAAAATTCACCCTTATACCCCTCCCCCGAGAGGCGCAACCTTCAAAGGGCCTCTCTATCCAAGGTATTGTCCCATACTTCTCGCATCCCCTCTTCTGGGCATGGATCCTTTAGCCTGAAGGTAAGGGTATAAAAAATTTGGGCGATACACAAGCCATTGGGAATTCACAACAATTCACTTGCAAATCTGTGTCTAGACACCCAGGTGACCCTTGACCATCAATTCAATGGAAGAATTGAGCATCCAAAAACCTGATTTCAAGATAAGGATACTTTTCTCGTGGCCACTTTTGTTAATAGCGACCCACAATATTAGTTGCGACTGTTAATAGTGGCTAGTAGAGCTAGCTGCTTTGAGCATCAATGACTAGCGTTTGATGAGCTTAATCCTCTATTTTAGCCATATATTTACCTTTATTAGCATGCATTTCTATTAATTAGGCATATATTAATCATATTATATGCATTTCAATGATTTAATAGCTAATTAATAAACATATTTACTTACATTTGTGTATTATAAGATTTCCTTCACATGCTGTATACATTCATTTCCTTTATGCTCAATATACAAGATTATATGCATTTCTAGGTTCCTTTACATGATTTAAGCCATGCTTCATGCTTTAATATCAATTTCTTAAGCATATTTATGCATATTTACGTATGTTCATGCTTTCTTTATACATTTTCTATGTTTCATACATTTTCTTGGAAATCAACCTCATCATGAGAGGTTTCATGTGCTTCTAAATGTGCTTTGTTGTTTCCTTGCATGCAGGTGATAGATCTCTCTAGGGAAAAAGCATCATTCAAGACCATTCCTCTTGAAATTGGATAAGGAGGCATCCTAGTAAGCCCTCAAGCAAAGTTTGAAGACCTTAAGAGTCTATTGAAGGCATCTACCACATGAGTTGTGGATTGTAATATGTATCACAATGGTCAAATCCCTAAGAGGGATGTTCTTGTAACCTTGTTGTAAAGAGATTCAAAATTATTAATAAATATGGGCACATTATTTTACTTTCTTTCTTTGCACTTGGATATTTGATTATCTTATCCTTTTGATAGCATATTATCAAGTTGTTAGACTTTTTTAAGCCTCTTTCAGTGGCGATCACGATGGAAACCTTGCATTTTTTGCTACTTTTGCTGATCTGCTATGTTTTATATGTGTAGGTACTAGTCACAGTTGAAAACATCAATGCATAGTCTCAACCATGGTTGAAAATAGTAGCTAGCATCCTAGCCGTCCTGAGCAACAACAACTAGCAGAAAACTTGGCAAAACAGTAAGCAACTTGTTTCTACTTTAGATGAGGATTTCCAGGTAGGTTGCCTCCTCTACATTTTTTTATGTTCTCTGTGTTTTCTCTATGTTTAGGTTTCAATAAAATCACTAAGAGAAAATATAAGGGGAATTTGAAAAAAAATCTTGTTTTCTGCTAGCCGCTGCTAGGAACAACGACCAGTTCTTTTGATTTCCCTAGTCTCCAGCAGCTAGGATTTTGGATACTTTTTTTTCCAGTGATCGATATTGTTGCTTGCTACATAGAATAGCAACCACTATGTAAATTGTGTGTTAGGATTTTCTTGTTTGGGGCTTGTCCAAAGGCCAATTTAATTTTAATTTTGCATTTGCATTATCTAAAAATAAAGAATTGCCTTGCATTTCTTTGAAAGTAAAACACTATTTTCTAGGCACATAGAAATATAATCATGAATGATTTTTAATGCATACTTCATTAATAAAAAATTAAAAAGAACACCCACACACCACTATTCAATTAAACATCAACAATGTTGGGCCTTCACATCCAACCTGTTGATCGAGACCAATAGTGGAAGCTATTACCACTCGGTTGGCTTGTATGACATTGTATCACCGGGACCCATCTGAGGCTAAGGCCGATTCAAAAACTATTCTATTCATGTAAAATAGCATGTATTCCTCTTCAGAGAGGTGTATCACTAACCATGGTGTATTGGGTGAGAATCGGTAGTACCTATGCTCCTTTCCCAGTTATGGATTTCATCTCCATATCTCGGGGGATAGATAGCCTGAATGTCATTACTGGGTTTGTCACTATGAGTATATAGATAAAAAAATTTAACTATCTAATAGAATCATCAAAAATTGCAAAACATGATGAGATTTAGACTATATACTCAATAAATAAAAATGCACTAAACAATTTTAGGATACACAAAGAAATTTTAAATGAGATAAACACTTTGTATTCTTTTTTTTCCTTAAAAATTACCTATGAAATAAATTCACAAATCATGGTTAACACATAGAGAGGCCATCCTCGACACACAACCGAGGCAAAAATTGAGGCTCCAAACCACACATAGAATAACGAGCTTGAACCTCCTACTCAAAATGCTCCCAAACGATGTTTGACTAACATTAGAGGTGATAACTTGATGCATGGGGTTTCTCATCAGAACACCCCAGTTAGAGGACACAATAAAAATTCCTCTCATGATAGAACTGAGGGTAGTTCAAGATCCTGGTAGTCTAAAAGAGACTACCTCCAGTAGATAGAAGATTTTTGCATAAGAAGACCAGTATTTCATTTTTGAGACATGAGGCAAAGAATTGGCTAAGGCATAAAGAAGGTCACGATTTCGTGACATGTTGGTTTTTCATCAGGATGTGGCTCGAAGAGGTCAGAAAGCAAGAGAGCATCACGATTTCGCGACATGATGGGTTTTCGCTCATAAAACCGACTGAAGAAGCAAAGAGAGAAAGAGTGTCGCGATTTCACGACATGGCAAATTTTTGCCCCATACTGCTCACAAAAGATAAAGTCCAAGAAGATGTCATGATTTCATGACATGGCAAATTTTTGCCCGCAATGCAGCCCGAAGGAGAAGGTGTCACGATTTCGTGACATGGTGAATTTTTGCCCATAATGTAGCCTGAGAGAGCCAGAAAGGAGAAGACATTGTGATTTCGTGACATGATAAGGGTCTGTCGACATGGATATATTTAGTAATGAATAAGATGCCTTCAAAAGCTTATGTCAGTAACTAGAAGTAGACAGTAGAATATATCAATTCCTAGATTCATGCTATTAGTTTTTGTTTGTTGGAAGCCATGCAAAGGATATGGAAGCATGATTATATTCTGATTGCTTGTAATTGATTCTATATCATAATGTACTAATTATAGAGATACCCCCATAGGGTATATATAAGAGTAAACGTATTCTAAAAAGAGGTCGGCTCTTAGATGTTTACAAGACTGGATGTATGTACTTTGAATACAAGCAATACAATTACGCTTCTATTTGGCTTCTGGTTCATAGTGTGCAAGTGTATGTGTTAACATTTCTCACTTCTATTCACATTATTGAAATATAGATTATGTTTTTTCTAAGATCTGGACTTACGTAAAACATAAATCATATTGTTGGAGTTGAAATCTGATATATACATGTGTTAGATAGAGATCTAAATCACATTGGGAAATTCATGATTTCTGCATGGAGATAATATTAAATGCTTTAACAAGTAAAGTATATGTGTTCATCTTAGTTGTTGTTTAATCTGCACCATATTCAAGCTCTAGCCTCGGCTATATTTCCCTCTCTTTCAGTAATACTCTTTTCCCTTTTCCCATAAAAACCATTAAGGAACCAGCCTCCTCTGGAGATTAGATGAAAGATCTCACGATCAGTTTCATCTATTCAATGTTGACAAAATCAAGGTGCAAATAACAACCATAGGCAGATTTTGTTCCAATAGTTTTTGGCACGCTCGGTGGGACCCTAAATCCCACAGTATTCTATAAGGTTTGGTGTTTGCCTTTGATCTTTAAAATCTAAATCAAATCACCTGGCGACTCTATCCGAAGGTATAGACCCAAGAAATACCTTATCTATTTATCTGGTTAAAAACTCATGATTATTTACTTATATGATAACCATATCTAAAGCAAGAAACTTAGAAGAACCCATTGAGTTCTTCGAGTTACATCTTAGTAGCCTAAAGGTGCATCCAATTTTATCTGCTAGATCAAATCCACCTGCTACTAGTATTACCACCCTTGTACCCTCTATTTTACCTATTTCTAGTATTAATCCATTTTTAGTGACTACCAGTAGTTCTATAATACAGGCAAGTATAGTTGCTACAATGGCTGCTCCTCCACCAACTTATCTCACATGGAACCACATGGGTCCACTAAATTTGGTGGCCCAAAATCCGATTCCTACAGCAGCGTTGAAGGCGTTGCCTTCATATGATGAAATAGGTAAAATGACATATGAACATTGCTTAGATGTTGCAGCTTTGGCTGCAACTTATAACATCACTCAGGAAGATGTGATGATCAGATTGCTAGTGATTTCCTTAAAAGGAAAAATGCTCTATTGGTATAGAGCACTCCCTCCTCAAACAATCATGACCTGGGCAGAGCTCGCTGGTAAACTTGTTGATGAGTTCAATCAACATGCAGATCCATTCTCCCTACTCAGCCAATTCACCATTATAAGAAAACATCCTCAAGAGGAGATTGTTGATTTTAATATTCGATTCAGTCGCACCTAGGAAAGAGTTCCCACGGGATTGAAACTGACCACGGAGCAAGCAATATATTATTACTTAAGAGATTTTGATACAGATATCAGTATGATAATACGATAGTCACGAATATTCACTTTCCCTACCATTTATCAACAAGCTTCTATAGCAGAAAGAGATCTTATTGCCACAGGAAGATATCTGCCTAAAGCAATAATGCCTATTTTTCTCGATATTCCCCAAGCTCCCAATGCTACTTCTTCTAGTACTTCTCATTTTCCAAATGTAGATCTCCCAAAATGGAATGGGCCACCTTCCATTCCTACCATACAGATGCCTCAGAACTCTCCGGCATTACCTCCTATTCCTACAATCCCTGCATTACCTGCACCACCGCCTCAGTCAGTCCCCGATAATCAGCTCACTCTTATACTGGATACAATGAAAAATCTAGCAAATGATATGACTTCAATGAAGAAAAGAGAAGTTGAGAGGAATTTTCAACCAAGAAGGTTTCCTCAGATAACAAGAGATGCAACGCAGTCAAGTAACAGGGGATAGGAAAGATCAAATGTCGTTTATACAAATGAAATAGAAGATGTTGCTGAGCCTTCTGCAAATTCTGATTACTGGTGCACCATGTGTAATGATCCACATGGAGAGAGTTCGTGTATGATCCATCAACATTATGTACAGAGTATAGCTATTGAGAAAGCAGAGAAAAGCATGAAAGGTCATGTAAATATGATTAGAGAAAAAGACCACAACTTCATGATGCCTATGGTAGAACAAGTTGCAGTTCTAACCAGATCGGGTAAAAAACCTCTACAGGTAGATCCTAAGGAACTTCAACCTTTAAGTTTTCCCCTAGCTCCCAAAATAGCTCCCAAAGGAAATTTTCCTTATGAGAAATCTCAGATTCTAGCCCAAAGCCAAGGGCAAGAAATACATAAAGAATTTACTCCACGAAAGGAAACTGAGACTCAAGACCAAGCTAAGGAAAGGTTGAGATTCCCTTCATTAACAAAAAGGCAAAGGACTGAAGCTACCCAGGGATACAGAAATAGGTATGATACCTTCACCAAGGAAAGAGAAAAAATTGTTGAATCTCCTACATTCAACATAGTTGAAGAAATGAAGAAGACTCCCTCAAAGGCGAGTATGTATGATGCTCTTCAATTCCCTGGTCAAATTGATCTCCTGCAAGAATCTCTAAAGACAATGAAAGGTAAAGGTAAAAATATTTCCCCTTCAAATACAGTCTAAGAAAATCTAACATCTGCTACTAGAAAGAATAGACCTCCTCCCTTTTATTTATCTCTTCAAATGGAAGGATGGGTGGTTCACAACTGCATGATAGATTCAGGTGCTGCTACTACAGTAATACCCAAAGCAGTATGTGACATTATGGGAATGGAATACACTAGGAGAAATCCAGGTGTCCTACAGTTGGATGGTACTCTAGTAAAAACTGTAGGAGTAATTAAAGACATTCCCATACAACTTCACAGGATGCCCCAAATGGTGGTTATACAAGAAGTAGTAGTGGTAGATTTGGCACCATACTTTGGTATGTGCTTATCTAGAGAATTCATGGAAAAAATAGGAGGATACCTATCTCTGGATTACTCACATTTAGAAATACCTTTCAAAGGTAGGAGGATTAAGATCTTTAATGAGAAACCATCTACTTTTCATGTAGAAAAAATAGGGGACGCTGACACCGTGAATATAATGATGGAAGAAATTAAAGAAGTGGATCTAATGGAAGAGACCTTAGAAGATCTTCAAGCAGAAGATCAGTTTTCTCTACAGGATTTCAATGCCATGGTAGAGACAGAAATAGGAAGTTATTCCATTGAAAAACCAAAAAAGCAATTGACACCTGCTATCGAAGAAAATAACTCTACTAATCAGATGTGGAAGCTTTTCTTTGATGGAGCTAGGTGTAAGAATGGAGCTGGTGCTGGAATAGTTTTGATTTCTCCCATAGAGAAGGAAAGGGTTTTCTCTTACAGGTTGACGTGGAGTTGCACCAATAATGCGGTAGAGTATGAGGCACTTTGTTTAGGACTGAGGAAAGCTGAAAAACTGGGAGTGAAACAGCTACTCATTTATGGAGACTCAGAACTTATCGTGAATCAAGTCACAAAGAAATGTATCAGTAAACAACATTATTTAAAGGCTTATAGAAATAAAGTATGGGATCTCTTAGAAGCCTTTGAGGCTCTAAATATGAAGTCTATTCCTAGAGAATAGAATACCCACGCAGATTTATTGGCATCAGTGGGAGCTAATTTATGTCCTATCAGTAATGTTATTCAGAAATCCAAGATGGTTAGACTCATATATAGACCTTCAGTGCCAGACAAGAATGTCTTCTGGCAAGTTTTTGAAAATGATGAGCAAATATTAGATTTTTTAATCTATGAAATGAACTGTTCGAGTGACAGAAATCTACAAGATGAAGAAGAAGAAGATATGATTCAGTTGAAGAATAATCATATCCCTAAGGGACTTATCACCCTTGAAAGTTTGTTTGATAACAATGATAGGGCTATAGGTCATAAAATAAAAGTTGATAAACATCGGTATAAAGAAGTGGAGTTAGAACCGGGAAAGATGATTAAAGTAGGGGTTAGTTGTACAGAAGAAGAATTGAACCAAATCAGGGAATTATGCAAGAAATTCCCTGATATCATAGCTTGGGTGTACAGTGATCTAAAGGTGTATAGAAAAGAGATTATCCAACACACTATCGAATTAGAAGAAGGAGCCAAGCCTTTTAGGCAAAAGCAAAGACCGGTAAACCCAAAGATAGAGTCTTTGATGAAGCAAGAATTGCTAAAACTTCTTCAAGCTAAAATAGTGTATCCTATTAAACATTCTACCTGGGTGGAAAACTTGGTACCAGTCAGGAAGAAAAATGGAGACATTAGATTGTGTGTAGACTTCAGGAATTTAAACAGAGCATCACTCAAAGACCATTATCCCCTTCCTTAGATTGATCAAATTTTACACACAATTGCAGGGGCAGAAAGGTTTTCTTTACTAGATGGTTTTTCAGGGTATAATCAGGTATGGGTCAGAGATGAAGATCAATTCAAGACCGCTTTTACCACAAAATGGGGCACATTTTCCTACCAGAGAATACCTTTCGGTTTGTCTAATGTCGGAGCAACTTTCCAAAGAGCAATGGATGTAGCCTTTGGTGAACTTGCTAGCAAAATTATAGTTATTTATTTAGATGATATGACTATCTTTTCTCATCATGAGCAAGATCATATAACACACCTTGAACAAGTATTTGAGAAATGCAGAGAATTTGGAATATCTTTGAACCCAAAGAAATCCATATTCATTGTAGAAGAAGGTATCTTACTTGGTCATGTCATCTCTAAAGCTGGATTAGCGATTGACCCTGATAGAGTGAAAGCACTTCTGGAATTGTCCCTACCAGTTAATAAGAAAGGCTTGCAATATTTCTTTGGACAAATAAATTTTGTGCAAAAATTTGTTGCAGATTTTGCACAAATTGTTAAACCAATGACTGAATTATTGAAAAAAGATGCACCTTTCAAATGGACCGATACAAGGAAGAATGCTTTCAAGAAAATCCTAGAAGAGATAGCACAAGCACCTGTACTGGTTAATCTTGATTACTCACGGGATTTTATTCTATATGTTGTTGGTGAATCAGAAAGTTATGTTGCAGTCCTTACACAGAAGGGGATAGATAATGAAGAGAGACCCATAGCTTTTCTGAGTTCCACCATGCATGATCACGAGGAGAGATACAATTTTATTGAAAAACAAGTTTATGCTGTCATGAAATCCTTGAAAAAATTTAAGCATTTTCTATCACAGAGCAAAATCATTGTTTATGTGATCCATCCTGATGTCAGAAACTTTATAATACAAGGAGAACTTGGTGAAAAAAGAGCTGGTTGGGTGACTAAGATACAGGAATATGATGTAGAGATACATCCAACAAAGATAGTAAGAGGTAGAGCCCTGTGTCAGGAATTGGCCAAACAAGCTGCAGATGAGCATGTGGAACCCCAAGGTGTGATGGCTAATACAAAATCAGATCCAAGTCCAAGAAACACTGATTGGATTGATGACCTTGTGGAGTACTTTTAGACTAGAATGTGTCCTCAAAGTCTGAATGCTTCACAAAGAAGAAGATTTAGAGCACAAGCTTTGAAGTACACCCTTCAATCAGAAGGGTTGTACAGAAAAAATATAGATGGTGTACTTTTGAAATGTATAAGAGAAGATGAGAAACAAAAGGTGTTAAATGAATTCCATGGAGGTCTCTCTGGAGGACATTATTCAGGAAGATCCACTGCTTTGAAAATACTCCGAGCAGGTTGTTATTGGCCTTCCATTTTTTAGACACTTACAAGGTCACCAAAAGTTGTGAGCAATGTCAGAGATATGTAGGGAGAAATAGAAATGCTCCTATGCCCTTAAAACCTATCCAAGTCGAAGAACCTTTCCAGTAGTGGGGGTTAGACTTTGTTGGGATAATAGAACCCAATTCATCAGCTGGCCATAAGTATATACTTACTACCATAGATTATTTTACTAAGTGGGTTGAAGCTATCCCTACTAAAAAAGTTGATCAGGAGGTGGTGATTGAATTTGTGGAAAGCTTGATTACAAGGTTTGGTGTACCAGATTCACTAATTACAGATAATGGATCAGCCTTCATCGAAGCAAAAATGATTGAGTTTACTAGCAGATATGGCATATATTTGAAGACTTCTTCCAATTATTACCCATAGGGTAATGGTCTAGCTGAGTCTACAAATAAAAATCTCCTCAGAATTCTGAAAAGAACACTAGAAGATAATAAGAGGAACTGGCATTCCTTGATTAACCAAGCATTATGGGCTGACAGGATTTCAATTAAAAAATCTATTAATACATCCCCTTATTCTTTAGTCTATGGTAAAGAAGCTATTTTGCCTATACATATGGAGATACCAACACTAAAGTTGCTAAATCAGATAAATGAAGAAGGAGGTCAACCTATAGATGCCCGATTAATGCAGCTTCTACAATTAGAAGAACAGAGAGAACAGGCTTATAATCATCACCAGAAACATATGGTAGACATAGAAGGATGGTTTAATAAAAAGACAACCTACAAAAAATTTAAAGTGGGAGATCTGGTTTTGAAATGGAATGTGAAAAAAGCAAAGCCAGGTAATCATGACAAATTCGACGCTTTCTGGGAAGGCCCTTTCGAGATAATTGTTGAAAGGTAATTTAATTCTTTTCAGTTACAGGATCAACAGGGTATGGTTCTACCCATCACAGTGAATGCTTTTCACTTAAAGCTCTATTTCAAATAAGAAAATGGATAAAACTTATGTATATAATGTATATTATAGTAAGTTTGTAAATATTTCTAAAAATTATTTCTAGTTCAGAGAATTTTTGTCAGCATCCTGCGACCAATCAGAAGTCACCAGCAAGAGAAAAGATGAAATTAGAAAGTGCTATATTGTTGGATATAGCGGTTCAAATTCAAAATTACCACGTGGTTTTCCAATTGTTGGTGGGAGAAAACCATTTTCAAAGAACTTTGATATGCGTTCCTTTTATTAAATATGGTGAATGATCGTTTGTCGATAGGAATTTGAAATTTGCCACGTGGCCTTTCAGTAATTGCATAAGGGAACCACCTTTGTAAATGGGAAAGCTTTGGTAAGTGTAATCTTAATTTGCACAACGAATAATCATTGGTCAGGTTTTCAAAATATTCGAAAGGGTGGCAAAAACAATGCACAAGGGGATCCGAGCAAATCCAACCCACCAACCGCAATTAATGCACACCATGCATATGTTTCCAATTGATGTAAAACCCTAATTTTGCTCCTGAGTGAAATCCATTGCGTCACTTTCTATTCTTGATTTTCCTAGTTCAAGTTCAATTCAGAAGGAAAGGTTCAATGTGACAAAAATCTCATGGCTCCAAAAAAGAAGGCTTAGAAAACAACAATGGCGGGTCCATCTGCTTCACCTTCAGCAACAAGACGTGGAGAAGAAGTGAGCGAAAAATTTGTTGATCGAGATGCTAGAATTGGAGATACAGTAGTGACATGGAAGGACCCAGTAAAAATTTGAAAAGATATTGAAGATAGAATGGCGACTGGGGTTTCTACGTCTTCTCCTACTACTTTTGCTTTTCATTCGTTGCTATACTGGTATGTTTATATTCTTGTGCACCCTTACCCCGAACTAGTTAAAGCAATTGCAAATTTTTACGATGAAAAGAAAAGGGTAGTCACAAATAAGAGTGGGAGAGTGCTTTTTGCTCTAAACCCAGATGCTTTCATTTCTGCTTTTGTTGTTGGGTATGTACCCGCTCTTGAGCCCAAGGCTTTTGACCCGACAGACCAAGCAAAATATTTCGTTCCTTCTGAAAAAATCAAGAATTTTCTTTACACATAGTTGAGAAATCCACCTAATGGAGGAAGGATGCCTGAAACTCCTATTCCCATAGCTGAATTTAAAAACCTAGAATTATTTTCCATATTGGCTATGGTGGCAGGGTTAAAGACTGATGAAAAGGTTCATGGATGGCAAATTGCTTTGGTTAATTGCCTATCTAACCCAAAAAATTATGACTCTGCAGTTATGGATAAGAGTGTTCGACCTTTGTTTTTTGACTGGCCAGGGTATTTGTTTGAAGGAATACATGAAGGGTTATCTGCTATCAAGAGGGGTTCTCAGTACTCTTTCCATTTTTCTTCCTATTTAGTGTGGTTGTTCTTTTTATTTATGGCCAAAGAGCTAGCGTTCATTTCTATTAATGATAAAGATCATAAAGGGAGGACTTTACCTGTGTATGATTGGACCAATGTGTTGTACATAACCGAGTCATATTATGATTTCAATAGGGAATTTCTAGGTCCCGCTTTGAAAATAATGTATGGGGAAGTCAAAAGGTTAACCTCCAGAGCTGAAAAGATTTTACAGAATAAACATGTTGAGGAGGGTGATTGGTTTATACTCACCCAAGGGGTTGTTTTTAGGTTGTATGGTTTTATAGGAAAACCTTTCTTACTCCCGCATTATGTTACTGATAGATTGTTTGCATTGGAATATGTAAGGCAAACTGAATATATTAATGTGAAATATGGCACGGGTATAGGTAAAACTGGTACCTGTACCATACCTTTCCAGCTTGAAGGTATTGTGGTTTCTAAATGAGGTCAAAATGAGCAAATTGCTCAGGCTCTGAGAGATTTGGGGTTAATAGAAATCCCTCAGAGATGGAAATATGATCCTCTAAACCGATTTGCAGAGAGACAGGCTATTCTAAATAGAATTCCATTGAAGGTATACCATGCCTCTATTAGGCCAGATATCGAAGCCTATAGAAATAATGATGAAGATGCTCCATTAGAATGGCATGTGGAACAAATGCAGCCATTGCCTCCTTGGCATGACTTTTATGAACATGTGTTGCATTTTGACCCAGGAAATAATGAGGGGCATGTGTTAACTGAAAGCACCATTGCTAGGATGCAGAAAAAAGGTGCAGATTGGATGATAGGAAAGATTCATGAATGGTGGACTATGAGAGTGCAAAAAGACATGATTGAATCGAGATATCCCATAAAAAATGACCTTGAATTCTCAGTAAGATATGACCATTATCAGAAATCCTGGTTAGGAATTTCCCTATGAAAATACCTCACAGTGTTGGTGGTAGCAAAGGTATAAAAAAAATGTTGAATAGGGGAAAGGTAAGAAGGTTGTAGTTGAACAACCATTGGCTCAAGCGTAGACCAGGTTGAGAAGTTCCAAAAAAAGGGCCACTGCAGAAGTTTTCACAAAGGAGCAAGGAAAAATATATGGGAAAGCCACTCAAATGATGTTAAAAATGGGATATGAAGGCAAAGGTCTAGGAAAATAAGGACAAGGGATCACTGAACCCTTGCAGGCTAAAATAAGAGGAAAACTCCTAGCCTTGGGAGCTGATTCATCCAGAAGTAAAGCTCCAGTTTCTAAAATTGTTAAGTTTGTTCCCCCATCGAGTTCAGCTACAGAATCTGATGAAGAACCTCTTTGTATTAAGAGGAAGAGGCTAAAGTCTGTAGCATAAGTTAAAGGAAAAATGATAAAATTGTTGAAGGAAACCCAATTCTTGAGAAAATCACTCCAAATAATGATACTGATAAAATAGAAATGGCTCTAGAGAACGAGCAAATTGTTTAGGATAATGAGGGTAACGTTCTAAATACAGAGGTTACTGAACAGGAAAATGTCCAGATTGGGACTATGGATGATCCAAATGACTTTTCTCAGGAGGATCAGAATGTAAATATTTCTAAGGAAATTACTGTAAAACAAGAAAATGTGGAACGTAAGAGAAGACAGCCTGGGGGAATTCCTCCAAATGTTGAAATTATAAATCTTGAAGGAATTATTGATGGTGAAGACAAAATTGATAACAACAAAAATGTTGAAGTCCCTACACAAAGTGAAAGTCCAGATCATATGATGAGTGAAAGGGACCAAGACCATGGAGAAGGAGATCAACATCAACAAGTGCTTCAAACTGACAAAGGTATGTTTTCCCTTTTCCTTCAATATTTTCTCTCTACTTATTCCTACGATGATTTTCCTTCCATTTCTTGTTCAAAGAAAGATATAATGTTCCCTTTGGATTCGTGTTTTCTTCCCTAGAACCAAAATTATTTTCTCAACTTCAATATGAAGTTGATGTTGAGTTGATCCCCAATCCATTCCTCTCTAGCGCAAGTATTCCAGCTATTAAGTCAATATCTTCTCCAAATGATAAAAATCATCCCACTCTTTCAAAATTGAAATATTTGAGAAAAGCAAACAAGAATGCTTTAGATTGGTGGGCATCTCATTCTCATTGAAGATTCTAGAGCCCCAGCTCGTATTCAAGAGATATTTTCCCTGGATCCCACCATAATGCAGAGGAAAAATGTAAAATTAACACCAGTTTCCCATAAATCAAAAGGGGATATGACCATTGAGGATTATCAAGCAGAAGACATAGTTGAAGATATTACTCAACTACATATGTCAGATGAGTGGGGAAAATCTCAGGCCCATTTTGGGACTATTTACTTACATGGAGAATTTTTCAGAGAAAAGTTCATCAAAGAGCAAGAAGCCAGGAGGGAGTTAGAGTTCGTCCTGCAAGAGCAAAAACTGACTGAAAAGGCTCTAAAGCTAGAAGCTAAGAAGTGGGAGGATAGATTTGGTGAAGATGCTAATGAAGTAGCTACATTTAAAGAAAAATTGAAAGAGGTTGATGTATAGATTCACTCTCTAACTCTATAGGTTCAACAACTCCAGCAGCAGTTGGTTGAAAAGTAGAACACTCCATCTGGTTTTTCAAAAGAAAAGGCCAAGGCAGTGAGAAGAGAAATGCTCGAAGACATATTGGCATTAAGCCTTAAAGAAAGGCCCATGTTATTATACCTGGCCAAAGTGAAAGAAGTAATTGAAGTAGTCGGTGAAGAATTAAGAGCTTCAGTAACATTTCTTCAAGAAAGATCAGATGTGGCCACAAAGATTCAATTTTTATCAAAAAAATGTCTGAGAGTGTTACTGCAAAAATCCACAGTGAAGCATGGTCTCAAGCTAAAATTGTAGTAAAAATTTTCTTTAGGAGACTTAAACTGGTGACTCAGGGTGATAAGCTACTTCAAGAATTGGAAGTTGAAGCAAAAGGATTAGTGAAGCATTTAAATTTGGCTAATAAATGTGGACTTCCCTATTTATGGGATGATAATTCAAAAGTGTTGAGTGAAGATGTGCTAACACTATCCCTTAAAGCTTTCACATAAGATGAGTCAGAGATAGAAAATTGGGAAGAGCTTGTAGAGGAAATGTTGATATTCACCATGGTGCAAAACCTTACACAGATTAAGTCTTGCTTAAAAGAATTGATTTTGAGAAACAATATAGTGTCCCATGATAAAGTGGAAGAGTTGAAATATATATATCAGCTACTTATGGATTCTTCAGATCTTGAATATGAATATTGGAAGCAAGTTTACCTTACCTACAATGAGGTGGTTAATGCAATAGAAAAACTGAAGAAATCCAAGCATGATAACCAAAAGCAACTAACAGAAGGAGGTACTAGCAACCAGCCATGAAATCTATTTAAAATTATCTTGAGTTGTTAATGTATTTTTAGTAAAAAATCCATAAGCTACAAAAAGATATCTTGTAAAGGTAATGCTTTATTTTACATTTCTTCTTGAATATTATTTCCCAAAAATCTCCTTTCCTATATTATTTTAATATTTTTAACTCTGTTTCCCAATGGATGAAGGTCCTGGATTCTAATATTTTTGCCAGCAAAATTTCCTCGGAAGGCACCAAGAATGTTAGTCTAAAAGAGACTACCTCCAGTAGATAGAATATTTTTGCATAAGAAGACCGATATTTCATTTTTGAGACATGAGGCAAAGAATTGGCTAAGGCATAAAGAAGGTCGCGATTTTGGGACATGTTGGTTTTTCATTAGGATGTGGCTCGAAGAGGTCAGAAAGCAAGAGAGCATCACGATTTCATGACATGATGAGTTTTCGCTCATAAAACCGACTAAAGAAGCAAAAAAAGAAAGAGTGTCACGATTTCGCAATATTGCAAATTTTCGTCCCATACTGCTCACAAAAGATAGTCCAAGAAGATGTCGTGATTTGCTCACAAAAGATAAATTCCAAGAAGATGTCACGATTTTGCGACATGGTGAATTTTCACCCACAATGCAGCTCGAAGGAGCCCGAAGGAGAAGGTGTCATGATTTTTTGACATGGAAAATTTTTGCCCATAATGTAGCCCGAAGCAGCCCGAAGGAGAAGGTGTCACAATTTTGTGACAAGGTGAATTTTCACCCGCAATATAGCCTGAGAGAGCCAGAAAGGAGAAGACATGATTTCACGACATGATAAGGGTCTGCTGACATGGATATATTTAGTAATGAATAAGATGCCTTCAAAAGCTTATGTTAGTAACTGGAAGTAGACAGTAGAATATATCAATTCCTAGATTCATGCTATTAGTTTTTGTTTGTTGGAAGCCATGCAAAGGATATGGAAGCATGATTATATTCTGATTGCTTGTAACTAATTCTATATTATAATGTACTAATTATAGAGATACCCCCATTGGGTATATATAAGAGTAAACGTATTCTAAAAAGAGGTCGGATCTTAGATGTTTACAAGACTGGATGTATGTACTTTGAATACAAGCAATACAATTACGTTTCGATTTGGATTTTGTTTCAGAGTGTCCAAGTGTATGTACAAACATTTCTCACTTCTATTCACATTATTGAAATATAGATTATTTTTGTTCTAAGATCTAGACTTATGTAATACATAAATCATATTTCTGGAGTTGAAATCTGATATATACATGATTTAGATAGAGATCTAAATCACATTGGGAAATTCATGATTTTTGTATGTAGATAATATTAAATGCTTTAACAATTAAAGTATATGTGTTCATCTTAGTTGTTGTTTAATCTGCACCACATTCAAGCTCTAGCCTCGACTATATTTCTCTCTCTTTCAGTAATACTTTTTTCCCTTTTTCCATAAAAACCATTAAGGAACCAACCTCCTCTGGAGATTAGATGAAAGATCTCACCATCAGTATCGTCTATTCAATGTTGAAAAAATC
Organism: Wollemia nobilis; assembly: GCA_028583015.1. NCBI lineage: Eukaryota > Viridiplantae > Streptophyta > Pinopsida > Araucariales > Araucariaceae > Wollemia > Wollemia nobilis. The sequence continues at coordinate 575,549 of JAQPPZ010007159.1, read as the reverse complement.
AAGGCGCAAATAACAACCACAGGTAGATTTTGCATAGAGCATAGACAACACAACACCAATGCCATCTTTACAGATAAAGGAAAAAGTGTAGCAGATAAATCTATTGGAGTGCATAATAATAAGGCTCCTCATATAGAATTACAAAGCCAGAGACCATACAAATATGATCTTGTAGATCGAACACATAGGATTTATTCAGAATAAATACAATGCATATTCCAAGATTAATTGGAATACGTGCACATAGAGTGTGAGTGCATAGAGTGAGAGGACACTCAATGACAAATGTTGCTTTGGAAATTTTTATATGAGTAGCACCTATGAGAACAATGCATCCTCAAATAGAAGGAGCATGAGGAGAGAGGGTAGGTTAGCTTAGGCTAATCTACCTCCTAATAGTGAATATAGGGAGTAGCATCACATTAGATGTTTTGTATCACATATAGAGCTACCCCCTATGCAATTTATGAATTGTACTCATCATATGTCCCAATATACTCCAAGGCAACAACAACACCAAGTGCTAGAACATCTTGGACAAAGTTAGTACGAAGAATCAGATGGAGATGAGCAAGATAAGCAATATCCCGAGCCCTCCTCTATAGATGTGGATGATGAGCACAATCATCCATATTAGTATAAGATAAATTTACCTTCGTTGGCTCCACAAAGGTCACTTAGAGAAGAAAATATTATCCTCTCAAGCATATAGATCCCTTGCTTAAAAGGTTAAATCTATTAAGAAATAGGGGATGACTTATAAAAAGTGAAGAACACAGGCTTATACTGAGAGGGGGGTGAACAGTATAAGATCAACTTTTACTTTTCTTTCCCAAATAATATTATCCAATATTATCAATGGCAATATCAATAGCAGTAATCAAAGCAATGCACAAATCATCACACACAAGAGAGACACCAATTTAACGTGGTTCACCCAATGTGGGCTACTCCACGGAGAAAATATTTCTACTAAATTTTCTCAACAAATCTTCTTGGGAATCAATTCCCTATTACAATGTTTATGGACCTCTATCCAAAGGAGACACCAATCCCCTAAGCTCTGATTTGTGGATCTCTCTCCATAGGAGAACTCTTTCCCCTTTTCTCTGGTTCGTGGAACTTGATCCAGGAGAACTCTATCTCCTCAACTGGTTCATGGATCTCTCTCCATAGAAGAACTCTATCTTCCCAGCTGGTTCATGGATCACACTCCATAGGAGAACTCTTTCCCTTGCTTGGATCTCTCTCCATAGGAGAACTCTTTCCCCTTGCTCTGGTTCGTGGATCTCTATCCATAGGAGAACTCTTTCTCCTCTACTCTGGTTGGTGATCTTCTAGAAGACTTCTACCCCACTACTCTGGCTTGTGGATCTCTCTCCATAGGAGACCTCTATCCCCACTACACTAGCTAATGGATCTCTATCCACTAGAGACTATTGTCCTCTTTACTCTATCACCTCCAAAGCTTGCTCTCAAATCTATCTCAAATCTACACCAAACTCTATCCCAAGTCTAGTACAAATCTGCTCTAACTCTGCTCATAAATCTGCACCAAAATCTATCTCAAATCTATCCCCAAGCCTTAACACAAATCTTGATTAAATCATCAATCAACTCTACTTAGATCTACCCCAAGCCTTAACACAAATCTTGAACAAATCACCTCTAATGTTTTCAAGTCTTCACAAACTTGCTCAAATCTACCTTCAAGTCTTCCAAGACTTCTAAATTTACCTTCAAGCCTTCTCAAAGACTTGCTCAATTTTGCTCTCAAGCCTTCTCAAAGACTTGCTCAAATCTACCTTCAAGCCTTCTCAAAGACTTGCTCAATTCTACTCTCAAGTCTTCACAAAGACTTGCTCAAATCTCCTTCAAGTCTTCTCAAAGACTTGCTCAATTCTACCTCAAGCCTTCTCAAAAGACTTGCTCAAATATGCTCTAGCACATGCTCAAACCTGCTCTAACACATACTCAAAATATCTCACAAGATATGCTCAATCAATCTCAAATCTTGCACACAATGCTATCAAATGCTTTGTCTAATATTCAAAGTAATTCCTTTAACTTGAAGTAGTTTAGACATATTCTATCTAGAATTCATTTAACCTCTGGAACATATAGAGAATAATATGCACTTATAAATAGCTCAATATGTTCTACTCAATCATTAAGTCTGTCGCTTTCACATGTCTTACTTTTATTGCTCTTTTAAAGATAGATTTAATCTAGCACATGACACCTATCTTTCTGATCTACACTCTTGCTTTCACAAATCTGATTTCTAATGTTTGCACATTCACTTTCAATATCACTCAAAACCAATGCTCAAGAAGTTTCACTCAATCATTCAACCAATGAAGCACAACTTGCTCACAAACCCTAAACAAGTGTTTTCACACTTCTTCCAACAAAGAGCACAATGTAGGTCTCAAACCCTAACTCAAATAATTCATAATATCTATCTCAAATGTTCTCAAAACATTCAACAATGAAGCATATAAGACTCACTCAAATATTTCCAACAATGCTTATCAAACAATCCTTTTCACTCCACCTTATGTTTCACAACATTCATTCCAACAAACACTTCAAACAAAGGATGATGTGCCCATACCTCTTAATGCTTTGATGGAGATATGTCTTCAAAACCTGTCTCACAAATAACCAATCCTTCTTGTGCCACTTCAAGGGTTAGATAGCAACAATCTATCTCAAAACCTCCACATGAATATTTCACCTCAACAAATATTTCACCATACAAAAATTGTCAAACCACTTTTACACCTTATTACTCCTAACTTTGCAAACAAAATTTCATCAACAAGAATCACAAATTACATAAGCAAAATATTTCATTTACACCTTATATCTCCTACTTGTCATTAATGCATTTCCAAAAGATAAATAAATCACCACTTCAATTTTTATCCCAATGCATTAGCAAAACAAACCACCTTAATTTTTGCTCAAGAAAAGAAATCACTTTATAACTCCTTTTTATTGCAAAAATTAAAACAATTTAAAACTCCTTATATCTCCCTAGCACATACCTTAGCCACTTTAGACCTTAGGGCATAAATTAATTTTAATAAAAATTAATTCCTCCTTTTGCTGCCACCTGCCATCAGGAATCGAACCCACACTACCTGCTGGCCCCATGCCCTAGCCATGGCTAGGTCACCATGTGGGCTAGCCAACCCACATGAACAAAGGTGCATGATCTCTTCCTTATCCTTTACCACTGATGCTAAAAACAAATCGACCACACAATCAAAAGGCCTCCACGTGAATCGAACACTGCACCTCCTACTCTCTACACGCTGTGCAAGCCTAGCTTGCCAGCTCGGCTGCCACCTCACTTTGAGTGGGGACACACCCCTTCCTACCTTTGACCAATGACTACTTCAGAAATGCATGATGATGTATGTTTCCCTTCTACCGTGTCACACGAACAAGGTAATAATTTAGAGGCTAATAATTCGAATGCTCACCACTTAGGCTAAACCTTAGCCTATTAATATATATGCCCTCCTATACATTTGACGTCGGTGCTCTTTGCAATTTGATTTTGGTGCTTCAAATTTTAATTAATATTTTTATTAATATTTTAAACCTTAGGGTTAAATATTAATTAATTATTTTATTTAACCTTATGGTTAAATATTAATTAATTAAATACTTAGCTCTTTTATAATCCTTTGGCCAATGCATTATCCAATCTCCTTTTTGAAAGGCCCTGATGGCCAAAATATTATAATATTAAAATATTATCCTTTTTCACTTGCCTTCTTGCACATAGCCTTAAACTTGAGCCTTTAAGTCTCCTTCAAACCTCTTATTCATTAACTTAGAACCCATGGTCCTAAGTGCTTTGGAGAGAACCTTGTCTTGCTTTCATAGCACATTAATTATAGGACATCAAACCTCTTGACATTAATTCCATCAACTTAGGATATCAAACCTCTTGACATCAATGACAACAAAACATGCTCAAATTTCCAACAATCTCCCCCTTTGTCATTGATGGCAACCCTTTTTCCTTAAACATTCCTTTTACCTTTTTCCAATTTTGCTCCCCTAAGAAACTGCTCCCCTAATTGAATGCTCTCCCCCTAACTCAAATCTCTCCCCCTTTGACATCAATGGCAAAGGGACTCCTTTGGGGCTAAAGATAAGACTCTTAGCTCAGCCCCCTCCCCACCTCCTCTCCTTGAGGTGGTTAATTTTGGGGTGGGAGTATCTCTACTCCCAGCATACAATGCTCTTTTCCTTTGTCCACCTTCTTTCTCAACATACCCTTTTGATTCTTTTGAGTGTCCCTGTTCTTGCTTGTCTCTAGAAATTCTGTTCTACACCACTTGGCCTTATGCCCAACATTATTGCACTTATAACACTTAATGTTGTGGTTCCTAGAAGGTGCAAATATCTTGAAGTTCCTCTTGGTGAAGCCATACCTATTTCTGTCTTGAACCCTATAGTGGATTGCTTTATGACCAAAATGATTACAAGAGTAGCAATACCCTTGAAAGAGATGTCCATTTTTGAAGTTCCTCTTAGTAATACCATACTCCTTCTTTCCATGAGTCCTGCAATGCATAGCCTTGTGACCAAACCTGTTACATGAGAAACAATGTCCTTTGAAGAAATATTTCCTTGGACCCATTGGTCTCTTAGTCCTTTCTTCCCTGTGATGTTCCTTGTTCCTTGTTTGTGCATTGTTTCCTTTCTTGGTGAAACTTCTATTCACATAAGTCTCACTTTCTCCTTCACTCTCTTCTTCTGAAGCTTCTTCCTCTTTGGATCTTGAGCTTGACCCTTCTTCTTGTTTCTCTTGTCCTTCTTCAAAACCAAGTCCTATTTTGTTTGATGAAGATCTTTGTGCATTGATAATCTTATCCAAGGTCTTTGAACTTTTCCCAAACCTGTGTAGCTTGTCCTTAGACTCTTCCATTTCCTTCCTTAGAGAAACTACCTCATGTTCTAATCTCTCACATTCTAAGACTTTTACCTCTAACTTTTCTTTAAATCTCCTTGTCTTAGCTATTGAGTTTGTCAGATCTTGTATAAGCTTTCCTTTCTCTTCATCACATTCTTGAAATTGAGCCTTGAATCTTGAATTCTACTTTCTAACCTTTTTCAATTCTTTTAGAGTAGAAATAAGTTCTGCTTCTAGATCTACTACTCCTTCCTCTTCATTTTTTGATTCTTTCTCTACTTCTTTGTCTTCAAGAGCATCTTCATACTTTTCAGATTTATCTTCAACAGGAGCACTTCCTTCCTCTTCTATTTCCAAAAAGAGAATTTCTTCTTCTTCACTATCTGAGGATCTTTCATCACTATCACTTGAAACCTTGCTTGTCTTGTCCACATAGAAACTCTTCTTATGCCTTTGAAAAAACTTATTTTCATGCTTGCTTTGTCCATACCTATTTTTCTTTTCATACCTAGATTTTCCTTCTTCCTTTCTCTTATGATCTTGTTTCTCTTCACTGCTACTACTTCTAGCTTCTGGATAGTTAGATGCATAGTGACCATATTTACCACAATTAAAACACTTCACTATTTTTATACCTTTTTGCTTTCTTGAATCCTTCTTGTTTCTTCTGCCATAGTTAGCTTCTTCATCACTGCTTGACTCATCACTTGAATCTGGCTTCTTATCTTTCTTTGCTACTTTGAAGGCTACCTCTTTCTTGGGGATAGGATCCTTTACTATTCTCATCTCATAAGTTATGAGAGTTCCATGTAACTCATCCATAGTCAAATTTTCAATATCTCTTGTTTCTTCTATGGCTGAAACCTTTCCATCATACCTCATAGGAAGTGACCTTAAAACCTTTTGAGCAACATCAGATTCTTCAATTTTAAATCCAAGTCCTCACATGGTGTTAACAACCTCATCCACATGAAGTAAGTATGCAACAATATTTTCCTCATATTTCATCTTCAAGTCTTCAAATGTCTTCTTGTGATTTTGCAATTTTGCCATCTTGACCTTTTTATCTCCCTCATATGTTTGCTTCAATTTTTCCCAAATCTCTTTTGCTGATTTGCAATGCATAACTTTTACAAACTCTGCTTCATGTAAACCACTTAAGATTACATTCATAGCCTTTGCATTATTCACATGTAGGATCTTACCATATTTATCTATGGGAGGATTAGTTGTAGGTGTAAATCCATCCTCAACTACTTGCCATGTCTCATATCCTTGTGCCATCAAGTAAGTCTTCATTCTTATGCTCCATAAAGCATAATTGTTCCCATCGAACAATGGTACCTTATTTTCTGAAGATCCACTCTGAGATGCCATATGTGTTCCTGTACACTCTTCCTTCAAGTTGTTAGACTCTTTCGAAGGAACCCACTCTGATACCAATTGAAGAACATAGGCTTATACTGAGAGGGGGGTGAATAGTATAAGATCAAATTTTACTTTTCTTTCCCAAATAATATTATCTAATATTATCAATGGCAATATCAATAGCAATAATCAAAGTAATGCATAAATCATCACACACAAGAGAGACACCAATTTAATGTGGTTCACCCAATGTGGGCTACTCCATGGAGAAAATATTTCTACTAAATTTTCTCAACAAATATTCTTGGGAATCAATTCCCTATTACAATGTTTATGGACCTCTATCCAAAGGAGACACCAATCCCCTAAGCTCTGATTTGTGGATCTCTCTCCATAGGAGAACTCTTTCCCCTTTTCTCTGGTTCGTGGTACTTGATCTAGGAGAACTCTATCTCCTCAACTGGTTTATGGATCTCTCTCCATAGAAGAACTCTATCTTCCTAGCTGGTTCATGGATCACACTCCATAGGAGAACTCTTTCCCCTTGCTCTGGTTCATGGATCTCTATCCATAGGAGAACTCTTTCTCCTTTCTCTAGTTGGTGATCTTCTAGAAGACTTCTACTCCCACTACTCTAGCTTGTGGATCTCTCTCCATAGGAGACCTCTATCCCCACTACACTGGCTAATGGATCTCTATCCACTAGAGACTATTATCCTCTTTACTCTATCACCTCTAAATATTGCTCTCAACTCTATCTCAAATCTACACCAAATTCTATCCCAAGTCTAGTACAAATCTGCTCTAACTCTGCTCATAAATCTGCACCAAACTCTATCTCAAATCTATCCCAAGCCTTAACACAAATATTGATTAAATCACCAATCAACTCTACTTAGATCTACCCCAAGCCTTAACACAAATCTTGAACAAATCAAACCTACTCTTAATGTTGTTTCAAGTCTTCACAAGACTTGCTCAAATCTACCTTCAAGTCTTCTCAAATACTTGCTCAAATCTACCTTCAAGCCTTCTCAAAGACTTGCTCAATTCTCTCAAGCCTTCTCAAAGACTTGCTCAAATCTATCTTCAAGCCTTCTCAAAACTTGCTCAAATCAAGCTTCTCAAATTCTTCTTCCAAGACTTGCTCAAATCTACCTTCAAGCCTTCTCAAAGACTTGCTCAATTCTGCTCTCAAGCCTTCTCAAAGACTTGCTCAATTCTACCCTCAAGCCTTCTCAAAAGACTTGCTCAAATCTACTCTAGCACATGCTCAAACCTGCTCTAACACATACTCAAAATATCTCACAAGATATGCTCAATCAATCTCAAATCTTGCACACAATGCTATCAAATGCTTTGTCTAATCTTCAAAGTAATTCCTTTAACTTGAAGCAGTTTAGACATATTCTATCCAAAATTTGTTTAACCTCTGGAACATATAGAGAATAATATGCACTTGCAAATAGCTCAATATGTTCTACTCAATCATTAAGTCTATCACTTTCACATGTCTTACTTTTATTGCTCTTTTAAAGATAGATTTAATCTAGCACATGACACCTATCTTTCTGATCTACACTCTTGCTTTCACAAATCTGATTTCTAATGTTTGCACATTCACTTTCAATATCACTCAAAACCAATGCTCAAGAAGTTTCACTCATTCATTCAACCAATGAAGCACAACTTGCTCACAAACCCTAAACAAGTGTTTTCATACTTCTTCCAACAAAGAGCACAATGTAGGTCTCAAACCCTAACTCAAATAATTCATAATCTCTATCTCAAATGTTCTCAAAACATTCAACAATGAAGCATATAAGACTCACTCAAATATTTCCAACAATGCTTATCAAACAATCCTTTTCACTCCACCTTATGTTTCACAACATTCATTCCAACAAACACTTCAAACAAAGGATGATGTGCCCATACCTCTTAAATGCTTTTATGGAGATATGTCTTCAAAACCTGTCTCACTTACAACCAATTCCTTTGTGCCACTTCAAGGTTAGATAGCAACAATCTATCTCAAAACCTCCACATGAATATTTCACCTCAACAAATATTTCACCATACAAAAATTGTCAAACCACTTTTACACCTTATTACTCCTAACTTTGCAACCAAAATTTCATCAACAAGAATCACAAATTACATAGGCAAAATATTTCATTTACACCTTATATCTCCTACTTGCCATTAATGCATTTCCAAAAGATAAATAAAACACCACTTCAATTTTTATCCCAATGCATTAACAAAACAAGCCACCTTAATTTTTCTCAAGAAAGAAATCACTTTATAACTCCTTTTATTGCAAAAATTAAAATAATTTAAAACTCCTTATATCTCCCTAGCACATACCTTAGCCACCTTAGACCTTAGGGCATAAATTAATTTTTAATAAAAATTAATTCCCCCTTTTGTTGCCACCTGCCACCTACCATCGGGAATCGAACCTATGCTACCTACTGGCCCTACACCCTAGCCATGGCTAGGTCACCATGTGGGCTAGCCAACCCACACGAACAAAGGTGCATGATCTCTTCCTTAACCTTTACCATCGATGCTAAAAGCAAATCTGACCATGCAATCAAAAGGCCTCCACGTGAATCGAACGCAGCACCTCCTGCTCACTACGCATTGTGCAAGCCTAGCTTGCCAGCTTGACTGCCACCTCACGTTGAGTGGGGACACACCCCTTCCTACCTTTGACCAATGACTACCCCAAGAAATGCATGATGTGCTGTCTATTTCCCTTCTACCATGTCATAAAAACAAGGTAATAATTTAGAGGCTAATGATTCAAATGGTCACCACTTAGGCTAAACCTTAGCCTATTAATATATATGCCCTCCTATACATTTGACGTCGATGCTCTTTGCAATTTGATTTTGGCGCTTCAAAATTTTAATAAATATTTTTATTAATATTTAACCTTAGGGTTAAATATTAATTAATTATTTTATTTAACCTTATGGTTAAATATTAATTAATTAAATACTTAGCTCTTTGATAACTCTTTGGCCAATGCATTATCCAATCTCCTTTTTGAAAGGCCCTGATGGCCAAAATATTATAATATTATCCTTTTTCACTTGCCTTCTTGCACATAGCCTTAAACTTGAGCCTTCAAGTCTCCTTCAAACCTCTTATTCATTAACTTAGAACCCATGGTCCTAAGTGCTTTGGAGAGAACCTTGCCTTGCTTTCATAGCACATTAATTATAGGACATCAAACCTTTTGACATTAAATCCATCAACTTAGGATATCAAACTTCTTGACATCAATGACAACAAAACATGCTCAAATTTCCAATAAAAATCCTATCCTGAACAAGATTCACAATTATCCCCTATTCCCATCGATACCTAGCCCAACATATCCCAAAAATTTTGAGATACCTAAGCTAGATAAATTCAAGGGTGACGATGATGCACAAGAACATGTGACTAGCTTTATGAATATGTGTTTCTAGATTCAGAACAATGATGCCTTATTGCTCAAAAATTTCATGATAACCCTTGCAGGCCCAACCCTATAATGGTACAATCAACTGAAGAGGTATAGCATCACTAGCTCTGAATAGCTGGCAAATGCATTTCTTGAGCACTTTTCATTTGGCGTCAAGAAGAAGACCAATATGTGTGACCTAGATGCTCTAAAGCAATATGATGATGAGCTAGTGATAGACTTTGGAAATAGATGGAGGAAATTTATGGCTAAAATTCCCTTCTCCATCCCAATTATAGAGTTGACATGAATGTTTACTAAGAGCTACACGAAGCACATTTCACTATTGTTACAACTGTAGCAATACCAAACATTCGAAGAGGCTTTGGTGCAAGCCAAAGTCATAGAGGATATCAAGTTACAAGAAGGTGACTTGAAAATTTGAAAAAATGAGTGGAACAACAAGAACACAAAGAATCAGAATCACCAAGCCAAGCCTACACATGTGAATCAAGTCATGTTGAACCTTCAAAAGGGGGATAAAATCCAACAACCACAAAACTATCAGGCATAACCACCCCCTATGTAGTACAACCAACACAATAAAAAGTAGGGCAAAGATAAAGAACATCATCCACCTTGCCAATTTATGTCATTATCTAAGACTTTGACATCAATATTCAATCAATTGTGTGAGGCCAAGGCCTTAAAGTTACCTGAAGTTCAATTGCTCGATCCTAATTGTCCTAAATCGAAAGGATATAGGGAAAATCATTACTGCTCGTACCACAGATAAAAGGGGCACAATATCAAAGTGTGCCATTATTTTAAATACGTGTTAAAAAATATGATTGGTAGGAATTAATTGCTGATTGACACCCCTTGGCATCAGATAATCAAAATATGGGAATATTCAAATATCCCTTGCAAAACCATGAGCCACAAATAAAAAATGTTGGACAAGTCAACCAAGTGCAGATTGAACTACATATGCAAGGATTCATCGGTATGGTGAATGTGGTCACAAAAAATAGGAGGTACAACCAATCAAATCCTCTTACAGTGCCCATTCGAGTTCATGTTGTGTCTTAATAGAGGCCGATGCAAAACTAATTTCCAGACCCACCAATAAGATCGGTGGTAACGATTAGGAATAGACTCATATAGAGTATCCTAGGTACAAGGAGATGCTAAAGGGTATCTTAAGAGACATCTAAGTTCAATCCCATTATCCTAAAATTTTTAATAATTTTGTGTGGCATGTGCAATAGTTCTAGGAACCTATCATTTGATTTTATGATCATGAAATCAAGATGGTTTCCACTACTACATCGAACCCACTGCTACACATCATTGCACATGTGAATCACACTCCTTTAAATAATGTTTTTATTGAAATAGGATCATCCATCAATATAATAACCATAAAGGCCTTAGGACACCTGAAGTTACCTAAGTCGCATATTGTACCTTCAACTTTTACACTATAAGCTTTCAACAATGCATTGTACTCGACAGCAGGCACTATAGTCCTTCCTATTTAGGTTGGATTGAAAACTATCCCCATGATGTATCATGTTCTAGAGGATACTATGTATTATAATATTCTCCTAGGCTGATCATGGATAAGGGACATGCATTACATCCTCTCAATTTTGCACCAATGTATCAAATATATGCATGAGGGATAAGTACATGTGGTCCCTTCAGATGAAGAGTTGTTCAAATATGTCAATCAGTTTGACTTACTGGGAGACTTCATAATCCCATCTACTCACTTAGATATTAGACCAACATCTCCTATCAAACATGTAGTGGGTAAGTAAAAGGTACTGTACACCGATCCCTCTACATCGACACAATTACCAACCTCAAATACAACATCTACTTTTGAGAAGCCTACGACATCAACAAGGCTAAATAATTACCAAAAGGTAAAGGTAGTTTTGGGTGAGAAATATTCTAAATAATCCCCAAAATAGAAACTATCGAGATTCCAAATTCTATGTAGGAGGAAAACTCACAAAATGTAGTCGAGGAAGTACCTCAACCTGCCTCACCTGTGTCATCAACTACATCATCTGCATTGTAGGTGATGATTCACCTAGTCAACCCTGGGTTAGCTAAGTACTTGGTGTATAACATAACTTTTACATCGATCATAGAATTAGCATAGGATATGGGTAAACTTTAAGCTCATTTCTTTCCTTTTGGGATGGTGGTACCACTAGGGGTGCCACCCAATCAGATAAACTTCATCTATGGAGGTTTAGATCAACTCGTAGATCACTCATCCATGGAAGAAGATGATGATGAACCATTTGCTATCAAAATTCATTATATATCAAACCTGGAGTATGTCCATTATTTTTATCGTTACCATTGGCATGGTTATGGATTGGGATTATTTGATCAAGGGTGTCAAACTACGTATCAACTGCAATACCAATTGCTGACTCATAGGTTTGGTCTAGGTTATCACATTAGAGGTTAAGATTAGTTATTAGCTATATCTATATATCACCTAAACATTAACCTTGGGGATGATGTCAATTGGAATCCCTATCATCCAAACCATTTAAACTTATAAAGGGGGAATTGTCCTGTGACCATGGTTACAGAAGAACCACCTTTGGTCTACCATCCAGGTCTCTCCTTAGATAGGTTATAAAAAAAATCTATTACTGAGGAGAAAAATCTAGAATACAATTATGAAGATGATGAAAGTGAGTATGTCAGTTATGATGATGAGTATGAGGATGAAATAAATATGGCCTATTTGGGGCCTCGTCATCTACATCATCTTAGGAAGCCTGTAGACATGGAATTAATTTATCATGCAGTATTCCTAGGTCCTCCCATCCAAAGAAGACCAGTGAATTTGGAAGAGATATATCATATAAATTTTCCTAGTCCTTCCATAATTTAAGGTAATTGCTTCCCCCTAAGGATCTTTGTTGTGACTATTCCCAGAGTAGACCCAGTGATCCCCATACCACCTGAGCCACATCTAGAGAAGGGAGAGAAAATCAGAGATAGTGAGTTTCATCTACATGGTTTTGGAGATTTCTTCAATTCCATCAACATGGTATCCATCGATCTAACCACTCTACTTCATAATCCATATGAACCTTCAAAACCTTTGCACCTCAATCTCTAGGCCATTGATTTTAATTACGTCGATTCACCCCTAGAGCCTAAATATTTCTTCCCTAATGAAGAAATGTTGTAATTGTTCCATTTTATTCTAGGTTGTGCATATGATGTCTATCATCCGAAGGATATTATTGATTTGGTGGAACCTTTAAACCCAATAGATGACATCCATTTTATCCCTACACCTCATCAACTTGAGGAGGAATCACATATGTCAATAGAGGAAATATTCAAAGTGGATATCAGTAATGATCCCACCAATCCAAAGAAGGTTAAATTTGGAGAGAGCTTATCTCCTAAGGAGTGTGCCAACCTCATTCCTCTATTGAAAGAGAGACTTGATCTCTTTTCTTGGACTTTTAAGAACATGTCGAGTCTAGATCCAAAACTGGTTACCCATAACCTTTCATTAGACCCTACCAAGAAATAGGTCAAGAAAAAACTTAGTAAGATGCATCCAACCATCACATTGATGGTTAAATATGAACTATAGAAGTTTTTGGATGTAGAATTCATAATTCCCATTGACTATCCAGAATAGGTATCAAACATGGTACCCATAGAAAAACCTGATGGAAGAATCTGTATATGCACATATTTCAAGGACCTCAATAAGGTAACATCCAATGATTCATTTTTTTTTCCTAATATTGATTGTCTTGTAGATGCAACTGTAGGGTACAAAATGCTTTCTATCATGTATGGTTTTTCTAGTTACAACTAGATTTGGATTAAACCAGAATATCAACACAAAACTACTTTCACCTCTCCATGGGGAACATTTTGCTACAAAATTATGCCATTTGGCCTAAAACATACTAGTGCCACATATCAAAAAGCTATGAAATATATTTTTCATGACTATATGCATAACATATTAGAATATTATATCAATGAATTACTAGCCAAGTCATTGTTGCATGAAGAGCATGCCGAGGTCCTAAGGAAATTCTTTGATTGCCTGATAGAGCATAATGTGAGGTTGAACCCCAAGAAATGCATCTTTGGCATAATGTTAGGTAAACTCTTGGGATTCATAATTTCTAAATGAGGTATTTAAGTTGACCCAAAGAAGTTCAAGGCTACTTTAAAAATGTGTCCTCCCACAAACATCAAGGAATTAAGAATCCTTCAGGGCAAGTTAGCATTCATAAAGTGCTTCATCGTGTAGTTATTGAATAAAAATTAATCCATGAATCGACTACTACACAAGGGGGTCCCATTTAAATAAGATAAAGAATATAAAAAATCCTTCACTGAGATCAAATAATACCTGGAATCACCACTAGTACTAGCTCCACCTAAACCAGATGTACCATTTTTATTGTATATATCTACCATAGACTTTGCACTGGGAACCATGCTAGCCCAAAAGAACATGCAAAAAAAGGAGCAGGTGATATATTACATAAGCTGAACCCTGGTTAGTTATGAGCTAAAATATGCATGTGTAGAAAATTTATGCTTAGTAGTGGTCTTTGTGACAAAGAAGTTGCACCACTACATGTTGAGCCATATAATATATGTAATATCGAAACAAAATTCTTTGTAGTACATGATGAGCTAGACATATCATAACACATGTACTGCAAACTGGATCATGCTATTAATAGAATTTGACTTAGAATTCATGAATCAAAAATCAATCAAAGGTCAATTCATAGTTGATCAACTAGCAAAGTATCCTCTTTGAGATCGTAAGCCTCTCATCATAGAGCTTCCCGATAATGTAGTCTTTACATTATTGAAGTTGCCCAAACCTGAAGAACCAGATGATAAAGTAGATATGTCCTTGTTATTAAATGGTTCAAAATGTGAGCAAGGGGTGGTATAGGGATTGTGTTTTTCAAGCCACAAGGTGCTCTAATGCCCTTGTAATTTAAACTCAATTTCCCTTGCACCAATAACAACACTGAATACAAAGCCCTAATCTTGGATATCCAAACAATGCTCACCATGAAGATCAAGAAGATGAATATCTTTAGTCACTACCTTATCATTGTAAATCAAGTTAAGAAGATCTATTAGTGCAAATTTCCCATATTGAAAGCATACAAAGAAGTTGTAGACACTTACCTAGCCCAGCTGGAGTGGTATGACATTGAGGTAATTCCTCGAACGTCTAAAAAATTTGCAGATACTATGGTATCCTGGGGATATTTAATCCCTCATAATCCATCTATTGACTTCACTACCATCCAAGTGAAAATGTTATCGTAATCCATGATATGATGTGAGGCTCAATAAAATTAAGAATGAGTACACATGATTCACATAGAACCAAGCCATGAGTGGTTCTATAAAGTTAGATATTTTTTGAAGAAGACACCTTGGGGATATTTGCTCTCATAGGGTCCTACAGAGAATGGTACCACTATTATCAATAATATTATTTTCTAATATGTGTTTGTACAAGTCGAATTACAATGGGAACACATCATCCAATCAGTTGAAGTTGTTGCTTATCAATATTGGTTATCACAATTACACAATTTCCTTAATCTTGGAGTAATCCCATAGGGATTGTTTTATACCATAAAAAGAGCATTTAAACAAAAAGTGATTAGATATGTCTTACTAGGAGACATCATGTATCATCATATCTATGATAGAATTTTCCTTCGTTGCCTTGAGCCCCAAGAATCAACTTGGGCAATTTCACAAACTCATGATGGTACATGCGATGGTCATTTTAGCAAACATGGCCATTATCAAGCACATCCTTCTAATGGGTTACTATTGGCCCACTATGGAGAAGGATTGCATAGCATATGTTAGGAAGTGTATCAAATGTCAACACCATGCTAATATTATGCATTTGCCATCATAGGTCTTACAGCCCATCCAAGCGGCTTGGCCATTTGATCAATGGGATTTTGATCTAATTGGTAAGATATCTTCCCCATATTCAGGCTGACATATATTTATCATAACATCCACTAAGTATTTCACCAAATGGGTGGAGGTAATCCCTTTAACTACAATGATAGGAGCACATATTGTGGAGTTTATACTCCATAATATAATATGTCATTTTGGGATACCATCCAAGATAATATCAGATAATGGAAATTTATTCAAAAATGAAACTGTAAGGGATTTAACTTCCAAGTATAATATTCAACACAATTTTGTAACTCCATATTATCCATAAGCAAATGGGCAAGTAAAGGTCTCAAAAAAAATAGTGGTAACAATCTTAAAGAAAATTGTTCAAGAAAATCACAAAGATTGGCACATTCAGCTGCCTCTTGGATTATGGTCTTATAGAACTAGTATACGAACGCCCACTAGGGAAACATCGTTCTCACTAGTATATCGTACTGAGGCCATCATGCTCTTGGAATTGGAAATTATGACATTGTGTGTTGCATTGAAAGAGTTCATCGATGATTATACTGCGTGAGAAGCTCGCATAGATCAATTGATGCTTCTTGATGAACATCGTGTGAATTATCTTGAGCATATATAAGTTTACCAAGATTAGCTAAAATGAGCTTACAATAGTAAAATCCACTTGAGAGACTTTAAAGTTGAGAATATTGTGCTAAAAGAGAACCAATGGTACTCAAACCTGCTACCGCATCTACGAGACAAATTTACGGCCAATTGGTTAGGTCCATTTATTATCTCAAAGAAGATAGGACCTGGTACTTACCACCTAACATCGCTATAAGGTGTTGAAGAGCCTAAAACTCTCAAAATTATTCATCTAAATGTGTTCCATACATAAAATAAAAAATTCAAATACATTCGAAAAACAATAAAATTCAAAAACATTCAAAAAACAATAAAATTCAAAAACATTGTAAAACATAAAAAATATTTACATTATGCATTTTCATTTTGCATATGCATTCATCTAATTGCATTGCATTAGGCATGTTCATCCATTGCACTTGCATTATGATAGGTTGTGTTTACAATCTTACAAATGATACCATATTTGTATGTCAATCATGCATCTATTCATCATCATCATCCATCACCCTTGTGAGTAATTGTGTTTTTCAACACAACCCTTCCTATTGCTATAAGGAATATACTAGGATTTTTTGGTCATTCAGCCATACCTAGTGATATTCTTAGATTTTTTATAAAGCTATCTTCACTTTCAGAAGATGAGGTCTAGTTTTTATAGTACCTTGCATTTTCAAAATCCCATCACAATTTAAACATTAACAATCCTAGTTTGAACAAAAAAATATGAACACTACAAAGTGGTCCTAGTCACCTTAAGTGAAAGGTTTTTACTTGCTCATATTGTGATGTGCATGGTATAGAATTTTTATCATTGGCAAAAGGACAAGCTCCTCCCTACCCAAGAAATCCCTTGCTTTCATACAAAATAATAAAAATCCCAAAATCAAAGCAAATCCCTTGCTAAAAAAAAAATACAAAATAAACAGTGATTTTCATCACTAAACATGAGCAAGTATCCCAATAAATGTGAATAAAAGAAGGCGTGAAGAGATTGAATCCCTGGAATGGTTAGTACTCAAAGCCATTGAGCGATCCAATTGGAAATATTGAGCATATTGAGTTGTCATTGATGTCAAAGGATTGATGTCAATAGTTGTCATTGATGTCAAAGGTAAAATTATCTTCAAGGTTGAAATAATAAGGTACAAGGCAAATATCATCAAAGGGTACACAAGGCAAAAATATATTAATGGCAAAAGTGAAATGGTTGTAAAGGCAAAAATATTCTCCATGGTTTTGATAGCAAGCAATGAACATAAATTCAAGGGCCAAAGACTTAAAAGAGTTAAAGAGGAGGCAAAAGTTTAAGACAAAGATTTATTTCCAATGGACCAAGGTTTTAAGCATTAATGTTATAATATTTTAATATTATAATGCAAAGGAGTTAAAGATGTTGGAAATTTGAGTGATTTTATGTTGTCATTGATGGCAAAACCTCTATTGTAAATCACCATAATCACTACAAAAATGATCTCTGAGAATCAAAGCTGCTCCCCATGACTCACTATTATCTATGGAGGCTACTCCCCCTAACTCAATGCTCTCTTTGGAGGTTGCTCCCCCTAACTCAATGCTATCCCCCTTACTCAAATCTCTCCCTCTTTGACATCAATGGCAAAAGGGACACCTATGGGGCTAAAAGATATGACTCTTAAGCTTAGCCCCCTCACCACCTTCTCTATTGAGGTGATTAACTTTGGGGTGGGAGTACTTTTACTCCCATATTAAATTATTTCTTTCCTCTATAAAATCCCTTCCATATTTTTTTGATATCATTCTCTTGATGAATTACTTTATCTTCTTATCTTGAACCTATTTGACCTTCTTGCCTTGAAACTGCTTGACCTTCTTGTCTTGAACTTGTTTGGAATTGAGTTCTACACCATTTTGCAATATTTCCAAAGTTATTGAAATTAAAACACTTAATGTTATTATTCCTTGGAGGTGCAAATGTCTTAGGATATCTTCTGGTGAAGCCATATCCTCTTATGTCATGAATCCTACAATTCATTGCCTTGTGACCATACTCAATACATAAGTAGAAATACCCATGGAAAAGCTATCCTTTCCCATATTCATGTATTTCATATGACCTACACTGTGAAGCCATGTGCCCAAACCTATGACATGAAAAACATCTTCCATTGAAGAAACCTTGCCTAGACCCCATTGGTATCTTAGTCTCTTCTCCTTGTTTCTTGTTCCATATGTTTCTTACTTATGCATTGTTCCTTTCCTTGTTGAACTTTCTATTATCCAAATTATCCTTAGAAGTCTCACTCTCTCTTTCACTTAATTATTTTGAATCTTCTTCTTTTCTAGTGTTTGAGCTTGACTCTCCTTTTTCTGATTCCTGTTTTCCTTGTTCTTCTTTAGAACTATGTCCTGTTATGATGACCGATGACCTTTGTGCATTGATAGTCCTTTCCAAGGTCCTTGAATTTTCCTCAAACTTGTGTAGCTTGCCCTTAGAACCTTTTACTTCCATCCTTAGTGAAACTATCTCATGCTCTAATCTTTCACACTCTAGATCTTTTTTATTTAATTTTTTGGCCATACCTTCTTCAATTTTTCTTGTCTCTTCAACTTTGATTTTGAAGTTGGTGATTTCTTGTAAAAATATTGCTTTTGCTTTTTCATCTTCTTGAGCTTGAAACCTTAATCCTGAGTTCTCCCTTTTTAATTATTCAAGAGTAACCATAAGCCTTTCACATTCTATCTCTTTTACATTTGACTGTTCAACCATACCTTTTTCAACTCTTATTGCCTTTTCAACCTTATCTCTTAAGTCAGATATATCCTGTAGAAGCTTTGTCTTAAATTTCTCATCTTCTTGTATTTGAGACTTCAATTCTGAATTTTCTCTTTTCAATTCAACAAGTTCCTTAAGAGTGGCTTCCTCCTTTTATCTATCTGAATTTTCCTCTTTTTCAACATCATTGCTGCTGGAATTGTCACTAGAACTGTTGCTAGAACTATTACTAGAATTGCTGCTTTCTTTTTCCACAAATAAACTTTTCTTGTTGCTATAGTATGTGCAATCATCATATAAATGACCAAAGTCCTCGTATATGAAGTATTTTAGTATTATTAGACCCTTCTTGTACCTATTTTCTTTCTCAATGGCTATAGCAAGTTCTTCATGTCATTATTCGATAGATATATCCTCTTCTTTAACTTCAATACCTAGGAATAGGTGTTTTTTTTGGAGTGGAAGTTCTTCTTCTACTTATTTTATCCCATAGAAAAACCCTTCTTCATCTTCACTGTCACTGAGATCATTATCATATTCTATAGCAAACAAACTCTCATGACTTATTTGACCATGCATGTTTGAAGAACATGGACTTATACTGAGAGGGGGGTGAACAGTATAAGACTTAACCAATTAATAATTTTAACTTTAGATAGCAGTGGCATCAACACAACATTAATCAAGACAGAAAGCATCACACATTGAAGGCCCATTTTTAACGTGGTTCACCCAGAATGGTTGGGCTACGTCCACAAAACTTTTCTCTAAAAGTTATCTCAAAGTTCTTTGGGAATCCTTCCCAATTACAATGTTTATGAGCCTCGGCCCAAAGGAGATACCTTCCCCCAATCTGAATTTTGCCTCCATCTAAATTTATGAGCCTCTGCTCAAAGGAGATACCTTCCCCTCTGCTCTGGAAATGATCCCTCGGAAGATCAATCTGCCTCTACCTCTTGCCAGCATGTGGAACTCCTTTCCACCGAAGACCTCCTGTCCTCAATGCTTAGCCTAAGAGACCTTTGCCTTCTATGATCACGTCCACAATAGCTCAACAACCTGTACCAAACACAGTCAGTCGGTCTAGTACAAGTCTTCCTCTATCTGTCAGATCTGTCCAACACTTGAACAAATCAATCCTCTCGCACACAAGCCTTCTCAAAGACTTGCCAAATCTGTCCTCGGGTTCTTCTCAAAGAACCAATGCACCTCTGTCCTCAAGTTCTCTGATAGAACTCTCAAACTCAGCTCACAAGTCCTCTGCTAGGACCTGTCCAAATCTGCTCACAAGTCCCCACCGAAACCTGTCCAAAACCTGCTCACAAGTCCCCACCGAAACCTGTCCAAAACCTGCTCACAAGTCCCCATCGAAACCTTTCCAAAACCTCAGCAAGCTCACCAAGAAAAACTTGCTTAGCATGAACCCACAAAGAGAATTGTTAGAGACCCAATGTGATTCATCAACCTCATAGAAGCATAAAGAGAATTGTTAGAGACTCAATATGTTCTATACTTAACTCCCAAGTATCAATCTCAACTCAATCTCAATCTCAACAGAATAAGATAGATGTAGTATGCTTTTCTCAAGAACATGAAACACAACCCAACAATTGCCAACCATGCAATATCTCATATAACAATGATACTCATGTTCTTTCCACAACCAATTAGGGTTTTAACAACAATGCTCATCAAACAAGGTTTAGTCAACCAACACCATTCAACTCAACATCAACCTTGAAGCATTCAACCAATCATCACAAGAAAAGGAAACAAGTAGAAATCCTTTTCCCTCCACACTTATTTTTAGAAAACCATCAATCAATAACAACCATGGAAGAATGTGCCCATACCTTTACTTTGATGAAGAAGGAGAACTCAAAAACTTGGCAATACTTAGTTCTCCAACCTTAGGAGAAATGAGGAGCCACCACTATAAGCGCTAAAGCGCATTCTCCTCTACTTACGTAGCCCAATCACAGCCGCTCTCCTTCGTGCATCGCAACAAAAGGAAAAATGCACTCGACGTGATTCGAAACCTGTATCTCTGCCTAGCGAGCACCTTTACTCAAACTCCATCGTCGTTGGAGCACAAGTGCCCGACAAAGAAATATTAAACTATCCTTTGTTTTATCTTCACTTGATCGTAGGATATGGAAAACGTATTCATTTTCCTAGCACTCGTCCAAAACATAAGTCACTGAATGCTTGCATTAATCATCTCACAACACAGTCTGAAAAACACAGTTCGGGTGCAATTGCCAATCCACTAACGTCAAGCAAAAAGTAAGGATGCAGCCCAAGCTCAAATTCGAGTATGCCAAGCATGGTTTCCAAGACACAGATCAAGCACGATTTCAAAGACATCAATTGGAGATTCGAAGACACAGAGCAAACACAAATCGAAGACACCAAGCGCTATTCGAATGATACAGAGCAAACACAAATCGAAGACTCCAATTAATCGGTGGTGCACTTACTTTAGAAAATCATCCCCACTTATATAGCCAATTCTCCTTAACTGTTTGACGTCGGCGCTCCTCCAACGATGGCAACATGTCGGTGAAAGAAAACTTTATCTACGTCGCTTAAGGGTTAAAAGACCCTTTAATAATAATTAAAATAATAATAATTATTATTTTATTAATAATAAATTAAACTTAGACCTTTGTCAAAGGTTTGAGTTAATTTAATTATTAATAATAAACATGGACCTTCAAGGTTTTTCAAGAAGCAAAAACCTTTGCATTAAGTTAAGCTTGGTTTTAATAAAAACCCTTAATGAGTCCAAATGGTTTTAAGAAAAACCTTTAACCTTGTCACCATGGTTTTAATAAAAACCCTTTAACAATATGAAGCTTTCTCAAGATATTTTTGACATCACACTCTTTTTGATATCAACACAAAAATGCCTTTTGACATCAATGACAACTTATACACTTGAGCAAAAGCAATGTACCCAAAGTACCCAAAATTGCCAACAATCTCCCCCTTTGTCATTGATGGCAAACCTTTACTAAAAACACTTCTCAAGAGCCAAAACTGAAACCAACTGTGCTAACAATTGACCAACTGTGCCCACAACCGAGAATATTCCTTTGAAGTTTTGCTCCCCCGACTTGAAGCTTTCCTCTTCACTTTGAAGCTCTCCCCCTTACTCATATCTCTCCCCCTTTGTCATCAATGGCAAAGGGTCACCTTTGGGGCTCGGGACTAAGAATGAGCCTCTTAGCTTAGTCCCTCCCCCACCTCCTGATGAGGTGATTAATTTTGGGGTGGGAGTACAACTCCCAATTTCTCCCTTAGATACTCAAACGTATCTCTTGGAAGAGGTTTGGTGAAGATATCTGCAATCTGCTCTTTAGTAGACACATACTCTACCTTGACCTGCTTGTCTTGCACTTTCTCCCTTAGAAAGTGATACTTGATGGAAATATGCTTTGTCCTTGAGTGCATTACCGGATTTTTGGAAATACTTATGGCACTTGTATTATCACAAAGTATGGAGATGGGTTGTTCATGCTTGACTTTGAAATCCTCCAAGGTGGTTTTCATCCATAAAACTTGTGTACACCCAACCACTGTTGCTATGTATTCAGCCTCTCTGTAGATAAGGAAACTGAAGGTTGTTTCTTACTTAGCCAAGAAACCAAACTCTTTCCCAAAAAGAATGCTCCACCACTAGTGCTTTTCTTGTCATCAATACTGCCTGCCCAATATGCATCTGTATAAGCTGTGAGAATGAAATCATCACCTTTGGGATACCAAAGCCCAAAGTCCATAGTGCCCTTCAGATATCTGAATATCCTCTTAACTGCTATAACATGAGAATCTTTAGGAGCTGCCTGAAATCTTGCTACTAACCCAACTGCCTGCATGATATCTGGTCTGGTAGCTGTAACATATAATAAACTGCCAATCATTGATCTGTAAAACCTCTGATCTGTCACTGGAGATTCATCATCTTTACTCATCTTGCATCCTGTAATCATTGGAGTACATACTGGTTTGCTGTCCATCATCCCAAATTTCTTCAACATTTCTTTGATATACTTTCCTTGGGAGAGAAATACACCATATTTTGATTGAGCAATCTGAAGACCTAAAAAGAATGACAGCTCTCCAATCATAGACATCTCAAATTCCTTCCGCATGGTGTTAGCAAAATCTTTGCACATCTGAGTATTATTTCCCCCAAAAATAATATCATCAACATAGACAACCATAATCAGCATATCATCACCTTCATCCTTAATATACAAATTGCTATCTGCCACACCTTTCCTGAAGCCTTGCTCATGAAGATACCTATCAAGTCTTGAGTACCAAGCCCTAGGTGCTTGCTTTAACCCATACAAGGCCTTTTTCAGTTTACACACATAGTCTGACTATTCTGAGAGAGACACTCCTTCTGGTTGTTCTATGTAGACTTCTTCCAACACCCCATTTAGAAAAGCTGACTTTACATCCATTTGATATACCTTGAATGATTTGAAGCTTGAAAGGGCCAAAAACATTCTGATAGCTTCAAGACGAGCAACAGGAGCAAACGTCTCTTCGAAATCAACACCTTCTACTTGAGCATAACCTTTGCAGACTAACCTAGCTTTGTTTCAGACAATCTTTCCATCCTCATTGAGTTTATTTCTTGAATATCCATTTTGTGCCAATGACATTCTTGTCCTTAGGTCTTGGAACCAATTCCCAAGTTTCACTTTTCTCTATTTGATTTAGCTCTTCATCCATTGCTTTTACCCAAAACTTATCTGCACATGCTTCACTGAAATATTTTGGCTCAATTTGAGATAATAATGAAACATTTGTAGAATCATGTGAGGGAATGACTCTTCTTCTTGTTTGCCTCCTATTTGGATCACCAATGATCAAATCTTTGGGATGATGTTTCTGAACATATCGTGAAGGAGTTTTGGGAAGCAGTTGTTGTCTTTCCTCTTCTTCATCTGAAACCTCTCTGAATTCTTCTTGACAAATTTCATCACCGAGTTCTTGGACTGGTTCTCTTATCCCTGTCTTTTCATCAACTATTACATTTATGCTCTCTACAATTGTATGAGTTCTTTTGTTGAAGCATCTGTAGGCCTTGCTTCTACTGGAATACCCAAGAAATATTCCCTCATCACATCTAGGATCAAACTTACCCAAATTCTGATCTTCCCTTCTGATGAAGCACTTACTCCCAAACACTTTGAAGTATTTTATTGTAGTTGGTCTTCCTTTCCACAACTCATAAGGAGTTTTATGATGATTGACTCTAAGTTGGGCCCTGGTGATAATGTAGACTACTGTACTGACTGCCTCTTTCCAAAAGCCATCTGAAATTTTTGACTCATTTAACATAGCTCTAGCCATATTTTCAATAGTTCTATTTTTCCTTTCAACTACTCCATTTTGTTGAGGAGTTCTTGTTGCTGAATATTCTCTTTTGATTCCTTGTTGCTCACAGTATTCCACAAATTCATTTGAAGTGAACTCTCCTCCTCTATCTGATCTTAAACATTTGATTCTCTTGTCAGTCTCATTTTCAACCATTTCTTTGAAAGCTTTAAATTTTTCAAAAGCTTCAGATTTTTCTTTGAGAAAAGTAACCCAAGTCATTCTAGAATAATCATCTATAAAAAGCATGAAGTAGCTTTCTCCCTGAATGCTCTGAGTTCGGTAGGGCCACATAAATCAGTATGAATAAGATCCAATGGTTTTGAAGAAGTATACCCTTTTGATTTGAAATCGGTTCTGGTATGTTTTCCATGTTGACAAGGACCGCAAATGATGTTATGGGGCCTTTTTATTTTGGGCAAGTCTCTAACTGCTTCCTTGTTACTAATATTGACAAGATTATCAAAGCTCAAATGCCCCAATATTTTATGCCATAACCAACTCTCATCTTCTTGAGTTAGAAAACACTTTTCCTTTTTTATCTCACTTAGCATGTAAAGATTGTTTGGAGTCCTTGTAGCACTAGCAATGAGTTTTCCATTTTTTTCTTTACTTATCTCACATCTATCCGAAAAGAAAGATACTATGTGCCCTTGATCACAAAGTTGACTCACACTTAGAAGATTATGTCTTAGGCCTTCTACATAAAGCACATTTTCTGTTTTGGATTTCCCATCCAAACTAAGAGTCCCTTTACCACAGATTTTAGCTGACTTGTTATCTCCAAAACTGACTGTTCCTCTGTTTGTTTCTTTTAAGACCAAAAAATTTTCCTTTTCACCAGTCATATGTTTTGAACAACCACTATCAAGATACCATTTCTCTACTTTGTCTAGAGCATGAAAAGCAGTTTGAGCTATCATTGACTTAGATTTGATCTCATTTTTCTTTTTAGTGAACTCAAGGCTAGATCTATCCAAACTGCACATCCTTGCTATATGCCCAAAATTATTGCACTTGTAACACATGACATCTTTATTCATAAGAGGTGCAAAAGAGTTAACATTTTCCTTACTATGTCTATTCACGGACTTATTGCAATGCATAGCTTTGTGACCAAATTTCTTGCAGGAAAAACAATAGCCATGGAAAGTATTATGTAACCTATTTTGATGCCTTGGATGATTGTTCTTCTTGTGACCAACTGGAATCCACCGCTCTTCAGGATGAAGATTGATCTTGCTCGAAGACCCTATTTCTTGAATGGTGATACCATCCTTCTTTTGCTTTTCACACGGAGTATTCTGTCTGAGAGCCAACTGTTCCAACTTCACTCTAAGAGACATAACCTCTTCTTCTAGTTTCTCGCAATCAACTTCCTTTCCTTTGAGAACCTCTGTCAGAACCTGTTCAACCTTCTTCCCTTCTTCAGCTAGAATTTTGAAGTCTATAACACTTTGAGACAATTCTGATCTTGCTATCTTTTCTTCCTGACATTGATGCTTGAGAATAGAATTCTCTTCCCTGAATTTCTCAAGCTTTCTCAAAGCCAAGAAGAATTCACCTTTGAGATCGAACTCAACCTCTTCATCTCTTTCTGAATCTATATGATCCTCTGATAGATCCTTCTCCAAGCTGTTAGGCTCTTTCTGGAGAGACCCGCTCTGATACCAATTGAAGAACATGGACTTATACTGAGAGGGGGGTGAACAGTATAAGACTTAACCAATTAATAATTTTAACTTTAGATAGCAGTGGCATCAACACAACATTAATCAAGACAGAAAGCATCACACATTGAAGGCCCATTTTTAACGTGGTTCACCCAGAATGGCTGGGCTACGTCCACAAAACTTTTCTCTAAAAGTTATCTCAAAGTTCTTTGGGAATCCTTCCCAATTACAATGTTTATGAGCCTCGGCCCAAAGGAGATACCTTCCCCCAATCTAAATTTATGAGCCTCTGCTCAAAGGAGATACCTTCCCCTCTACCCCTCGCTTGGAAATGATCCCTCAGAAGATCAACTGCCTCTACCTCTTGCCAGCACGTGGAACTCCTTTCCATCGAAGACCTCCTGTCCTCAATGCTTAGCCTAAGAGACCTCTACCTTCTATGATCACGTCCACAATAGCTCAACAACCTATACCAAACATAGTCAGTCGGTCTAGTACAAGTCTTCCTCTATCTGTCAAATCTGTCCAACTCTTGAACAAATCAATCCTCTGCACACAAGCCTTCTCAAAGACTTGCCAAATCTATCCTCAGGTTCTTCTCAAAGAACCAATGCACCTCTGTCCTCAAGTTCTCTGATAGAACTCTCAAAACTCAGCTCACAAGTCCTCTGCTAGGACCTATCCAAATCTGCTCACAAGTCCCCATCGAAACCTATCCAAAACCTGCTCACAAGTCCCCACCGAAACCTGTCCAAAACCTGCTCACAAGTCCCCACCGGAACCTGTCCAAAACCTCAGCAAGCTCACCAAGAAAAACTTGCTTAGCATGAACCCACAAAGAGAATTGTTAGAGACCCAATGTGATTCATCAACCTCATAGAAGCATAAAGAGAATTGTTAGAGACTCAATATGTTCTATACTTAACTCCCTAGTATCAATCTCAACTCAATCTCAATCTCAACAGAATAAGATAGATGTAGTATGCTTTTCTCAAGAACATGAAACACAACCCAACAATTGCCAACCATGCAATATCTCATATAACAATGATACTCATGTTCTTTCCACAACCAATTAGGGTTTTAACAACAATGCTCATCAAACAAGGTTTAGTCAACCAACACCATTCAACTCAACATCAACCTTGAAGCATTCAACCAATCATCACAAGAAAAGGAAACAAGTAGAAATCCTTTTCCCTCCACACTTATTTTTAGAAAACCATCAATCAATAACAACCATGGAAGAATGTGCCCATACCTTTACTTTGATGAAGAAGGAGAACTCAAAAACTTGGCAATACTTAGTTCTCCAACCTTAGGAGAAATGAGGAGCCACCACTATAAGCGCTAAAGCGCATTCTCCTCTACTTACGTAGCCCAATCATAGCCGCTCTCCTTCGTGCATCGCAACAAAAGGAAAAATGCACTCGACGTGATTCGAAACCTGTATCTCTACCTAGCGAGTGCCTTTACTCAAACTCCATCGTCGTTGGAGCACAAGTGCCCGACAAAGAAATATTAAACTATCCTTTGTTTTATCTTCACTTGATCGTAGGATATGGAAAACGTATTCGTTTTCCTAGCACTATCCAAAACATAAGTCACTGAATGCTTGCATTAATCATCTCACAACACAGTCTGGAAAAACATAGTTTAGGTGCAATTGCCAATCCACTAACGTCAAGCAAAAAAGTAAGGATGCAGCCCAAGCTCAAATCCGAGTATGCCAAGCATGGTTTCCAAGACACAGATCAAGCACGATTTCAAAGACGCCAAGCGCTATTCGAATGATACAGAGCAAACGCAAATCGAAGACACCAAGCGCTATTCGAATGATACAGAGCAAACGCAAATCGAAGACTCCAATTAATCGGTGGTGCACTTACTTTAGAAAATCATCCCCACTTATATAGCCAATTCTCCTTAACTGTTTGACGTCGGCGCTCCTCCAACGATGGCAACACGTCGGCGAAAGAAAACTTTATCTGCGTCGCTTAAGGGTTAAAAGACCCTTTAATAATAATTAAAATAATAATTATTATTATTTTATTAATAATAAATTAAACTTAGACCTTTGTCAAAGGTTTGAGTTAATTTAATTATTAATAATAAACATGGACCTTCAAGGTTTTTCAAGAAGCAAAAACCTTTGCATTAAGTTAAGCTTGGTTTTAATAAAAACCCTTAATGAGTCCAAATGGTTTTAAGAAAAACCTTTAACCTTGTCACCATGGTTTTAATAAAAACCCTTTAACAATATGAAGCTTTCTCAAGATATTTTTGACATCACACTCTTTTTGATATCAACACAAAAATGCCTTTTGACATCAATGACAACTTATACACTTGAGCAAAAGCAATGTACCCAAAATTGCCAACAATGTTTCCTTGATGTGTCATTTCATCTTCACTATCACTAAATCCATTGCAATATCATGATATGTGATCTCTTTGACCACACACAAAGCACTATTCTCTTTCACCTTCTATTCCTAGGAGTAGATGTTCTTCATTTTCATCATCTGAATTATCTTTATCACTGTGATCTGAGCTATCACTTGATTCTACAATGTAGAAAGTTTTCTTTGTATTACAAAAACTTTTCTTCTTCTCATACTTGCTTTGCTTGTACTTGTTATCTTTGTCATGCTTATACTTTCCATATTCTTTTATTCAGTGACCTTGTTTTTCATAATCACTATTTTCTTCATCTAGAAACTTGTGTGCATAGTGACCAAAATCACCACACTTGCAGCATTTGACTTTCTTCATATCCCTGTAATTTCTTAAGTCCTTTTTATTTTTGATGAAGTTATATTCCTCATAATTATCTGAATCTCTATTGGAACTTTACCTTTCTTTTTATCTGAAGCCTTGAATGTAATCTCTTTTATTGGAACCTGATGCTTACTCACCCTCATCTCATAAGTTGTGAGAGTTCCTTGTAGTTCTTCCATTGTTAGCTTGTTGATATCTATTATTTCTTCTATTGCTAAAACCTTTGCATCATACTTCATGGGAAGTGATCTCAAAACCTTTTGAGTAACATATGATTCTTTTATCTCAAATCCTATACCTCTCTCATGTTAGCAATATTATCAACTCGAAGTAAAAACTGTGCAATATCTTCAAAATATTCTATTTTTAATTCCTCAAATATTTTTATATGAGCTTGTAGTTTTGCCAACTTTACCTTGGAATCTCCTTCATAGGTATTTTGCAACTTGGTCCACATTTCATTTGCTGAATTACATACCATGACCTTTGCAAAATCTATCTCACGTAGCCCACTCAGAATACAATTCATTGCCCTTGCGTTGATCTCAACCAATTTCTTGATAGTCCTATCTACCTCGGGATCACCTTCAACCTTATACTATTTTGCAACCATATGCCATACCTCATATCCTTGTGATATAAAGTAGTTATTAATTCTCATGCTCCAGAAAGCATAATTGTTACCATAAAAAAATGGAGCCTTATTTATAGATGATCCATTCTATGAAGCTATCTGTGTTCTTGTAGAATCTACCCTCAAGTTGTTAGCCTTTCCAAAGGAACCTACTCTGATACCAATTGAAGAACACAAGCTTATACTGAGAGGGGGGGGAATAGTATAAGACCAATTTTTACTTTTCTTTTCAATTCAATATTATGCAGTGTATAGACAGTTGTATCAATAGCAATAATCAAGCAATGCATAAAATACCATACACAATAGAGACACCACAGTTTACGTGGTTCACCCAATGTGGGCTACTCCACGGAGAAAATATTTTACTAAAACTTTCTCAATCAATTTCTTTGGGAATCCTTCCCAATTAAAATGTTTATGGATCTATGTCCAAAGGATATGCTGATCCCCTAATCTCAAGTTTTTGGATCTCTTCCATAGGAGAACTCTTTCCCCTTCTACTATGGCTAGTGATCTTCTAGAAGAATTTGTCTCTTTTTTGCACTGACTGGTGGATCTCTCTCCACTTGAAGACTCCTCATTTAGATCTATCTTCAATTGTGTTGGCTACTGGATCTCTATCCACTGAGACTCTGTCCTCCGTATTCTGTCACATCCAAAGCTCTATCAATAGGCTCACTCAGAACCTGCTCAATAGGATCACTCAAAACCTGCTCAACAAGCTCACACATAACTTGTCTAAATTTTCTCAACAAGCTCACACAGAACTTGTCAAATCTACACTAGTAATCTCACCAAGAACTTGCCCAAATCTGCACTAGCAAGCTCACCAAGAACTTGCCCAAATATGCACTAGCAATCTCACCAAGAAATTGCCCAAATATACACTAGCAAGCTCACCAAGAACTTGCCCAAATCTGCACTAGCAAGCTCACCAAGAACTTTCCCAAATTTGCACTAGCAAGCTCACCAAGAAATTTTCCAAATCTGCACTAGCAATCTCACCAAGAACTTACCCAAATATGCACTAGCAAGCTCACCAAGAACTTGCCCAAATCTGCTCTAGCAAGCTCACAAAGAACTTGCTCAATAATTCAATCTCATAGAAGCATAAAGAGAATTTTTAGAGATTCGATATTTTCTATACTCAAATCCCAATCTCAACTCAAATCAATGTTATAGAAGCATAAAGAGAATTGTTAGAGACTCAATATGTTCTATCCTCAAATCTTAATCTCAATTCAAATCAATCTTATAGAAGCATAAAGAGAATTGTTAGAGACTCAATATGTTCTATCCTCAATTCTCAAGTTTAAGTTCTTTGCATAACCAATGGGCTTCAACAACAATTCTAATAAAACATTCTTCACATAGCAATGATACTCATGTTCTTCTTAAACCCTATCTCAGGTTTTTCACACAACTAATGGCTTCAACAACAATGCTTATAAAAAAATGTTTAATAGCAACTCTCAACCCAAAAAACCTTGAAGCATTCAACCAACTACTTTCGAAAAGGAAACCAAAATTAATCCTTTTCTCTCCAATGATATTTCGGAAATCAACCACCGTAAACAATCAATAGGAGAATGTGCCCATACCTTTTATAAAGATGAAGAAGCCTTTTGGTTTTCCACAAAATATGTCTCACTCAACACACTTTCTTTTTCAAATTTCAACAAGGGTTAGAGATCTTGATTAATAACACAACAATAACATCCAAATAACACCTTATTACTCCTACTCAAAAACACACACCATGTCACTTCATAAATGAATTGATCTCTTTTGAAAAAGAACAAAGCAACCTTCACTTTTGAACCTTTTTTACAAAATCAGAAATATCTCTTTACACACACCTTATCTCTCCCTCTAAGAAAGTTAATACAATAGTCCTCGGAATAAGTTTTCAAATTATATATAATATGATATATTTCTAAAAAATAAATCACCAGAAATATTTCTTTTTTTAAACATGCATCATAACCCTTATTCCTCCTAGGGCAACTTTAGAAAAATAAAATATATCTAAAAATTATTAACTTGCCTCTATCCTTGATGGGATTTGATCGCGTGACCTTCCTTGTTCAGCACTTTAACCACAGCAAACTTGTCGTTGGACCACATGTCCTCACATGATTAAAAGGAGCACACAAAAAAACCTTATGCCGTGAATATCTGCACCCTTCAAAAAAAATGTGCTTCACGAGTTTCAACACAACAAAACACCTTCGACAATAATTGAACGTAGGACCTACTACTTCACACACAATGCATGAACCACTAGGCCAATGAGGCCTATACATTTGGATTTACTCCATAATAGTATCTTCAACGCACGTAAAAATCGTAAGCCTTTTAAAATCCTTTTCACACACACTTTGACACACGATGCGTAGGCTCTTTTACCATTCGAATCCAAATATCAAATCGAGCGCTTAGAAAAATAAATAGAGACTTTGGGAATATATATATATATATATATATATATATATATATATATATATATATATATGTCCCCCTCCTTTTCTTTGATGTTGGTGTTATAATTTAAATATTATTTTTAAGCCTTTTCCTTTCTTTGACATCAACGCTATAAATTAAATTTTAATTTTAATTTTAAATTTTAATTTTTATAATTTAAAATTAAATATCTCCATCACCGGGGCACATTTTTCGACGAAATGAAAAGCCGACCTGGGTTTTAAGAAAAACCCATTTCAAATCTGCCATACATGGTTTTAAATAAAACCTTTTATTTTACTTGCATTGGTTTTCACAAAAACCCTGTATATATCCATTCTCTCCAAAATATCATAAATGCTTAATAATGAAATACTTTGGCCACCAAAACTCAATGTGATCAATGTGACATCAATGGTCCATGTGACATCAATGACAACCTAAAATCACTCAAATTTTAAACTCTGAGAAGCAAAGTTGCTCCCCCTGACTCAATACTCTCTATGGAGGCTGCTGCCCCTAACTCAATGCTCTCTTTAGAGGATGCTCCCCCTAACTCAATGCTCTCCCCCTTACTCAAATCTCTCCCCCTTTGAAATCAATGGCAAAAGGGACACCTATGGGGATAAAATATATGACTCTTAAGCTTAGCCCCCTCACCACCTTCTCTCTTGAGGTGATTAGCTTTGGGGTGGGAATACTTTTACTCCCATATTACAATGTTTATTTCCTCTATAAACTTCCTTCCATATTTTTATGATATCCTTCTCTTGATGAATTACTTTATATTCTTGTATTGAACCTGTTTGACCTTCTTGCCTTGAAATTGCTTGACCTTCTTGTCTTGAACTTGTTTAGAATTGAGTCCTACACCATTTTGCAATATGCCCAAAGTTATTGCAATTAAAAAACTTAATGTTATTATTCCTTGGAGGTGCAAATATCTGAGGATATCTCAAATGGATTATTGAAGCCCATTGGTTATGCAAAAAACTTGAACTTGAGAAGAACATGAGTATCATTGTTATGTGAGATTTGTGGTTGAGCATTGTTGGAAACATTTGAGTTGGTTGATACATGCTTGGAATAGGGTTTTTAAGAAAGAGTTGTTTCTTGTTGTAGTTGGTTGATAAGAGTTGTTTGAGCCTAGTCAAGTGATTGTGTGAAGTGGTTGTTCAAGTTATATGAAAACAACTATTCTATATTATGCATTTGAGTTGAGATTGGGATTTGAGGATAGCACATATTGAGTCTCTAACAATTCTCTTTATGCTTCTATAATATTGATTTGAGTTGAGATTGATATTTGAGGATAGAACATATTAAGTCTCTAACAATTCTCTTTATGCTTCTATAAGATTGATTTGAGTTGAGATTGAGATTTGAGGATAGAACATATTGAGTCTCTAACAATTCTCTTTATGCTTCTATAAGATTGATTTGAGTTGAGATTGGGATTTGAGTATAGAATATATTGAGTCTCTAACAATTCTCTTTATGCTTCTATGAGATTGAATTATTGAGCAAGTTCTTGGTGAGATTGCTAGAGCAGATATGGGCAAGTTCTTGGTGAGCTTGCTAGTGCAGATTTGGGCAAGTTCTTGGTGATCTTGCTAGTGCAAATTTGGGTAAGTTCCTGGTGAGTTTGCTAGTGTATATTTGGGCAAGTTCTTGGTGAGATTTCTAGTGTAGATTTGGGCAAGTTCTTGGTAAGCTTACTAGTGCAGATTTGGGCAAGTTTTTGGTGAGCTTGCTAGTGAATATTTGGGCAAGTTCTTGGTGAGCTTACTAGTGCAGATTTGGGAAAGTTCTTGGTGAGCTTGGTAGTGCAGATTTGACAAGTTTTGTGTGAGCTTGTTGAGAATATTTAGACAAGTTCTGTGTGAGCTTGTTGAGCAGGTTCTAAGTGAGCCTATTGAGCAAGTTATGAGTGAGCCTATTGAGCAGGTTTTGAGTGAGCCTATTTATAGAGCTTTGGAGGTGATAGAGTACAGAGGACAAAGTCTCAATGGATAGAGATCCAACAACCAACACAATTGAAGAGATATCTAAGTGAGGAGTCTTCTAGTGGAGAGAGATCCCCCAGTTAGTGCAGTAGAGAGACAAATTCTTCTAGAAGATCACTAGCCAGAGCAGAAGGGGAAAGAGTTCTCCTGTGTAAGAGATCCACAAACTTGAGATTAGGGGATCAACATTTCCTTTGTATAGAGATCCATAAACATTATAATTGGGAAAGATTACCAAAGAAATTGATTGAGAAATTTTTAATAAAATATTTTCTTCGTGGAGTAGCCCACATTGGGTGAACCACGTAAACTATGGTGTCTCTTTTGTGTATTGTGTTTTGTGCATTGCTTGATTACTGCTATTGATACTATTGTCTATACACTGCATAATATTGAATTGAAAAGAAAAGTAAAAAGTTGTCTTATACTATTCATCCCCCCTCTCAGTATAAGCTTATGTTATTCAATTGGTATTAGAGCGGGTTCCTTCGGAAAGGCTAACAACTTGAGGGTATATTCTACAAGAACACAGATGGCTTCATAGAATGGATCATCTACAAATAAGGCTCCATTGTTTGACGGTAACAATTATGCTTTCTGGAGCATGAGAATGAAGAACTACTTGATATCACAAGGATATGAGGTATGGCAGATGGTTGTAAAATAGTATAAGGTTGAAGGTGATCTCAAGGCAGATAAGCCTATCAGCAAATTGGTTAAGATAAATGCAAGGGCAATGAATTGTATTCTAAGTGGGCTACGTGAGACAAATTTTGCAAAGTTCATTATATGTAATTCAGCAAATGAAATGTGGACCAAGTTGTGGAATACCTATGAAGGAGATTCCAAGGTAAAGTTGGCAAAACTACAAACTCATAGAAAAATATTTGAGGAATTGAAAATGGAAGATTATGAAGATATTGCACAGTTTTTACTTCAAGTTGATGAGATTGCTAACATCATGAGAGGTCTAGGATTTGATATGAAATAATCAGATGTTACTCAAAATATTTTGAGATCACTTCCCATGAAGTATGATGCAAATATTTTAGCAATAGAAGAAACAATGGATATCAACAAGCTAACAATGGAAGAACTACAAGGAACTCTCACAACTTATGAGATGAGGGTGAGTAAACATCAAGTCCCAATAAAAGAGATTGTATTCAAGGATTTAGAGAAAAATAAAGGTAAAGTTCTAGTAGAGATTCAAATAATGATGAGGAAGCTAACTTCATCAAAAAGAAAAAACACTTAAGAAATTATAGGGATATGAAGAAAGTTAAATGCTACAAGTGTGGTGATTTTGGTCACTATGCACACAAGTGTCCACATGAAGAAAAAAATGATGATGGAAAACAAGGTCACAGAAGAAAATAATATGGAAAGTATAACCATGGCAAAGATTAAAAATACAAGCAAAGCAAGTATGAGAAGAAGAAAAGTTTTCGTAAGACAAAGAAAAATTTCTACATTGTAGATGCAAGTGATAGCTGAGATCACAATGATAAAGACAAGTCAGATGATGAAAATAAATAACATCTACTCCTAGGAATAGAAGGTGAAAGAGAACAATGCTTTATTTATGGTCAAAGAGATCACAGATCAGGATATTGCAATGGATTTAGTGATAGTGAAGATGAAATGACACATCAAGGAAACAGGTATGGTCAAAGAAGTCATGAGAGTTTGTCTACTATAGAAGATGATAATGATCTTAGTGACAGTGAAGATGAAGAAGGGTTTTTCTATGGGATAAAATAAGTATAAGAACTTCCACTCCAAATAGAACACCTATTCCTAGGTATTGAAGTTAAAGAAGAGGATATATCTATCAAAGAACGACATGAAGAACTTGCTATAGCCATTGAAAAAACCTAGGAATAGGAAAAGGCTTAAAACTAATATTTAAATTATAGCGCTGATGTCAAAGGAAAGGAGGAGGATATATATATATATATATATATATATATATATATATATATTTTTTTTTGTCCAAAGTTTTGATTTATTTTTCTAAGCGCTCGATTTGATATTTGGATTCGAATGGTAAAAGAGCCTGTGCATCGTGTGTCAAAGTGTGTGTGAAAAGGGTTTTAAAAGGCTTACGATTTTTGCGTTTGTTGAAGAAACTATTGTGGAGTAAAGCCAAATGTATAGGCCTCCTTGGCCTAGTGGTTCATGCGCTATGTGTGAAGCAAGAGGTCCTACGTTCGATTCTTGCTGGAGGTGTTTTGCTGTGTTTAAATGCATGAAGTGCATTTTGTTTTCGAAGGGCACAGATATTCACGACATAAGGTTTTGTTGTGTGCTCCTTTTGAGCACGTGAAGGCATGTGGCCTAAATACAGATTGGCTATGGTTAAGGTGTTGAACAAGGAATGTCACGAGATCGAATCCCATCAGGGACAAAGGCAAGTTAATAATTTTTAGATATATTTTTTTTTCTAAAGTTGCCCTAGGAGGAATAAGGGTTATGATGCATGTTTAAAAAAAAAGAGATTTTTTGGTGATTTATTTTTTTGAAGTATATCATATTATATATCATTGGAAATATTATTCCAAGGGCTATTTGATTAACTTGCTTAGAGGGAGAAATAAGGTGTGTGTAAAGAGATATTTCTGATTTTGTAAAGAGGTTCAAAAGTGAAGGTTGCTTTGTTCTTTTTCAAAAGAGATCAATTCATTTATGAAGTGACATGGTGTATGTTATTGAGTAGGAGTAATAAGGTGTTATTTGGATGTTATTGTTGTGTTATTAATCAAGATCTCTAACCCTTGTTGAAATTTGAGTGAGAAAAATTTTGTAGAAAACCAAAAGGCTTTTTCATATTTATAAAAGGTATGGTCACATTCTCCTATTGATTGTTTACGGTGGTTGATTTCCGAAATATCATTGGAGAGAAAAGGATTAATTTTGGTTTCCTTTTCGAAAGTAGTTGGTTGAATGCTTCAAGGTTTTTTGGGTTGAGAGTTGTTATTAAACCTTTTTTTATAAGCATTGTTGTTGAAGCCATTAGTTGTGTGAAAAACCTAAGATAGGGTTTAAGAAGAACATGAGTATCATTGCTATGTGAAGAATGTTTTATTAGAATTGTTGTTGAAGCCCATTGGTTGTGCAAAGAACTTAAACTTGAAAAGAAAATGAGTATCATTGTTATGTGAATAATATTTTATTAGCATTGTTGTTGAAGCCCATTGGTTATGCAAAGAACTTGAACTTGAGAAGAACATGAGTATCATTGTTATGTGAGATTTGTGGTTGAGCATTATTGGAAATATTTGAGTTGATTGATACATGCTTGGACTAGGGTTTATAAGAAAGAGTTGTTCCTTGTGGTAGTTGGTTGAGAAGAGTTGTTTGAGCCTAGTCAAGTGATTGTGTGAAGTGGTTGTTCAATTTCCATGAAACAAACTATTCTATATTCTAGATTTGAGTTGAGATTGAGAATTGAGGATAGAACATATTGAGTCTCTAACAATTATCTTTATGCTTCTATAAGATTGATTTGAGTTGAGATTGAGATTTGAGGATAGAACATATTGAGTCTCTAACAATTCTCTTTATGCTTCTATAAGATTGATTTGAATTGAGATTAAGATTTGAGGATAGAACATATTGAGTCTCTAACAATTCTCTTTATTCTTCTATAACATTGATTTGAGTTGAGATTGAGATTTGAGTATAGAAAATATCGAATCTCTAAAAATTCTCTTTATGCTTCTATGAGATTGAATTATTGAGCAAGTTCTTAGTGAGCTTGCTAGGGAAGATTTGGGCAAGTTATTGGTGAGCTTGCTAGTACAGATTTGGGCAAGTTCTTGGTGAGCTTGCTAGTGCAGATTTGGGCAAGTTCTTTGTGAGCTTGCTAGTGCAGATTTGGGTAAGTTATTAGTGAGGTTGCTAGTGCATATTTGGGAAAGTTCTTGGTGAGCTTGCTAGTGCAGATTTGGGTAAGTTATTGGTGAGCTTGCTAGTGCATATTTGGGCAAGTTCTTGGTGAGCTTGCTAGTGCAGATTTGACAAGTTCTATGTGATCTTGTTGAGAAAATTTAGACAAGTTCTGTGTGAGCTTGTTGAGCAGGTTCTGAGTGAGCCTATTGAGTAGGTTATGAGTGAGCCTATTGAAAAAGCTTTAGAGGTTACAGAGTACAAGGAAAAAGTCTCAGTGGATAGAGATCCAGTAGCCAACATAATTAAAGATAAATTTGAGTGAGGATTCTTCAAGTGGATAGAGATCCACCAGTCAGTGCAGTAGAGAGACAAAGTCTTCTAGAATATCACTAGACAAAGCAGAAGGGGAAAGAGTTATCCTGAGATCCACGAACTTGAGATTAGGGGATCAAAATATTCTTTGGACAGAGATCCATACACATTGTAATTGGGAAGGATTCCCAAAGAAATTGATTGAGAAATTTTTAGTAAAATATTTTCTCTGTGGAGTTGCCCACATTGGGTGAACCACGTAAACTGTGGTGTCTCTATTGTGTATGGTATTTTATGTATTGCTTGATTACTGCTATTGATATTGTTGTCTATACACTGCATAATATTGAATTGAAAAGAAAAGTAAAAAGTGGTATTATATTGTTCACCCCCCTCTTAGTATAAGCTTGTGTTCTTCAAAAGAGGAAGAAAAAGTTTAAGATAAATATTTATTTCCAATGGACCAAGGTTTTAAGCATTAATGTTATAATATTTTAATATTATAATGCAAAGTTTTCAAAAGATAAAGAAGCACCAAATATTCATGGAGGAAATAAAATTTGAATTTCAAATGTGCACCGATGTCAAATATGAAATTGAAAAGCATATTTAAGTGGGTAAAATATTTCATTTGCACTAAGGTTTGTGACTATGCACTAATCAAAGATCGTTCACAATATTCATGGAAGGTAGAAGGGAGAAGTCCGCACATTGTTTGAGGCAGATTCAAAATCGTAAATATCAAGGAGGTAACATGTTCAAAACCTTATCTGGGTGGCTAGCCTAGATGGTAGGGAGTCCCTACGCTAAGACGTTGGCAAGGAGGAGGTCACAGGGTCAAAACTTAGTGGCTACATTTTGGTTTAAAGTTTTGAAATGAAGAGAAATTCGTAGAAGACATCTATAGGAATTTCGTGCACTTTTATTTTCATGAGGGCAGCTTGCTCGCACGGTAGCCTAGCCTGTGCTAGGATGTGGGCAAGTGAGAGGTGGTAGTTTTGAGTCATGGCAACATGTTGGTAAGGGCACAAAATTTTGATTAATTTTTGAGAGTATAAGGTATGCATAGTGCCTATCTTAGGGAGACATAAGGTGTATTTTAATTGATTGCATTTTGAATGATTGGTTGAAGTCAAAAGTACAATGTGAGAAATTGCATTTCAAATTTCTGTGTGTGGGTAATATAAAATTATTTTTATTTGTGAAAGTAGGAGATATAAGGTGTTAAGGTTGAATGAAAATTGTAAATTGCACTTTGGGTTATTGGATGTTATAAGGCACATTGTGGTATATTGAATATTATTTTTATTTTGTGAAAGTAGGAGTGATAAGGTGTTATTATGGTGTGTATTTTTGCATGATGAAAAAGAAAATTTGAGGGGTTTTGATCATTGTTAAAGCTCTATCTTGTGAAGATAAAAGGAGAGTCATAAAGTATTATTTTTCAAGTGCACATCTTTTTGAAGAGAGATTTTATGTGGATTATTTGAAAATAAGTTTTGCTAACTTGTTTTGAAGTGGCCAAAGAAAGGGAATTATTTTGAGATAGGTTTTTGAGGGCACATCTTCTTCAAGGCAATTTGAGGTATGGTGATTTAACTCCTTATCAAGGTGGTTGTGTTTTTGAGAAAATTATTTTGAGTCATAAGGTGGAGATATAAGGATTAATTTTGTGTGCATTGTTGGAAATACATGTGTTAGGGTTTGAGAACAAAATTGTGCTTCATTGTTGAATAAAATTGGAAACACATGTGTTAGGGTTTGAGAATAAAATTGTGCTTCATTTTTGAATGAAATTGGAAACACATGTGTTAGGGTTTGAGAAAAAATTGTGCTTCATTGTTGAATAAAATTGGAAACACATGTGTTAGGGTTTGAGAATAAAATTGTGCTTCATTGTTGAATGAAATTGGAAACACATGTGGTAGGGTTTGAGAACAAAATTGTGCTTCATTGTTGAATGAAATTGAAACACATGTGTTAGGGTTTGAGAATAAAATTGTGCTTAATTGTTGAAAAAAATTGGAAACACATGAGTTAGGGTTTGAGAACAAAATTGTGCTTCATTGTTGAATGAAATTGGAAACACATGAGCTAGGGTTTGAGAATAAATTGTGCATTGGTTTGAGTGATATTGAAAGTGAATGTGCAAGTGTTAGAAATCAGATTTGTGAAGCAAGTGTGTGCATCAATTTTGATTGTGGGAAATACATAAGAAGGTCATATACTAAGTGTTATACTTGAGATATCTTGTGAATGCAAATGAATGTGCAAAAGAACATATTGACTAGTTATAATTGCATATCATTCTCTATATGTTATTGAAGAAAAATAATTCTGGGTAGAATATGTCTGAATTACTTTATTTTATGAAAGCATTTTGAAAAAATATATAATATTGGTTTTGAACATTGGTTGTATGCAAGTTTTGGGAAATATTTGAACAAGTTTTGTAAGCAATTTTGAGCAAAATTGAGCAGGATTTTTAGGAGGCTTGAGAGCAGATTTAAGCAGTTTGGGGAGCTTATTTTAAGATAGATTTGGATAGAATTGAGAATAGTTTTAGTGAGCATAATTGAGCAAGCCTTGTGAGTAGGCTTGGAGTAAAGTTGGATAGAGTTGTGAGCAGTCTTGGAGCAGAATTGAGCAGGTCCTGGTGAGCAGATTTGAACAAGCCTTATGTGTAGGATTGGAGTAGATTTGAGTAGGTCTTGGTGAGAATATTTGTACAAGCCTTGTGTGTAGGCTTGGAGTAAATTTTATAAGAGTTAAGAGAAGGTTTTGGTGAGAATATTTGAGCAAGCCTTGTGTGTAGGCTTGGAGAAAATTTAAGCAGTGTTAAGAGCAGGTTTTGGTGAAGCATAATCGAGCAAGTATTATGTGTAGACTTGGAGCATATATTAGTAGAGTTGAGAGCAATTATTGGAGTATAATTGAACAAGACTTTTGTAAAGTCTTATAGCATAGTAGATCATATGGTATTGGTATCTCTTGTGGATAGAGGTTCACAAATGATAGCAGAGGGGATTGAGGACTCCTGTGGATAGAGGTCCATGAAATAGAGAAAATGGGATTGATGTCTCATGTGGATAGAGGTCCACAAACTAGAGCAGTGGGGATAGAGGTCTCCTGTAGATAGAGGTCCATGAACTTGAGCATAGGCGATTGGATTTTTCTTTGGATTGGTACCCATAAACATTATAATAGGGAATTGGTTCCCAAGAGATTGGTTGAGAAAATTTATAAGAAATATTTTCTCCATGGATGTAGCCCACATTAAGTAAACCATGTTAAATATGTGTATCTCATGTGTGTGATGATTTTTGCATTGTTTCATTTACTGCATTGATATTTATTTGGAAAGAAAAGTAAAAGTTTTGATCTTATATTGTTCACCCCCTCTCAGTATAAGCTTGTGTTCTTCAAATACCCAATACAACAATGAGTTGAATGAATATCACCTAAAATTTGGGTAGTTATAAGCAATTTACAAATGAGATAGCTTTAGGTGGCCTATATTATCGAGTATTCTAGTCCAAATACGTCCAAACTTAGGATCATAATGAAAATTTGGTGATTGTCATTACAACAATGGGCTGAATGAATCCCGCATAGAAATGAGGTAGTCTTATGTTTCATCTAATATATTCATTTGCACACATGGATAATGAATATCTTGGTCTTCATAACAAAAAAAATTCTCTTTCAGGAGTCCTGTATAGTTATTATACAATTTTTGATCAATCAACTAGGGTGTTTGAGTCTCATGGAAAATCTTAAAAATCCGTTATAGCAACAAATCATCTCATGAATCAATCATAAGTTTCCTTGTGAGGTTTTGTTTGTTAAGGGGTGTCCATGAAATAGGATAGATACCAAATGGATATCAACAATGATATTTAGATGACCACTAACTATTTTGTACATATATTTTAAATTATAGAATCTCATAAGGGAAAACCATACATCTCACATCATCTCATTTCACACACAGATGCCTAAATGACTAATTATTATGATAAGATTTACCATTTATATTCATGATTTTTATACATGATGTGGTGTCATCCATTAGTTTGTAGACCATACATTAGATTCATTCCTTATATTTTAAGTGATTAAGGTATACATGTTCATTTGCATTATATCATCCTCATGTAATTAATACATTACATCACATCGCATATATCATAGCACATATCACATAGATTAAATGCATAAACAATTAAAACAAATTAAACATGCATTTAAAAATAAGCATCACATCTCCATATATGCATACATCATAGTGCATCTATGCATCTAGACCATCACATCTAATAATGCATCTATCATCTAGCTAGTGCATGTCATCAGAACATTACATCCATATAGCATAATAAAAATATCATATAAGCATTGCATTCATTTTGCATCACATGAACATAAAGCAATAAAATGATACACATAATGAGCCATAATAAAACCAGTATATCATATATATGTGTCAATACAT
Organism: Wollemia nobilis; assembly: GCA_028583015.1. Classification (NCBI taxonomy): domain Eukaryota; kingdom Viridiplantae; phylum Streptophyta; class Pinopsida; order Araucariales; family Araucariaceae; genus Wollemia; species Wollemia nobilis. The sequence goes on along the minus strand of JAQPPZ010007159.1, from coordinate 532,736 downwards.
AAGTACATAGGGATTCAAAATACTCATAGGCTACAATAGTGTAGGTCCTGAAACCTTACACTCAAAATGATACAATGATACCTTGTCATAATCATGCATGGCCTACACCCCCTGAGTCACCTCCTCCATATAAATCCTCTCTACGAGGTTGTCTAGAGCTAGTACCTATTGATCGCTATGATCAGGCCCTTGACCTGTGACTCAACTGCATAGACGAGTGCCTAGACTCACTCTACCTACTCTACTGAGAATCCCCTACTATATACCTAGATGGTACAGTGCCACTAGATAGCCTAACCTTAGCCTCTAGAGAAATAATGTATGCAAAATATGTTGTATTATGCATTGTATCATCTACTATGATACCCCATAGATGTTGGATATTTGCATTTGCATCCAAACCTACTAGTATCGAAGCGACTGGAGTAGATGGTGTAGCTTGAGAAGCAGTAGGAGGCCCTAGCATAACCCTGAGAGTGTCTCGATGCTAAGTCCTAAGATCGAACTATGTCTATAGAAGATCCTTCTATCCAATTATCTTCTCTATCTCAATCATAGTTGAGTCAACCTATGCCTGGAGGGTAGTCCAATCCTCCTCGTAGCCCACCCATTGTGTCTACCCTACACTCAGTTGAGTTTGTATTGTAGCTAGAGATGTGTCCATATCTAAGATATATCACTGATCTATTTGTAGTTTTTCTTGTAGACTATGTACCTAGGCCCATAGTTGAGATACCTCATCATCTAGATCCTCCTCCTCACCCTCCACCTCCTCCTACAACTCATCCTCTTGTGCTTCCACCTGATCCCACTCATCCTCAGTCCTAGAATACACTCAACATCCATGTGGGTCATAAAATGCCACCTTAGCAAAATCACCATCTCTAGAGTAGCCTAGAGGACCACCACCCTACCATAGCTTTATAGTCCACCATGCATCATAGTCAGGAGTCGTACCTACATCTTCTACCCCTATGTCCTCTAGGGCATCCTACTTGTCTATCAAAGTTGTGACCTATGGCCACGCAAGATGTGTCTCTGCATTATGGTGGTGGTAGAGGTCTGGATTCTCTGAGATGTCCTACTAGATCCCAAACTATCTGGTCACTCAAGATAAGTGGAAGAATTATTGAACCCCAAGATTACCCCTAATAACCTAATGGTTGCACCTTCCCTAACTCAGGTATTGATCAACCTCTTCCCATGCTAGGCAATCCAAATCAGGCTATCATATGATCTAGATAGTCTATAGCCCTATAATTCGATTGATGTAGTACTACAAATCCCCAATGTGAGACCTGCTCCTATAATTTTTTGACTCCTATGGCTAGCAGGCACCATAGAACTGAGTCATTGCTGCTAATAATGTGATACCTAGTGGTAATCCTCTTGGGTGGTCTATGTTGATGTGCTCCCATACCCATATTTACAATAATAAGCTACATCCTATGCCCACTTGTACTTGTTGTGTGATGTGGTACAATTCATCGTATATCTGGGCTAGGAGTGCACTCCCCTAAGCCATGATGAGTGGATCATCAGTAGTGCTCCCGAGTAGGTCCTACACCATCACCAAGATGTTCCAAGGGAACCTTGCTCATGAATTGTTTGGGAGGAGCACATTATAGATAATGCACATCAAAATGGTCTGACACCATGAGAATACATCCTCCCTATACCAGTGCTCCACTAGCACCCCACCATGCTCAATGTTATCCACAGCCTCCAAATGCCTATCCCCAAAAACCCTTTGGAACACTGTAGTCTTCACTGTGATAGCCGAAGAGATGATAGCATGTCCATCTACAGGTATCCTAAAAATATGGTAGATATCCTTTAATGTCACCATCATATCCCTAGTTGAAATATGAAAAGTGTTAGTCCTTGCATCCCAGCGATGGGCTAATGCCATGAGGTAGGCTTGATCTACCTTGATGGTGGGCAGTCTCAAAACATATCCCAAGTGATCGGTTGTAGTAGCTTACATATTTTTTTTTCAATATAGGTTAATCCAGGTTATATTTAAATAGTAGAAATCTAGTATAGATTGTACCATAGTAATTAATACTAAGCTTAGTTTAGATCTCTTTCTGGTTTCATGTGTTGCAAAAATTAAAGTTTACAAAAAATAGAATAAAATAAAATAAAATATGCAATTTATGAATTATTCTATATGAGTATATGTGGATCCACGAATGATTTAATGATGCATAATATAATTTATAATTATTTTTGTATGCAATTTAATTAAGTTTATGCTTTAAAATTTATTCTACATTCTAACTCTATTTACCGGGGGGAAGAGATTAGGGACTATTCTTTTGGAGTGGGCCCTACCTTCGGAAGGTTAGTGTGAACCCCTTCCCCTATTTTCTATTCAATAATCGAATCTCATTTAATTAATCTAATTCTTAATTATTTCATAATTACAAGAGAATAAAAGAAATAAAAATTACCAAAGCAAGCAAAATATAAAATAATTATAAAACACAATTACCATATCCTGAAGAAAATATTGTTACTACTTTATTATTGAAAATCAAATGTACATGGTTGTGCATCCAACTTTCAGAATTGCATACAGAAGATTACATAAGGAATAATCATAGATTATAGATATTTCTACATTCGCTTGCCATCCAACCAGGCCTTTTCAAAGGCCTCGTATGCAAATATATATTGTCACTCAAACAATTCCGAACATAACTCCTCGTATTTCTCCCATATGGTTTGGACTTGATCACGCAACAACTTTATTCTAACAAGAATAATCTAAATTAACACATCTCCTAAAATACTTGGACTCAATAAATATTCTAATTGGTCCAAGTGGCAACTAATTATAACATAATACTAACTTTGACTTGGTGGGATAGCTACATAACAATACAACCCTTGATTTAGACTTTTTCTACAACTTTGATCCTTTCTTTTAGGGAAGGATGCATTTATTATAAATATTCACGTATTGTTATAGAAAATATCATAACAAATTCATGCCCCAAATAAATGATGAGTCACCCACATTTGATTCTTCTAAATGCCTATGTGGAATTCGAAATATTTTGTGTTTCAGTTGCCCACATGGTGTTTGACCAAGCCATAACTTATGTGGTATTTTTATTATGCGAAACAGGTCTTTCTGTAGATTTTTCTAGGTTTTCGTAACACTCTTCTGTAGCATCCTTCCCTAGAACCCTTCCGTAGCACGTGCCCACATGTCTCCAATATATTTTCACAATATTGGTTCATCATTTCTTCAATATATGACCTGTATTTTGTTGTAATATTACCTGCCAAAAAAATGCAAAAACTTTGCACAATTTGTGTAAAATATGATCATTTATCATTTTCAACTCCTTATCAAATTTATTGATAAATCACATAAATAAGGTAAAAATAATCATTAAAACACATTTACTTTCATAATTTTGTAGATGTAAAACATATAATATTTGCATAAAATATGTCTCAATTTGGCACTCATCACCAAGCCCACGAACCTAAACCAGTCTAAATCAGTGTGACCCAACTCGGGTAGCAGCTTGCAAAGCAAGTCAGGCTCTTGTGCCTACACATTCAAGGTCTAAGGGGAATAAAAAAATCATAATTAAAAAGTCAAAACACAAAAATCAATTTCAAAATAAAAAACATTAATAAATCAACCTTCAAACTCAAAACATTCAAAAAATCAACCTTCAAAACTCAAAAACATCAAAAACTTAACTTTAAAAATAAAAAAATTTGGGCTAAATTTCCTTAGTCGTGGTTGAAAACAACAACTGGTATCGCAACCACGGTTGTCAACCATGACTAAGGAACTTTAGCCCAAATTTTTTTATTTTCAAAGTTAAGTTTTTGATGTTTTTGAGTTTTGAATGTTGATTTTTTGAATGTTTTGATTTTGAAGGTTGATTTGTTAATGTTTTTTATTTTGAAATTGATTTTTTTATTTTTGTATTTTTTAAGGTTGTTAGCCATAGCTAGAATAAATGGTCAAGTTTTTGATCGTTGGTGTTTGAACCTAGCCGTGGCTAGAAACCATGGTCCGTAATTGGCAAATTGGGAGCTGTTGCTGCTAACCACGGCAACGGGAAAGACACCTTGTGAGGTCGTTTCCCACCCAAAATGTCACCCAAAAATTAAAACCCTCCCCCTAAGCTACCCTAAAGCTAAATCTAACCTAAGGTGAGGTTCATTACCGATAGTTTAGTGAAGTTCATTTAATGCCATTAATTAATGAGGTTCATTTTAAATGCTTAAATCATGAAGGAGATATGGAGAATCTACCTTAGGAGCTCCGGCTCCGCCACTAGTAGATGCCTCTGGATGATCCACCATGGTGGTAGGTGGTCAATTTGGTAGCGTTCCATGTTAAATATTTTCTTTCTCACCTTAGAGCTCTCACTTTCATTCTCTACCAGCTAGAAATAATAAAAAATAAAAATGAATTATTTTTTTTATATTTTTTACTTTTCCCTCAGCCCGTGCTAACAACCATGAACACTGATTAGGTCAACCCTGACCACTGTTGTCAACCGTAGCTAAGAAAATTACAAAAACTAGCTGCAACTGTCAATCGCAGCTAGTAGCAAGCAATAAATACCATCATTTTCCCACCATAAGGAGCCTCAAAATGGATAATAATAATTATCTACCGATACAAAATTCTTAAAAATTTCAAAAAAAAAAAAATCACATTAATTAAAATTCAAATGTGCGTTGTATTCAATTATTTAACCTATACACTTGGCGGTTGTAGCGACTTACGCTCCATGCAATCCGACAAGATGAGTAAATTACCATAAGGCCATTTGAGGTAAATCATTCATCGTCAAACTGAAATATTTTTATTTAAATCCTCAAGAAGGCCATGACGACGATACTACTCCATGGGAATGAGGTATTCATTTCCTTGCTTCTATGAATTCTCATCATAAATCATCAAAATCACAAAAACAATCAAATAACAACAAAAAGCTCAATTGAGTCTTGTATTCAGTTATTTATTCTATACACTTGACTGTTATAGTGACTTGCACTCCATGTAATCTAGCAAGATGAGTAAATTACCATAAATCCATTTGGGATAAATTAGTCATCATTGAATTGAAATGTCTTCACTTCAATTTTAAAGAATGCCAATGCGGTCAGAATACCCTACGAGAATGAGGTGTTCATTCAATTTCTCCTATGATATTTTTAGTAGATTATTGAAACATAGTGATTCAACACAAGATTAATTGGAATTGTTATCATCTTGATTATCTAATAATGCCATTATAGTCAGACTGTTCCACGAGATAGAGATGTACAATTTATATTAACAATTGAAATCACAGCTGTAATAGGATCTACCATATAACAAAACGTAAAATTTATTCATCTTGGTCAAGCGACTCATCACTTTAATCATTTTTGCTTTCCTCATCGACTCATCACTTGAGGGGGTAGTCATAATATCAAATTCATAATCAAAATCAATAATTGATCACTTGATCATGTAAATCGTATTCGTATTATGAATCATTGCTAACAACTATCACAACCTTACCCCATTTACAAGGGTAAAAAGCAAACATAGCAAATTAAATTTTAGTATTTTATTCTACAGTTATTAGATTCCAATTTCTAGCAGATCATGTCCAAATTTTTACTCAAGTTAAGCCTTCCCTTTCATTGGAAGCAATGATTTTGATATGTGCATCCTTTTCAGGATTGGGGCATCTAACGTTGATTAGATCAATGAACATCAATCAACCTATAATATGGATTTAGGTGATCTATTTTTTCTTAGCATCATGTTTTCCCACAATGCATCACAAAATGGGCATTTGTAGATACCTAAAACATGTCATGTTTAGGAGACTACTCATATGGACACCTTTGCAGACCATATGAATGATCTTGGACCTTTCCAAGGCTAAGCAATGATTCTAATCACTCATTTAGGAAATCTAGGCCTATTCAGCCTTAGTCATTGATGACATTAGTAGCTAAGATCTCAGTTGTGGTTGACAACAATGGATAGGGTCCTAGCCACGCTGAGCAACAATGACTAGATCTATAACAAAATTAGGCTCCTAGAGTCGACCAAAATTAGTTTCAATGACTAGTTTGCAATAGCTTTGTAGTGGTTTTGGATGAGGAAGCTTCTAGAGGATTCCTTCCAACTACTCAAGCCAACAACTTCTTGATCTTGGCTTCCTTGAGAAGCCAATATTGGGATTTGGAGAGTCTATTTATAGACCCCCCAAAGAGGTAAAGGGAGAGACAAATTGAATGTAGTGAAGCCTTACCAAATTGGAGAGCCAATTACAAACCTTGACGAGTGCCAACATGCTTTTTATTTGGAGAATGACACCTGCATTTGAAGCAATGGAGTTTCCAAGATCTTGAGGACTAAACATGCTATTTTATAATAATTCAACCACAAATATGTGTCCAAACACTCAAGAGACCCTTGACCATCAATTCAGTGGAATAATTGAGCATCCACAAACCTAATTTCAAGATAAGGATACTTTTCCCATGGCCACTGTTGTTAACAGTGGCCCACAATCTTAGCTACGACTGTCAACAGTGACTAGTAGAGCCAGCTACTTTGAGCATCAGTGGACTAGGGTTTGATGAAATTAATCCTCCATTTTAGCCATAGATTTACCTTTATTAGTATGTATTTCAATTAATTAGGCATAGATTAACCAGATTATATGCATTTCCATGATTGAGTAGCTAATTAAAAGGTATTTTTACTTACATTTGTGTATTTTAATCTTTCCTTCACATGCTTTATACATTAGTTTCCTTTATGCTCAATATACAAGATTATATGTATTTTTAGGTTCCTTTACATGATTTAAGCCATGATTCATGCTTTAATATCAATTTTCTAAGAATATTTATGCATCTTTACGTATGTTCATGCTTTCTTTATACATTTTCTATGTTTCATACATTTTATTGGAAATCAACCTCATCATGAGAGGTTTCATGTGCTTCTAAATATGCTTTGTTGTTTCCTTGCATGTAGGTGATAGATCTCTCTAGGGACAAAATATCATTCAAGACCATTCCTCTTGACATTGGAGAAGGAGGCATCCTAGTAAGCCCTCAAGAAAATTTTGAAGACCTTAAGAGTCTATTGAAGGCATCTACCACATGAGTTGTGGATTGTAATATGTATCACAATGGTCAAATCCCTAAGAGGGATGTTCTTGTAACCTTGTTGTAAAGAGATTCAAAATCATTAATAAATATGGGCACATTCTTTTAATTTCTTTATTTGCACTTGGATATTTGATTATCTTGTCCTTTTGATAGCATATTATCTAGTTAGACTTTTTAAGCCTCTTTCGCATTCATGAACTATGCATGAAGAAAAGGTACAATATTAATTGCTCAAAAATATATATACAAGATTTATTACTTCTCTTCCTCTTACAATTAGATAATGATATATGAATATTAGATCTTCATTGCCTTCTCATGGATCATTATCTCCATAATATAGCCATATTAATGTGACTCTTCAAGTACTTGACTATTGCTCTCCATATGCCAAGTCTTATGACTCTTGGTGTATCATCTTACCACTTGCATACTAGATGGAAAATTGACTCTACAAAACTTGCACACATCTACATGAGTCTTACACTTCTACATTCACTCCTAATCTAGGACACTTGTGCACATCTTCACATTAAAAAATTTCACTCATACATACAAGACACTTGTGCATATTTTCTCTTACATGATGCTTATGCATTTCTTGCACATTGCACTCTTACATGACACTTGTGCATTTCCTACACATTGAAACTTACATAAAATAAAAATATAAATCACACTCTAAACTATAGACTCAATTCTAATCTATTGCATATTTACAAATATACATGAAGGTACCATGCGGGTATATTAGTATGTACCGGATAATTTAATATTCATCAACATCTCTTTCTCTCTAATAAGGCCTTAATATTTTCAAATTGTTTTCTTTCATTCTCTTCTCTTTTATTATTTATAGTGAACTAGAAATGGTATTTTACAAGGGCTTTATTCCAACTATCAAGGCCTAAAAGGTCATTCTTTATAGTGAAAACTCTTGATACATGCAAAAGGGATAAGTTCCTTACACAATATAGTGACATAAAATTTCATCTAATATAGTCCTATAGTTTCCTTTAAAATAATTTCATAATTTAACTATAATTTGAAGTCCATATAAAAACAAAATTAAGAGCAATAATAAGTAACAAAAATATTTGCAGAGTAACCTTTAAGTTACATTATTTATGTGTCTCTTTCTCTCTAATAAAGCCTTAACATTTTCAGCATATTCTATTGCATTCTCTTCTCTTTTTTTCCTTATAGTGAACTAGAAATGGTATTTTACAAGGACTTTATTTCAACTATCAAGGCCTAAAAGGTAATTTTTTATAATAAAAACTTGTACATGCAAAAGGGATAAGAGTTTCCTATTGGTTATTTATATAGAGTCAAGTATGAATTTTAAAAAGAGGAGTCTCATTCTCTTCCCTCTATTTTTCTTTTATAATCAAGTATCAACTCGTAAATATTATCCTTGACTTTAATAAAATTTGTAGAGGGGGAAAACTTCCCCACCATGTGCGATTCTCAACTAGATCCATTGGGAGTCGAGGTGGCCACAGGGGTATGTTATAACTCTATACTTGATGGGAAACAAGGGGAAGGGTTCACTAGGAATAAGTTTATGACTCACTCCAAGTTCAGGGTTTGAATGTGTTTGAATGTATCAATTTAAGCATGTACCTATGTTTGGCATTTCTAGAACTACACTATGAAAAGGGAAAGAACAATGTAAGATACAAGATGTAAGAAGACAAGGTATAATCCTAAAATTATTATTTTCTTGAATGATCACTAACCTTAGGATTGCAAAACAAAGCCTTAAAGCAAGGGTCTAAGAGAAATGCACAAACAAGGTTAAAACTCTATGTGTACACTATATGCTTTTATTATTTCAAATACCTAGAAATTTGATCAAATACTTTTCCTTACTCGTGATCTATGTTTTTTAATAGAAATGGATATAAAGCAATAAAAAAATAGCCTAGAGATCTAATAGGGTGCTTATCTAATTCGATGGTTATTCCAAGCTTTAGTTTGCATCTAGTAATATCCCATAGCTTCAATCCTATAAAATAACTTCACAAAAATCTCAAAAAATATGATCAACATTAGGGGGCCTGCATAGGCCACAATATGACTACACTTGGAGGTGCAACAACCAATACCCCTAGGTCCTTTTAGTTAACCTTTAAAATGCAAAATCAAAAGCCGACCTTTTTGGAAAATGAACAAATATAATGCAATGCAGTAAAACAATATGATGATTTGAGTGAAAATTATGCAATTATACTCTAAATATAACTTGAAAGGTAGATCTAGGGTTTGGATGTAAAATTCTACCCCCAATCTTGACATAGGTTAAATTATACTTTGCATGGGGTAGTCGTGATTTCATTTTTGATGAAATCATGCCCTGTAATTATGGGGTGTAATTTCACAATAAAGAGAAAAGATGATACAACAAAGCAAGTAAACTAACAACAAATGTGAAATTAGCAATGTATGAATGCAAATGAGTGAAAACAACCTAGTGGTAGTGAAAAAGTAGATAAAAGGATGAAGACCTCCAAGATAGTAGAATACTTCTTAGGGATCCCACACTTTTCCACCAAGGGAAAAAACACACAATCAATGCAATAGGAGAGAACTCCACAAATATTCAAATGTTTCCATAAATCACTTGGCACTTTACAATGAGATCTTATTAGCACTTATTTGAAACTTGTTAGATTATTTCTAGATTAGGGGAGAGCGAGCATATTAAAATAGAAAGCTTCAAATCCTCTATTTATAAGGGATTTGAAACAATGATGGGAAGGAAAACCAAGGAAAAACCAACGTCAAAAGATGTCAAATTAGAAAATTAGGATTTTCTAAGAGAAAACTATAGCTAGGCAAAATTGCACCCTATAAGGACTGACCGTGATTTCATCAAAACTAGGAAAAAAATGAGGAAAAGGAAGGGGAGAGAGGCTCAAAATTTCTTTGAACAATTTGGAGGATCTCTCTAAGGATCTAGGTAAAATTACTCACTCAAGTAGGTCAAATTTTTGCATCTACATTTTACCCCCTCTTTGACGCATTATGTCCTAATAAATGTGTCAAATAAATATTAACACAACTATGGACAATGGACAACAAAAACAAAGGAATAGCTAGTTTAGAAGAAAGGAGTGGTGGAAAAACAATGTCATTCTAGACACTTTCTTGTTTTACATGCAAATTAAAGAATTAAGGACATTAATGCCTTTTAAGCTAGGGTGCCCCCTCAAGTTTTAAAAGGAATGAAAAATTTCTATTGAAATTCAAAATGGTAGACGTAGAAGAAAGAAGAGCAAAAAAAAAATAGGAGAGAGAAAAAATAGAAATAAGAATCAAAGCGCAAAAAGATGAAAACCCTATTTCATTTTCACCATGCAAAAATAGAAGAAAGGAGCTCTAGAGAAAAAGTGAAATGGTGCTTCCTACACATTGTTCAACCATTGCAAGAGGTGAGGTCAGTGCAACAGTAGAGCGAGCATAGGTAAGGATTAAAATCCTACCTCTATATTAGGTTAGGTTAGATTTATGTTATTTTTTAAATCAATTTTTTGTTTATGATCACCATGCACAACTCGAGCATGATTTTGCAGTATGATCATGATTTTGTGCTAGTTATTGGTGATGAATGAAATCATATGCCACAAAAATGGGTTACGATTTCATAAAATCATGCTTCAAAAGCAAAGGGTGCAATTTAGCAAAGGGAGAGGAAAAATGAAATCATGCCCAAAGTTAGATGAGCATGATTTCGTAGGAGAGAAAAGAAAATATAAAACAAGCTAGCAAAAAGAAAGAGAAGATTAAATTTTTATTAATGTGCACAAGAGACTGATAAATTTTTTTATTATGTTTATGGATGCAACATGATGTACTATAGAGTTGTGAGTGGTTACCAAGATCCTTGGAGGCAGAGCTAGATGTCCTCACATAGGTATAGAGAGATACTCTAGAGGTAGTGGGGATTCACCATTTAGTAGAGATATCCTGAGTAGAGGTCGATAAAGTGCTACTAATAGAACTAGCAGAGAGGTGATATCCTAAATCATCAACCTTATGGTTACCCATAGGAGAGATGATGATCACACTACAAGATATGTGATGCATATTGTGCATCTCCATCAGAGGGAGAGTCATTTATAGGGCATGAGGGTATTGGTCCATGTTGTATATATTATTAGGAGGTTGAGCCCACCAAGTTTGAGAGAGTGTGATATTGATCGATGAGATGGTGGGGTACTACAAGGCCAATGCTTTGACAACTCTACTCTATGGGATAGTGGTGGGACTATTGATGTGCCATACCAGTAGGCAAATCTGCTATGGGCAATGGTGGATGTAGTGGTAGACATGTAATATCAATGTGTGATATTCACATAGGATCCATATGTACTGGCTTGGTTGTATAGGACATTATACAATATCATGTACAAATGATATACATGTTTGGTTTGTACGATGCTACTCTAGGTGTGGTGTTACGAACACACAAGTCTAGATACCATATGCACTTCCAGGGCCATTGCCCAACCCAGAGTGGCTGACAACATATAGATGGTCCAAATCCTACAAGTGAGTACATAGGACATATGCAAGGAAATTGCCACTAGTGAGGCAAGTAATAGATGATATACAATTGATGAGCACCATAAATTCTTATTTTATATATACTTTTAACGGTATAATTATTGGTTTAATTAGAATTTGAGATGTATTTTTATATAACTTTTGCATATAATTGATAAAAAATGAAGTATTATTCTTGACTGGTGTTTTTAGTGGAAAATATGTGTAAATGCAGGTTTTTGCTACTAATATGGTGTTTTTGAGCATATATCCCATTTGGACCTGGTAATGCACAAAGACATATTGAAAGGAACTATGGTAAATGGTGGAGGTAGGCACTCGTATCTCTATCATTGGCAACACCTGTCTCCCAACCATTGGTGGTGCCTATCTTATGACCATTTGGAGGTGCATACCTCTTGACTACAATATGGAGCTATGTTCAAACATTGATCGGTTGACCAATTGACTATGCACTTTCCAAGGAGGTTGTTGCACAAAAGATAAAGGAGAAATATTCATATTTTATGCATATTAGATTTTAAATGTGCATTATCATTAAAATAGAATAAAGCACTTTTGTTCTAAGTTGGTCGATTGATCGGTTGAATTTGTAAAGCTTTTAAAACATTATTTTTAGGATTAGTTTGTTACGTACACCTAAGGATTATTATATTGATATTTTTGGTGAATGATCATGCTTTTAATAGGAGAATAATATCTATGCATAAACGAATTATAACAAATCATGTGATTAAAAATATACCAATATGTTATTGTAACAAGATCTAGTTGTGTTTTATATAAGAATGCAGGATAAATGAATGGAGGGTCAATCATCAAGCACACAAAGAACTATTCTATTTATTTTTTCTATATAATTTATTAATAATTGCAAATACTCTTATTTGCTTAAAACAACTTTTATGCAATTAGTCGGGTGGACTATCTATGGAAGTCTAGACCCACTTCGTTTAGTAGTCTTCCCCATTTTAATTTTTATTATTTATTTTCAATATTTAGATTTTCTTCTTTTTTTTTTTTTTTTTTTTTTGTTTTTTTCCCCCCTCCCCTGCTGCCCCCCGGGGCGGGGGGGGGGGGGGGGCCGGCGGACCGGGTGGTGGCGGGGTGGGCTGGGCTTTTCGTCTTGTTTTATTTTAATTTAGCTGTCTTTTATTTTCTTGCACTTTTATTTCCTATACTTTTATTTCTAGAATTTTAATTTAATTTATAATTTATTTATTTATTTTCCTGCACTTAATTTTATTTAGTTTGGATGAAATGAAAATGTTTAAACATCCCCCACCAAACTAATAGGTACAAAGGAATTCATTCCCCACACTACATGCATATACTATGCATGACACTCATAAGTTTATGAACTTACCAGATTGATAATTTATGGAAAGAAATGATTGTTTTCTAAACATAATTTCTACTCACAATTTTGGTGCCATTGCTAGGGACTATAAAAAATGTAGTGTTATGATCCACAGGTTAGTTAAAAAGTATATTTAGATTACCTATAGATCCTCTACCTGAGAAGCATGAGTCCAAAAGGACCTTTTTACAAGGCCAAAATAGTTGTTGGCATAACTAGAGTTGAATCCCATTGGCAATAGTTTAAATTTACTAGCTTATCAGGTAGAAGTGGGAATGAACCCGATGTACCATATTAAGTGTAGAAGTAGAAAATAAATTGTGTTGTTGAAAAATTAGAAAATTAGGCAATGAAGGAATTTCATCATATTCTGAATGGTTTCAAGAAATCAGAGAAATGGCACAACCTAGGTTTGATATAGTTGAAAATTTTTACTATGAGGGTTGTGTTTATTTACACAGAAACCATTAGGGAATTATGCCTCAAGAAGCCTAGTTTTAACGATAAAAATTACAGGCTTAACATTTCTCAACACATTGGTAAAATTTTAACGATGACATTAGTAGCAGAAAAAAAAATCTTTTACCTGCCTACACATTTTGCCAATGAGTTGAAAGAATTTGGTTTTGAGGCCATGGAGGAAAAAAAATTTCTCGTGTTGTAATATATCATACTAGTTGATGAAGTAGAGGATAAGACAAATGAAAACTTAGTCGTATCAAATTTTTGACACAGACTAAAAACTTATCATAGGCCTCAATTTTCATAAACTAGTTTAGTTGTAAGGCATGGGGGAGATACCACCTTCATTATTACCACCAACAATATAATGAACGTTGTTCACAGTGTTCAGATTAAAAAAAAATTGTTTAAAATTTTATTTTAATGCCATTAGTTTAGAATTTTGCTTTAATACCCTTAGTTTAGAATTTTGCTTTAATACCCTTAGTTTAAATTTTTTGTTATGTTTTGCAAGATAGCATGAAGTGCAATGTAGATGAATAAGGATTTGTCTATGAAAATTTTGCAAAATGATATTTATACATGGAATTCGTAATAGCACTATACGAACCGTCTTGTGTACCTCAATCATGCAAGCATCTAGTCCAAACAGGTAAAAACAAGTAGAGTTTTATCTTGGAAATATAGGTACTTTAAGATAGGCTAAATAACCCTGATTAAGTGAAAGACTTCCAGTCCAAGATGGTTATGGTTACTACAAAGTGTGTGACTATTACAGCTTGATTAGATGGTACACATAGTCATAGATGTTACACCAAGAGTAGAGTACTAAGACAATTTTTGAGTAATAGTCAATGGGTTCCATTTACAACCACCTCAAATTTATGATATTAGATCATACATCAGCATGGAGGAGACCCCATACCATACCAATAGTTTGAAAAATATTCACACATTCATTGTAAAAATGAAAACATGAAATTTGTTCTACCTAGCATAGTTTTTATTTTTGCTTTGTAGAAAATCATGCCCTGAATGTAATCTGTAGGTAGCTTCAGTAACCTAGGACTATCAGAAATAGGTTCCATAATTCCTATTTTTTGGCTTTCATATGTTTTAGTTTTGCAAGACATGACCCTGAGTACAATCTGTAGGCACCCGACTTAAACTAGGCCTATCAGATATAGGCATCTCGTGCCCTATAATTAGGAGTGTAACAATGCATAAAAAGGCACTTACTTCCCACAAAGAAGATAGTGCCCACAATAAGACTAATAGAGAAGTGCCTTCTTCCCACCTAGAGGAAGTCATCAATAAGTGGTGTCAATATTCCACCAAGAAGAGTGATGCCAAAAAAAAAAAAAGTCCATTTTCAGCCAACTAGAATCCTCTGTTGAGAAGGCTCCAAGTTGAAACGCAAATCCAAAATAGATACTTAATTTTTTGCTACTTGTTGGTAGATAGTATCCTCTTTCCCTAGAACTAGCTTGGTTCAAAAGGGGAATGAGAAATCTCCAACTAACAACAATAAAATAAATCAAGGGAGGAGCCTAGAGTAACTTGGCCCACTTGCAAATTTTAGATGTTGTTTGTAGCAGGAATCAATATTGAGTGAGTGTGCCATTATCATAGCCCTAGGAAGTAGAGAACTAAAATTGCACATTGATGCTAGTACAAGAAGGCACAAGGTAAAATTTGAAAAAAAACTTATTTTTTTTTCCAGCAAAACTGCACCAAGAAATTATGAAATGAGAAAAATATAGTGTGTGGGTGTGCTCATTGTGGGTGATGCAATGTAGTCTATGTGTGGTCAAAAGAATATTTATTTTAGCACAGACCACCAGTTTACTGGTAATTCTTCCTCATCATCTATTTTCATTCACTGTCATCATCTACTAAGGTTGATTCAAGTGAGGCTTCCTCTTTGGTTGTGGTCCTGTCTTTATCAGTATCTCTGGTAAGAGTTGCTTGCCTGTTATGGTAAAAAGTAGTTGTTGGTCAATGTAGTAAAATTAATAGTAGCCCTTCAATATCGATGTTGACTTCAAGCTAGGCACTCCATATTTGTTAAAACACTTGGTCCAATCCAAAATGTGGCAAGTGAGAAGCTAACATGACCACAAATTTGTGGGGAAAATTTTATTTGAAGTTTATAATTCTAAATGGGCACCTCCACTGTAGAGAAAATTCTAGACAATGTGGCAACCTGTCTGAAAAGACAAGAGCAATTTCACTATATACCTGGTGCAACACAACCAGATCTGCAACAACTCTTGGTATAGCAAAATACAACTTCAAATGGGAAGACAATCCAAGAGCTTGTGTGTTGCACTTGGAAGTAAAATTGCTAGAATTTTTACTCCCAATGACGACCTGGCAGAAGAAAATATCAAGAGCTTCAAAGGTCACTGGAGAAAATTTCTAGAGAATGTCATTGGAGGAAAATTGTTGAGAAGACATGAGGGCAGTTTCAGAATGAATTGCAATATTTTTCACCCTTGCAGTGCAACATTTCTAACAGTGATTTTCATCAATAAAAATATTGTGGCCAAAGTAAATGGTGGTGGAGTGATTGCATTGGGAAGTAAAAAATTTTACCCAACACTTGGAGGTGAGATCAGTTGCATCAAAGCTTGTTGTGTGAGTGGAAATGATATTCTGGAAATGACCATACCAACAAATGATAGAAAAAAGTTACCTTCGATTGAATCCTTTTAACTTGGGATGTGTTCCCTAAGGTGCAGTTATGGAAATATGGCTCCCCTATAATAATTTATCTAAGCGATATTTGTTAGATACCAAAAAATATCAAAAGTAACACCACCAGCTATTTAAATTTGCAAAATTCCAAGAGACCATCTTCATGGAGAACCTAGCCATCCAGTCTTAAATACACCATACTGCTTCCACTAAAGATAGGCTTAGTGCTCAAATTGTTGCAATTGATTTTATGTTCTCTATTAGCAATGCATATGAGAACAAAATTTTCATGTTCTCTATTGTGCAGAATAGAGCACTTGCAAAAATTCAACGTATTATATTTTTTTACTTTCCAAATTTTCATGCTCATGGGAAATGACGTTGAGATGGAGGTTAATTTAGTATTTTATTTTAAGCCATGAGGAGTAAATTGGCTACAATGGTGGGGTGCATGTGGTGTGGTAAACATGACATACGCAGGTGGTCCAACATAGGAGTGAAGCTATATTTAGATTGCAGGTTGTGAAATACAATACCACCATCTAGTTTTCAACATACAAGTAGATTTTCCACATGGTCATTTTAGATTATAGGAATCTCGATATTGGAGATCCCATATTAATGTAGTTTTGCATGATGCCTACGAATTTAATCCCCAAAGAAGAAAAAGACCTCATAATTTTCCATAGTAGTTGTGATTTAACTATTTACCTGTAGTTTGATGGCTGATAATAATGTGTTCCAATTTATTGACTTCATTACTGGTATGACAATGCTCAGTAGAAGAAAAATGGGAATGATGAGCAGTGTGGATGATGAAGGCAACCCCAAAAGAAATTTTCAAGATGCACCAATGTCACAACAACCTCATTTTTCTAGTACACCATGATTTCAAGCTGCATGTAGACGTTTCACACCATTAGTCATTGTACACATCATGTTCTGTAAAATTCACCCATGTATGTACTAAGTTTTCCTTAAATATGTGCATAGTTATTTTAAAAATCATTTCTATGTTAATACGAGTATATGCCTCCATAATTATCTTTGTCCAAATCTCTCATTAGAATTCTACCACATGGCATGCCTCAGATATGAGAAGAATTTCATTACCCAAGGAACATTTAAAAAAAAATGTGTGGGGAGGTGCTTGAATCCCATATACCAGTGCTTGACTCTCGGTGCCTTACTCTCGATGGTGCCTTAATCCCGATGGTGCCTCACTCCCAGTGCCTTACTCTCAACAATGCATTACTCCCAACACCTTACTACCTGATGACACCTTACTCCAAATGACACCTTACTTCTGACGATGCCTAACTCCTGTGTAAAAAATGGGAGGCACCTGACTCCCATGTAAAAGGAGGGGTGTCTGACTCCCATATAAAGGCGCCTACCTTTTATGTAAAAAAAAACTATACCGGGGAAGTGTAACATGAGGACATGTCAAATCTTTGGCATGGAGGAATGATGAACACTAGAAATTCTCATTTTATATACATTTTTAAGGGTGTCATTATTGATTAAATTAGCATTTGAGATGTACTTTTATATAACTTTTGTATATAATTTATAGAAAATGAAGTATTATGCTTGATTGGTGTTTTTAGTGGAAAATATGTGTAAATGTAGGTTTTTGCTACTAATATGGTGTTTTTGAGCATATATCCCATTTGGACCTGGCAATGCACGAAGACATCTTGAAAGGAACTGTGGTAAATGGTGGAGGTAGGTACCTGTCTCCTAATCATTGGTGACACTTGTCTCCTGACCATTGGTGGCGCCTATATTCTGACCATTTGGAGGTGCCTACATCCTAACTACAAGATGGAGCTATGTTCAAATGTTGTCCGGTTGACCAAACCAACGTTGATTGATTGACCAATTGACTATGCACTTTCCAAGGAGGTTGTTGCACAAAATATAAAGGAGAAATATTCATATTTTATGCATATTAGATTTTAAACGTGCATTATCATTAAAATAGAATAAAGCACTTTTATTCTAAGTTGACCGGTTGACCTTGTAAAGCTTTTAAAGCATTATTTTTAGGATGCATTATTTTAGGATTAGTTTGTTACGTACACCTAAGGATTATTATATTTATCCTTTTGGTGAACAATCATGCTTTTAATAGGAGAATAATATTTGTGCATAAACGGATTGTAACAAATCACATCATGTGATTAAAAATATACCAATCTGTTATTGTAACGATATTTGGCTATATTTTATATAAGAACACAGGCCAAATGAATGGAGGGTCAATCATCAAATATACAGAGAACTATTCTATTTTTTTCTATATAATTTATTAAGAGTTGCAAATAATCTTATTTTCTTAAAAAAACTTTTATGTAATTAACCAGGCGAACTATCTACGGGAGCCCGGGCCCACTCCCTGTAGTAGTCCTCCTCATTTTTATTTTTGTTATTTATTTTCAATAGTTATATTTCATGCTTTATTTTCTTGTTTTATTTTAATTCAGTTGTGTTTTTTAATTTCTTGCACTTTTATTTCCTATACTTTTATTTCTAGCATTTTAATTTTAGTTTATAATTTATTTATTTATTTCTTGCACTTAATTTTATTTATTTTGGATGAAATGAAAATGTTTAAACACCCCCCACCAAACCAATAGGTATAGAGGAATTCATTCCCCATACTACAAACATATACTATGCATGACACTCGTAAGTTTATAAACTTACCGGATTGATAATTTATGGAAAAGAAATGATTTTTTTCTAAACATAATTTCTACTCACCAACGATAGCCTAAGATCATATTATGACCGTGGAATTTACATCCTATATGGGCTAAGTATGTAGAGGAGATATCCAGGGTTAGGAGGATCAAGTGGATATCTATAGAGAAGGGGAAGCTGGAGCTCTTTTGATTTGATCAAGTCTAGCAGTAGTTTAATATATTCTAGGATATCTTGAACCTGGGTGACTACTGGTATAGGTGGATGTACCAGGATCTATCAGGAGTGAAAGGAGACTTCAATGTGAGGAGATGAGTGGACCAAAACCTGGATAAACCACTCTATATGGATCCAGGGATAGACAATATTGGAGTAGCCCTTAGGTACTAGAGATGGTATAGGGGCATCATACCCCTAAGGATATTTCCTCTAATGTCAATGCATAGATGTTAGGTCATGAGATGGTGCATGTAGCTAGCACTATAAGAGGCCACTTGATGCTTTATAAAGTAGTAGCAACAGGGCCAAGAGGTACCATAATAGAGGTAGGCACTGGTCCAGGTAGAGATAGTACTAACTACCACCACTATTGTTAGGACTAGGGAGGTGAGAGTGACCAGAGTTACCCCCATGATGGTTAGAGGGACTAGATAGGCCTCTGCACAAATAACAGCTAACCCGAGTGGGACCATAAGTCAAGGAGACTCAAGAAAGGAGATAGAGTTGCTACAGGCACAAATAATGACTTTGTAGAGGGAGATGGATCTACTCCAAGAGGATAGGTCCAAGAAGACTGGGGGATTGAGGAGTGCATTAAGCATGTGGAGTTGAAGATGGATGTGGTATGAGTGGAGGTAGAACACCTCTAGTGAGAAGTAGGCCAACTATATGAGGAGCGATAGTGGGCTTGGGAAGAGGGGATGATTGTGGTCAACAACAACTAGTAGGGCAACGAGATCCACCTGCTATAGGTGAAACTATAGATGATGGGAGAGATGTTGGAGGTAGTTGTGCAAAGGGTGACCTTCTTCTATATGGTGTACTACCAAGAATTTTTGGTAGAGTAGTGAGTGCCACTACCTTCATCCCTATAGATAGTGATTTGGACTCGATCTAGATCATAGATAGTTTCACAATTTGTAAACCTATCCCCACCAGGATGACCTTCGATGGGTGGAGTAAAGGAGATAGGATCCCATAGCTATAGAGGAGATCAGGGTGACATGCCATTTTTAGTGTGGCATGCATCCCTAGGGACGATCAAGTGTATGAGGTTTACACTGTGGTACACTGACTAGGAAAACCTATGTATCTTTTCTACCTCTCAAGTAATATCATGATGCTTTTTATTGCAATGTGTGTACTTATGTGTTTATATGGTGTTTATATGATGTTTTAATATTTTTAATTTTTTATTTATGACACTAATTAACTAAAATGCACTAACCTAAAATGCAAACGTATGGATGCAATGGATTGAATGTAATGCATGAAAACTCACAAAATAAAGAAAACATAGGAAAAGAAAAGGAAAAAGAAAGAAGAAAAGAAAAAGTAAAACTCTAGGTGAAATTGCATCTCATAAAAATGAAGCGTGATAATATCGTAGAGCGAAATCATGGCCCATAAATATGAGGCATGATTTCAAAAAAAAAGGAAAAAAAGAAAACAAAGGAAGAAGAAGAAGAAGAGGAAGAAAGAGAAGAAAAAGAACAAGAGGAAGAAAAATTCCAACAAAGAAAAACTGAAGGCTTGAGGTATTATGCATGGATCAACATAGACCATATTAGATTAGTGTGACCAATCATACATAAATAAAAGAAGATGGACAAGAGGAGTGACACTTTCTATGGGCATAGTACTCTCTAAGATGATCATAATGGGGAGCAAAAACCTGCTATGGGTGTAGTTCTCGCTATTATGGACAAAAGGAAATAGGTACCTGCTAGGATGTATGCTCATAAATGATCGAGATGGAGGCTACCCCTTGCGTGTATCCATGAAGCTATCCCATATGGGGTGTGTTGTGTGTGTGTGTGATGAGTCAAAGTGAGTATTCCCCCCATAGGGGTGTGGTGTGTGCAAAAATATGTATGGACAAAGTAATCAAAACAAGATGTGAGTGTGTGCACATGCTAGAAGAAAAGAGAGGAAGAAAGCAAACAGAAAATAAGAGATACGTTCCTTGACCTGAAGAAAAATTTATGGTCATCAGTAACACTTTCAAGGCCAAGGACCATAAAAGTAAAGACAATGGAAAAAAAAGACATTAAACAAGAGGAGCAAGGAAGAAGCAAAAACACTAGGTTTGGGATTTTTCTAGGCATCAAAATCTTAGTGAGAGTGCAATACATATGAACTATGACTTAACTAGGTGTCATTAAGTGCCATTGTCGTGAGATACCTAAAAATCTATATAATAAAGCATTCATGAGCAAGCAAAAATGCAATCATGACAATTATATATGAAAATGTAATGAAATGTCAAGAAAATTATGCAAAATATGATAGGCAAGAATGCACTATTAACATACAAACAAATGTGATAGATAAAAATGCAAGGTATGCCTAATTAGTGATTTATTATTTTATTTTTAGTTTGTTAATGCAAGCGAGCGAAAAGATAGTCAACACATAGTTTGATTGTGCCTCCTATCTTGAAAAAAATAATAGGCATACAAGGAAACAAACCATCAAAGAAAAATCTAGAAAAGGGATCCTCTTGATGATCAAAATCACAAGGAAGGTTCTTCATAGCCTTTTCTCTGATATCCTTTGCACGAAAACCTTCATAAACTCTATATGAACCATATTTCTTAACAAAAGGAGGGGTAATCCCTAACTTTGCCAGATATTTATAAGAGAGTGAAGTAGGGTCTCCTTGAGGAGCAAAAAATTTACCATCAGAATGCATAAATTTTACCATATTATAGAACAAAATGTTAAAGGGATAAGGGGGTCCCTCGTCATCATCACTCCACTCTAATATTTTATTATATAAATATTTAGCATAATTTTTAAGATGATCATCATTATCGAATTGTAAAGGTTGGCTTTTGTTAGGGATATAGCCTACATCACACCTCCTAGGTCAAACTTCAACACTCAAAGGCTATTGAATACCTTTATGTTGGGGTCCCAAACCTTTACCAACATATCCCATGATAGATAGGATCTATTTTGGGAGTGATTAATCATTGTAGTGGGTAAAATAACATTCCACAAGAGAAGGGTTGCTACCACTGATATTTTATTTAAAGGTTATTCTTACAAATATAAGAGTACATGTGTCAATGTGTACAACTTCACCCTTATTACAAGGTAAACCCATAGTCCCTGGTGAATGTGGTTTCTTGGCAAGATCTATAAGAGGCTTTTGAAGAAAATTATTAACTTGATCCTCTGATAAAACTTTAATTCGATGTTCCTCACTCACTCTTATACTTTTGAGTTGCTTAGATATTTGAGATGAGCAACTTGGAGGAGCAGATGATGAAAATTAAGATAGATGTTGAGACTAGATTGAGCTTGCTCAACCATCGAATAATATTTGAATGGATGAGGGTCACTCAGAATGGTGACAACCTAATCCTTAAATTTGAACTTCAAACATTGATGAAAGGTAGAAGGGATAACCTTCATTGTATGGATCCAAGGACATCCAAGAAGAAGATACAAATAGTGTGGGTAAGACACCACATGGAACATGATATCTAAGATCTAAGCTCCAACCCTTAGAGGGAGAGACATAATATCACAGGTCTCTTTAGACTCATTATTGAAAGCCTTGATGATAATATTAGATTTGGTTAACTCTTCCTCTTTTAATCCAAAATTTTAAAAAATTGATAAGTGCATAAATTAAGGGAGGAACTATTGTCAATCAATATTCTCTTGACAAAAGTTCTCCCAATAAATGTTGTGATGTAAAGGGAATAAATCCCTCGTAAGTATGAGTAAGGCATATCATCATTCAAAAATGTGATGTGATGTATCCCAAGAGAACCTATGATATTAGATACAACACTAAGATAAATATCTACAAGGATAGATTGTTGTCTTAGAAGTTCCAACAAAGCTTAGATATGAGTAGGAGAAGTTTGTAAGAGTTCTAAGATAGAGATCTTGGTTGGAGTACTAGCTAACAATTTTTGAAGGTCAAAGAAGACGTTAGGTTAAGATTTCAACACTAAATATGGAGTTTTTACTCTTGTACTCCTTCTCTAAGCATTCTTTAAAATGAGGATGGGCTTTGAGGGTGGGTTGGACGAAGAGCTTATCTCTTGCTAAGAATATTGAGCCAATTGATTCTAAACTTTTTGCTTTGTATTTACTACTATCATACCAATCATATTATCATAGGAAGATGGCACATTCTGATATGACACTTGATTAGATGCCTACTATCCATGCTTAAGTAGGGAATCTTGGAAGATTTCTTTATCTTGATTAGTTTTCGACACTTGTTTATTGTTGGGTTTATAACCTTCTATAACAAGGTATCTTGCATCAATCAGGTCTTGAACCACATGCTTCAACCTCTTACAAGAATTCATCTAGTGTCCCTTTACTCTATGATACTCACAGTTCTAATCAACCTTATACCAATTAGTTGTGGTATCAAGTTACCTTATGGGAGGTAACTCAATCATATTAGCTTTCAAAATTTGCTTTGGAACCACTATGATCAATACATTAGGCCTTGTGAAATTCATTTTTGGAGGTTTTGGAGGTTGACTAAGCACCATATTTTGTAGGTTGTTAACAATACTATTAATAGGCCTACCATTCATGACTTCATCACCTATCACATGCTTTTTCTTATACATATTTTTAGTGGTCTTATCTTCTTTCACTTTAAGCTATACTCTTCTGATAAGAGCTTGCTCTACTTTTCTTGCTAGGTGTTGAGTGGTATTTTCACCCGATTGTGAAAACACACTCTCCGATAGGATTTGGGTTCTAAATCCTCTGCTTGCAAAGAAATTAAACAAGTAACTTCTCCAAGGTTCCTGTTATGTTAGCATTTTGCATCTGTGTATTAATAATCTCAAATAAAGATATTCAATTAAAATGCTTGGAACACCTTAGTGGTTGCAAGTAACTGAAAACAAGGGGCACTGTGGTTTATTTTACTGTGAAACTTTAATGATTGTTCATTGAACCCTAATAAAGCAAATGTGATTTGGTCTCTATATGACCATGCTGTAACTTCAAAATAAAATTTAATGAAATGCCATAACATGAAGGAATTATTTATGGATTTTGAAGTTTTTTAATTTTTTATTTTATTTTAATGCTTGAAAAATTAAAATTGGAACTTCTGAAAAATAAAGTGCAGCAAAAAGAAAATAAAATGCAAAAGAAAAAGAAATTAAAATTGCATTCAGTTTGATGCTATCCCGTCCTGGCAAAACCGAAGATGTGAGGTTTCCATGCATGCAACCTAACCTATTGGACCTGCAAACATGCACAATCCCGATAAGCTAAGTGCTGATTCAAAGGGTTTTGAAATAAAATTCAAATTTCGAACATTCGCCTAATGCAACCCACAAAAGTGGCATTTAACATTATCTATAAATCCGAAATCTGAAAAATGAAAGAATAAACATTAAATCTATAGCATGCACAGAAAATCTCCTTCTTTCTTGCCCACAAGATGCAAATTTTTGAACACTCCTGCATTAAAAATAAATCATGTTACAATAGCAGAATCTCTGGTTTTCTCAAAACCAAAAAAAGGGGAAGAAAAACACTCCCAAGCAGGCCCAGAATGGCTTCTCGCCTTAGGCACTGCAACTCTGCTCATAGCGGTTTTTGACCCTTGTACCAATCTATGCTTCTACTTTTAAAGTTCTGGTAAATTGCTTCTCCTTCCATGACGGTTCGTTTCATCTTCCAGATTGCCTCGTTTCACCTTCCCCTTTTCATTGCTTTTGAATTTATGCTCATGACGATCTTCTCTGTAACATGTAACGCCTCTGTAGCCTTTACACATGTACGCCACGTGTTTCACACTTTTCTGCATGTTCTGTAATGGCCCCATGTAAATCGTGACAAAAATAGCATGACGTTTTTATGCATGCAGCTTTGCTCCTTTACTTTCATCATGAAAACGTGACATGTCGCGATATCGCGACATTTTTCTGCCAATAACCTTTCCTACCTTCATGCACAGCGAAATGTGACATGTCGCGATATCATGACAATTTTCATTCCGTACACTTTGCTTTTTATGAAATCGTGACACTTTTCATCTCGTACGCCTCTGCTTCTGTCGTGAAATCGTGACGTTTTCATTTGGAGCTATCTTGCGGCTTTGTCGTGAAATCGATGCTTTTCATTTACTTTCTTTGTGTGAAATGTGACGTTTTTTTGCTTTGTTTGTCATGATATCGTGACGTTTTTCTTCGTGCCCCTTTTTGCTTTTTGTCAGATATCGCGATGTTTTCGCTTCATGCCCTTTGCTGCTTTTTGTCATGATATCGCGACGTTTTTCTTGCCCTTTGCGCTTTTGTCGCGAAATCGTGACGCTTTTAGTGCCTTGCCCTCTTTGACTGTTTGACCATGATTTTGTGACATGTCACGATTTCGTGACAATTTTTCATTTTCTGGCCGCGACGGAGCAACATGTCGCGATATCGTGACACTTTTCATTTTTGACGTGATGGAGCAACATGTCGCGATATCGTGACACTTTTCATTTTTGCGTGACGGAGCAACATGTCGCGATATCGTGACACTTTTCATTTTCGGCCGCGACGGAGCAACATGTCGCGATATCGCGACACTTTTTCATTTTTGTGCAATTTTGCCTTTTTCTTGATTTTTAGCATCTGGGTCATTGAGATCTTCTTTGAAAGCATGCAAAAAAGGTGGGTCCCCAATTTTGGGGTGTGTTGTGGATCAGCCACAACAAATGGCGACTCTGCTGTCAAATGCTCCTGAGCATTTTGTGAGAACCCAACCTGGAAGTATACAAACTTGGAAACCAGCATTAGCACATAAGAAATATAAACAAATGCCCATAGATCAAAAATACATGAATCATCAGAATCATTAAGTATCAGCTCGGTGTGTGCAATGTGTTTCATTCCCTATCGTTTGAAATTGATCAACATTCCATCGTCAGTTTTACATGAATGCATATGTGAGATTGTGAATGATTTGTGTAACCTAATAAATATGCTAAGAGATTTTGCTTTTATAAAAGGCATAGTCTTTCTTCTAGTATCATACACAAACATTCAAGATTATCAAACCCTCTTAGGATCAACTATATGTATAATGAATTGCTTTATTAGATCCCAAAGTTGGTTATGAGTCCCTACTATCTTGAACCCATGTGTAAGTGAAAGTGAAATCAGAGCTTTGGGAAATCAGACTCCCAACCTAATCGAGATGGGAGTTTAACCCTATTCTTACTACTCTATTTGGAATTCATTACCTCACTTTGAGCAAAATAATTTAACCAATTATGGAAGAAATGGTCATGCTAGTCTAACCCTTTGAACAATCAGTGGTCTTGTTTTTTAGACAAGACATGTTGCCATGCATGGGCATACTTAACCCCATAATCCAAGACTTAGCTTCATTTCTTTGGACCTTGGGGATGACTACCCATCCTTTGCAGAGGACAAGTAGTACGATCCTTCCAATCCAATATAAATATGAGATGGGAAAAATTAATTTTTTTACTTCTTGGACCTTGGGGATGACTACCCATCCTTGCTAGGGACATGTAGTACGATCCTTCCAATCCAAGCTTTAGATGTAAATGGAGAATATTAATTTTATTGCTTGGACCTTGGGGATGACTACCCATCCTTTGCAGAGGACAAGTAGTACGATCCTTCCAATCCAAGATTTATCATGAAATGAGACATAGGAGCTTTGGGGAATCAGATTCTCAACCTAAGCGAGATGAGAATTTATGCCCTATCCTTACTACTCCATGTAGGTCAAATCAAAGCTTTGGGGAGTTGGATCCTCAACCTAAGTTCGATGAGGATTTAGCCCTATCCTTACTACTCCGATTTTAGGCTTTAAGCTTTATGGAAGTGGTCAAAACCATTGTTTTAAGGATCATGTTGCATAATAGGATAGACATGAAATACTTCTTTCGCCCAACCTTTTCTTCCAAGCAAGGTTTTGATCATTTTGCTCAAGATCCTTTTTAATGTGTATAAAATGTGCTTGGTTCTAGATATCTCAAGACTCGGTTCCCAACCTTAGGATTTTCTTCTTATTTATGTGATAGCATAACCTTAAGAGGATTTGACACACTTTAATGATTTGTATTTGAAATGCATTTGCAACTAAGATGGCATGTATGTGCAAAGTGAGATGTAATATGAATGCATTGTCTTTTGAAATGCAGATGAAATATTGCCATATAAAACTGACTACTTCATGCATCACAAGTTTCAAACGATATTATTAAATTGTTTGTATTTCTTGCGGAGCTTTCTACCACATAATTCCAATGTTCCATATTTCCCCGATCTAGAACATAAGTTAGCATCTCAAGGCAACTTTTTCATCATTTTTTTTTTTATAGACAAACAAAACATGTCAAATAAACACACAACTTTAAATTAAAACTTATTCAATCCAAAACCAAACTGCAATCCCAAAAATGAAAATTTGAAAACACAAACCAAAACCCAAAAACCAAAATCTATATACAAATGTACACTATAATACAAGATGATGCAAAGCTTGGATTATCACTTTCCTGGATCCCAAACATGATTAGAACATTTCAACAAAAATATAACATGATATGCATGCCAAATGTTGTGGGAATCCCACAAAAACAAGACTAGACCAAACAATGCAACAAATTTCCACTTGCCATGCTCACCATACCAATTTGATTTAGTTCCAATAATACTCCCATAGGTGAGCATCAAATTACTAAAATGATTAGACAATAAATGATTTTCAATTTTATCATGTCTATTCTTTAAAATGTAAACTTCATAATTCCCTCCTTGATTTAGAATTAGGCTATCCTTTTCAAATATGCAATTTTGTAAGTAGTAGCCTATTTCTACAAATTTCAAAGCCAAATCATTTTCCAAATTTGTAGGCCAATCAAATTTGTGTAACAATTTACAAGCATCTAGGATATTTACTAAATTAGGATCATTAAAAGTTTTTATCCTAGATTCAATTAGTAATTGTTGATGAATTTGGTTTAACAATTCAAGTGCATCAACTTCTTTTCCATTCATTAAAACAATGTTATTAAAGGTGTGATTAAAAATTATACCTTGTTTTTCATTTACCTTTAATGACATTTCATCATAAACATTATTTAAATTCAAAATATGGTCATCATTTTCAATCCTCAAACATTCTTGGTCAAAGTGTATGTCCCATGACTCATCTTGATGATCCTTCATTTGAGTTGCTTCCAATTGATCAATCTCTTTGTCATTTGGTTCCAATTCTTTGTTCACTATCCATGGTATCTCTTCATTTGAATCCTCAAAATCATCATGCAAACTTGCATCCACACTTTCAATGAATTTATATTCAACATGATCAAATTTTGTCACCTTTTCAAATCTTGTGAATATGAGATCTTCGTATGATGTAGAAGGTTCAACATCCTGCATATCAAGTGAAATATGAGTTTCATTTATAGGGATGTGAGAAAAGAATGCATTATCATATCTCCCCCAACCATTGTAAAAATTGTCATCCAAATCCATGGCATGAAATTCCATGATATTTGTGACATGATCTTTTGATTCATTCATCAATTCTTTTTCTTCTTTGTCCTTGGTAATAGGATCATTATAATCTTCCAAAATTTGATGAGATTTGAAACCCTCTTCCAAAACATCCTCAAATTGTACAGGAGTTGTAATATCTTCCTTCGAGTAGGCGATTATGTTGTCCTGTATATCAATTGGCACACAAGTTTCATTAGTAGTTTTGGATTGAGTGTAGTCTTCCCACTTCTTCCAAGCATCATAATAATCATCTTTCAAAATCAAGTGGTGACGTTCAACTACTTCTTCAACATCTTCCAATTCATCAATGTGTTTCTCATCAAATTCATCTTCACCTTCCTTAGATGGTTCAATTATTTCCAAAAGTGGGTTATTTCTTGAATTCAAATTTATAAGGCTATCATCGTCCAAATTAGTAACCCATGATTCAATTTTATCATAATTTGGAGGGTGAAGAATTTCTTGATCTTTAATTTTACACATCTCATCAATAGTATCTTCCAAGAACAAGTGGTGAAACTCTATCATGTCTTCAAATTCATTTATTGATTTTCTTTCCATTTCACTTTCAACCACTTCATTCAATTCTATGGTGGGTTCCATCCTATCACATATATCAAACATTGTTGAATTTAGAACCCCTTCATCTGGATAATCGTGTATCTCTATGAATGAGATCATTTCTGCATAATCCTCACTAGTGGATGTTGGCTTAGCAATTTGCACCTCCTCGTGGACTACATCTAAGGTGGTTGTAAGATTTGGATATTCAAATTCATCCCCTTGATCATTCACCTTAGGTATCATTGGAGTGGAGGGTGCTATGTTTGATGGTTGGTGTAGGTTGGCATCAAAAGAACAATCTCTCATATGAACATGTTGTGCCTTTTCTTCTTCAAGACCTTGTCGTTCTATCTCTTCTAAGATCTCATGGATTTTCTCTAGAGACAAACCACTCAGTTTTTCCTCAATGAGTGAAGCAAGTGTGGGGTGTATGGCTCCTAGGTATACTTCCATGGCTTCCTCTTCTAATGTGTTAAAATTTTCCCACATTTGGGAGTGCAACTCATGAAATCTTCCATTGAATTGACTCAAGGATTCATTAGGCTCTTTACATATGGAGGTAAACTGATTTTTCAAGATTTCTAAGTCAACTTTGATTACCAAAATGGTAAAGATAGGCTGCTTCTAGTTGTATCCAAGAAGTCCTAACCTCCATGGGTAGTTGGCTGTACCAAAAGAATGGTTTATCATCCAAAATGTATGCAAATAACTTACAAGCCACCTCCTCATAGAAAATCTGGAATTTACATAATGTATCCTTGTAGACATGCAGTTTTTGCAAGTATCCTAGTGGCACCTCTTGATTAAAACACCGTAAAAAATCCAATAACATTTTAGGAATTTGATAGGGTACCACAGGTATAGATAAACCCTTATAATGATCCTCTATCATTGATACCATTCTCTCTCTTAGAGAAATTATTTCAGCTCTTAGGGATACCATTTGCTCCTCAAGTGTTGCCATTAGTGAAACTTAAAATGTAATTTTAGAACCAAATATGTTGAATATTCAACCTGCAATGTAAAAAAAAAATCAAGTTAGCATCAACTAAGAGATGTACTTATTAAAATCAAATGTCAAGTAATTGCATGAGACCAAAATTTTCAAAATTAAATCAAATCACATATTTATGTATGAACAATCAAAAAAGTGTTAGAATAATATACAACATACCTGAATTGCTTAAAATAGAACAAGTAAATAAATTCAGGCCGTCCTTTTTACAATCTGCTGAGTGTTAGAGGACTAAAGCATAAAAAATTTAAATTTAAATAACACTAAAATAAACCCGTTCGGCCCTCCTAGCACCAATCTGTTGAGTGGTGTTAGAGGACAAAGATGCTAATCAAATGGACTTGAAATATTTAGCAATGTAAAGCTCTTAAACAATTATAAACCCGTAGCATCTAAAATCATGATAAAATAAACCTTTCATGCCCTCCTTCTAGCGCCAATCTGTTGAGTGGTATTTTCACCCGATTGTGAAAACACACTCTCCGATAGGATTTGGGTTCTAAATCCTCTGCTTGCAAAGAAATTAAACAAGTAACTTCTCCAAGGTTCCTGTTATGTTAGCATTTTGCATCTGTGTATTAATAATCTCAAATAAAGATATTCAATTAAAATGCTTGGAACACCTTAGTGGTTGCAAGTAACTGAAAACAAGGGGCACTGTGGTTTATTTTATTGTGAAACTTTAATGATTGTTCATTGAACCCTAATAAAGCAAATGTGATTTGGTCTCTATATGACCATGTTGTAACTTCAAAATAAAATTTAATGAAATGCCATAACATGAAGGAATTATTTATGGATTTTGAAGTTTTTTAATTTTTTTATTTTATTTTAATGCTTGAAAAATTAAAATTGGAACTTCTGAAAATAAAGTGCAGCAAAAAGAAAATAAAATGCAAAAGAAAAAGAAATTAAAATTGCATTCAGTTTGATGCTATCCCGTCCTGGCAAAACCGAAGATGTGAGGTTTCCATGCATGCAACCTAACCTATTGGACCTGCAAACACGCACAATCCTGATAAGCTAAGTGCTGATTCAAAGGGTTTTGAAATAAAATTCAAATTTCGAACATTCGCCTAATGCAACCCACAAAAGTGGCATTTAACATTATCTATAAATCCGAAATCTGAAAAATGAAAGAATAAACATTAAATCTTTAGCATGCACAGAAAATCTCCTTCTTTCTTGCCCACAAGATGCAAATTTTTGAACACTCCTGCATTAAAAATAAATCATGTTACAATAGCAGAATCTCTGGTTTTCTCAAAACCAGAAAAAGGGGAAGAAAAACACTCCCAAGCAGGCCCAGAATGGCTTCTCGCCTTAGGCACTGCAACTCTGCCTGTAGCGGTTTTCGACCCTTGTACCAATCTGTGCTTCTACTTTTAAAGTTTTGGTAAATTGCTTCTCCTTCCATGACGGTTCGTTTCATCTTCCAGATTGCTTCGTTTCACATTCCTCGCCTTTTCATTGCTTTTGAATTTATGCTCGACATTGAGATGCTTGATCTTCTCTATGAACTGTAATGCCCCTGCAGCCTTTACACATGTACGCCACGTGTTCCACACTTTTCTGCATGTTCTGTAACGGCCCCATGTAAATCGTGACAAAAAATAGCATGTAATTTTTATGCATGCAACTTTGCTCCTTTACTTTCATCGTGAAAACGCGACATGTCGCGATATCGTGACATTTTCTGCCAACAACCTTGTCCGCCTTCATGCACAGCGAAATGGCGACATGTCGCGATATCGCGACAACTTTTCATTCGTACACTTTGCTATTTTTTCGTGAAATCGTGACACTTTTCATCTTCGTACACCTCGGCTGCTTCTGTCGTGAAATCGTGACGCTTTTCATTTGGAGCTATCTTGCAGCTTTCGTCGAAATCAGCACCTTTTTCACTTGGACTATCTTGCGGCTTTGTGAAATCGTGACGCTTTTCTTCCTTTTTTATCGTGACGTTTTTCTTCGTGCCCCTTTTCTTTTTGTCATGATATCAGGACGTTTTTCTCTTCGTGCCCCTTTTCTTTTTTTGATATCGCGACGCTTTTTTCGTGCCCCTTTGCTGCTTTTTGTCGCGAAATCGCGACGCTTTTAGTGCCTTGCCCTGTTTGACTGGTTTGACCATGATTTTGTGACATGTCACGATTTTGTGACAATTTTTCATTTTCGACATGTCGCGATATCGCACACTTTTTCATTTTCGGCGCGACGGAGCAACATGTCGCGATTTCGCGACACTTTTCATTTTCGGCCGCGACGGAGCAACATGTCGCGATATCGCGACACTTTTTCATTTTCGGCCGCGACGGAGCAACATGTCGCGATTTCGCGACACTTTTTCATTTTCGGCCGCGACGGAGCAACATGTCGCGATATCGCGACACTTTTTCATTTTTGTGCAATTTTGCCTTTTTCTTGATTTTTAGCATCTGGGTCACTGAGATCTTCTTTGAAAGCATGCAAAAAAGGTGGGTCCCCAATTTTGGGGTGTGTTGTGGATCAGCCACAACACTAGGTTAATTGCTTGATCAAAAAATGTGATAGTTGTAGTTTCCAACGCATAAAACAATTGCTCTTACAAGTTTTCAATATATATTTCAAGCATGTCTCGAGGAGGTAAGGTATATCTTAAGCGTTCAACTAGACTCCTCCAACAAGATAGAAAATCTAGAAAAAAAATCCTCTTTACCTTTTTTTAACATGTAAACATCTTTCATGGTTACATTATTTTCAACATAAGCACCAAATTGTTGAACAAATAATTTAGTTGTTTCTTCAAAATTCCTCAAATAATGGTTGGGAAACCGATAATACCATTCTAATGTCATACCACCAAGACTCTTAGAGAATATATTTAGCAAATACATGTCATCATATATGATATCATGACAAGCTATTATAAACATTCAAATGCTCAATTGGATCTTCTGTTCCCTTATATATAGAAAAATCAACATGGGAAAATGCTTAGGACAAGGTCTAGCAGCAATGATAGGGTCTAAAGGATGATTGCACATTTCTCTATAATTGTATCTAAAACTAGGGGGTTGAATCATATCCACTCTTGAAACCAATTGTTTCACCATATTAGTTAAAATTTACACCTCAAAATTGTTGTTGTGCAATACCCCTAGATTCCCTAAGGAAGGGGTATAGGTAGGTTGTTGAAAGGATACTTGGCCCATATTGGAGATATTGATACTATTGTGATATGTGGTATCATGATGGAGAGGATAAGT
Organism: Wollemia nobilis; assembly: GCA_028583015.1. Taxonomy (NCBI): domain Eukaryota; kingdom Viridiplantae; phylum Streptophyta; class Pinopsida; order Araucariales; family Araucariaceae; genus Wollemia; species Wollemia nobilis. The sequence goes on along the minus strand of JAQPPZ010007159.1, from coordinate 499,193 downwards.
AATAGTTGGTGGAAAAAAAGCAAGAACATTGAGTTTAGCAGAATGAGGAAGAAATTGAAAATAATTTTTAGTGGTAATACTGGTTGGAAGAACTTTCGAACTCCTTCCAATGTTGGTGGTTATAGTAGTGACATAAGTTGGTTTATGGATAGGATTACTATGATTTAAATATTCAAACAAAGGGTTAGTATGAACACATATAGGAGAGACTACTAGAGGAGGGGTATTCTCACCTCTTTCAAGTTGAGCTTCCTATTCCATAACCTTAAGTAAGTCTACCCTATAACATTTCATGAAACTCTAAACATGCTCAAATAATTTAAATAAGTAGCCACCATCAAGCCCTTCAAGGGGATAATGGTTTGTTTTAGTTTCAACATTTTCTTGCTCTTCTAAATCAAGGTTAGGGTTCTCTATCATTTTGATCATCTTCTTGGGGAATATGATTAGACTCTAGATACATTTGTTGACTTATAAGAAATTAAGCCACTAGAAGAAGCTAAAGGATAGAAGAGAAAACTAACGAGAGACACACAAGAAGATTTTAAAGATATTTATTAATGTTATTCTAACTCTAAGCAAACATGGAAAAAACTTCCTAATTGGGCCACTAAGATGTGTCCTTCACGTTGGGTTAACCAAAGATGTAGAGGGTAAAAAATTCCCTATTGTGTATGATTCTCGGTTGGATTCACTAGGAGCTAAGGTGACCATGGGGTATGTTATAACTCTACACTCGATGGAAAACACGGGGAAGGATTCACTAGGAATGGTTTTAGAACTAGCTCCAAGTCTAGGGTTTGAATGTGTTTTGATGTATCAATTTAAGCATGCATCTATATTTGGCCTTTATAGAACTACACTACGAAAAGGGAAAGAATAATGTAAGATACAAGATGTAAGAAGACAAGGGCTAACCCTAAAGTGAATTTTTATTGAATGATCACTAACCCTAGCATTGTAAAACAAATCATTTTAGCAAGGGTCCAAGATAAATACGTAAACAATTTTAAAACTCTAAACATTTGATAAAATGATGTTCCTTACTTATAATATATGTTTTGAATAAAAATGAATACAAAACAATAAAAAAATAGCCTAGAGATCTAAGAGGACACTTATCTAATTCAATGGTTGTTCCAAGCTTTATCTTACATCCAACAATGTCCCATAGCTTCAATCCTACAAAATAACTTCACAAAACCATCAAAAATATGATCAACATTAGGGGGCCTACTTAGGCCACTGTATGATTATACTTGGAGGCGCAACAATTAAGCTATCTATGTTATTTTAGCTAACCTTTAGAATACAAAAACAAAATTTAACCTTTTTAGCAACTGAACAAACATAATGTAATGCAACAAAACAATATGATTAACAAAGTGCAAATTATGCAATTATACTCTAAATATAACATGGAATGCAGATCTAGGGTTTGGAGGTGAAATTCTACCCCTAAGCTTGACATAGATAAATGTCATGCTCTGCACGGGGCAGCCACAATTTTTCTTCTAATGAAATTGTACCTTGTAATTATGGGGTATGATTTCACAATAGAGAGAAAAGATGATAGAACAATACAAGTAAACTAACAACAAATGCAAAATTAGCAATATATGAATGCAAACAAGTGAAAACAACCTAGTGGTAGCAAAAAAGCAGATAAAAGGATGAAGATATCCAAGATATTAGACTCCTCCTTAGGACTCTCACACTTGTCTACCAAGAGTAGCAACACACAATCATTGCAGCAGAAGATAACTACGTAAAGATTCAAAACCTTCCATAAATTACTTGGCACTTTGCAATGGGATCTTATTAGCACTTATTTAAAACTTGTTGTTAAATTGTTACTAGAGTGGGGGAGAGCAAGTGTATTAAAAAAGAAAGATTCAAAACCTCTATTTATAAGGGATTTGAAACAATTATGGGCAGGAAAACCAAGGAAAAACTGACATCAAAAGAGGTCAATTTTAAAAATTAGGGTTTTCTAAGAGAAAACCCTAGCTAGGTGAAATTGCACCCTATAAGGATTGATCGCGATTTCACTAGAACAAGGGAAAAAATGGGTGAAAAGAAGTGGAGAGAGGCCCAAACCTGCTTTGGGCATTTTGGAGGGTCTCTCTAAGGATCTAGGGAAAATGACTCACTCAAGTGGGTCTACAAAATCAAATCTATCATGAACTAGATAATCCTCATGGGATAAGTGTATATATTAAGAGGGGTTCTTTAAATGTTTCAATTTATCACTTTAAACTATACTTTTAATTAATACAAAAGTAAACAAAAATATTTTAAATTTTATGTATAAATTATGGAATATGGATTCAAAGAAAATTAAAAATTTTAAATGTGATACTATACGTTTTTCATTCATTTATATAATCATGCCTAGCCTCATAATATGGGTATTAATATAAAAAAAAATAACTAAAATTAAGATAAATAAATAATGTAATATAATAAATGTTATTTACTCGTCTAATATTGGTAATCACCCTTTCTTCCTAAGATTTCCTATCTCAAATATCTCATCAAAACAATAAATAGTTACAATCAAATATAATGTAAAATAAGCATATACTAGCAAATTAGATTAGCACATGCACCCAAATATGTTAACACTTATCAATCAAAACATCTCAAACATCAATAGATGATTAACCTACCTAAGTAAATTATATGTATATAACATAATAACATGTCAACTTAGTATATATTTACAATCATTTATGACCAAATAAGGTCAAATACTAATAATTTTATTTGACATACAAAATATAGTCAAGGGAACAAAAAAACTCAGGATCACTTATTACTTATATACTAATGGTAGAAAGGTTTTGGAATATTATTACTTATGTAAAATAAAAATAATACTTATCTAAAGAAATAACAATAAATATTATATACATTTTTGATAATTGAATAAACAAATGACAACAATATCTAAATATAATATTTATTATAAACCTCTTTTAGATCATAAATTAAATATCTAGCATAATTTAACTATTAGTTATTCCTATATTGGTCTCTCTTTGAGAGCTCTAAGGTTCAAACCTCACTTAGTATGAGGGGATCAAGACCTCTCATAAAAAATTGTGTAAACTCATTGAAAAACTATTAGTTCTTGCTATATTGTGATGGATCTACAAATATTATACTATACATATATCAATAGTGTGATTAATTATAAAACTTGTGCATGTACTTTGTTTAATATAAATATTTATTTAATGAGAAGTCACTTTCCGAAGGATTGGGATTTTTTTTTAAACATCTCATATTTTAGGAGCCATATCTTCACGAAGGGTTATTTAATTCAGCTGATTCTTGGAACAACTTGTGTAGAATTTGAATAGCTTTAAAATGAGTGGTTATATGAAAGAGATATGACCTTGTGAATTCAACCATCTAGAACAAAGGTAATGACGATTTTTCAAGTTGCAAAAAAAATTATAAAAATTTGTTAACTAGGGTTCGGATGATGGGAAGAGCAATGAAGGGCTAGGACTTTAGTAAGGTAAGACTTTTTATTTGGACATATAATTTTTTAGCTAAGTTTTTTTTTGTTCTTTATCGTAGAAATTTTTCCTGCAATTTATTATAAATTTTTTATCAAATATTATATTTGCTATAGGATATTCTAATAAATTTCAATAGATTTTGAGTTTTAGTTTTCTTTCCATGGAACAATTTATAGTTAAATCCTTAGAATTATCTATAGTGCTAAAGGTTAGTGAGTGCACCTCAGAGAGATCCTCATTGCTCCATGATAGGGTATTTTTTGTAAATTTAATAGGTATTGGCTAGGGGCTTTATCATTTGAAAATATATTGATAGGAGTTGGAAGTCTCTAGGATTGATATTATCATTTCTTCCCAAATATTTCTTCCTAGCCATTTTTTATTCTAGAGAAGAAAGAGAAAAATCCTAAAAGGGGGTCCTTGGTTTATGGGAAGAGCACGATTCTTCCTTACCCATTGGTATGAAGTATTTTCACCTAAAAATGTAAATATATCCCTAGTACTAGTATGGGTTAGGATATTTAGGTTCCCCATTGAATTTTAGAAAATAGATACCTTCAAGGTAATATGAAACACTCTAGGAGGATTCATGGAGATTTCATATACTATGAAATATGGATTCTTGGCTATTTATGCTTGGATATTGGTCATTATTGATATAAGTAAAGCTTTACCAGAATCAATCATTCTTAAGTATGGGGATAAGATGTAGACATAGATTATAAAAATATATATTTTAGATGCAGAATATATCATGAGGTGGGGTATATTGAGATATCATACCCTAAGAATATCCTAGCATAATAATATGTAGAAAACTACAAGAGAAACAAAAAAATGGTTATGGATGAAGATGGTTTTAAACTTTCAAAAACTAGATCTAGAAAATGAAAGAAAATAAACAATGGAGACCAGTAAGGAAGGATATTGGAATAAATGCCAACTCTTTTGATGCTTTATCCTATGAAGAAAAAATGGATCAAAACTTAAAGGACATAGTACAACAATTTTAATATTTTAACAAGGAATCATCTATTTGGTATGATCATGATTTAAGGAAGAACATTCTCGATGAACCTAAGGAATGTGTCTCGTTAGATTTTTAAGAATCTCTTGAAATAGCATGCACCATTTAGGAGAAAAAATGTAGTTTAGAAAATTCCTATGCCATTAATATGGAAATATTAGAAAATGCTTAGAGAAAACATAGAGAAATGAATGCAAACTAAAATGACAAAATAAGAAGTTTCAAAAACTATGAAAGCAGTATGGGCAAGATGTGAATGATATGCTATCAATTTTGAAGGAGTGACAAGAGGAATTCTAACTTGTTAGAATACTTCTAGAACCTTTTGCATAATAATTCATAAAATAGGTATTGGATATCCTCTTTAGTCACTTGCTACTTTGTAAATATTTATTTCATCCTTATTAATGTCTATGGACCTACAAGTTAGTTAGGTAGATTAGAAGTTTGTAGTGGGATTTAAGACTTTATGAGAAGTACATACCAAAAAACATGATCATGATCATAAGAAATTTAAATGCCATAACCAATCTAGATGAAACATTTAGGGGAATTAGGAAATAAACCCAAAGTATGAGATATATCTCAGCTTTTATTCAAAATAATAATCTCTGATAGGTGTATTTTTAAGAAGACAACTATACTTGGACCAACAACATGAGAGGACAAAACCTAAAAATAGAAAACTTAGATAGATGCATTCTCCAAAATCATTGGCTAGATGAAGGAACTTGTGCTAAAATTAATACCTTAAAAAGGATTGGTTCATATCACTGGCTAATAAGAGTTAAAATAGTGGTAAGTGAATTAAAAATAAATCATTTTAAAATATGAGCAGATATGGGAAGACCATCCTCAATGTGTTGATATGATAGCTCAAACATAGAATTCTTTAGGTAATGGTGGGTTGTATGCTCTTCCAAATCAAATTAAATCTATGACATCTAGATTAAAAGAATGGAACAAGAACACTTTTGGAAAAAAAATTGAGAAGAAAGAAGAACTAAAAGATAAACTTAAAAATTTTCAAAAAGGTGATCATAATAATTCGATCTTAGAGGAAAGGGAGTTGCTTAGTTAATATCATAATTTTGAGTAAGGAAGAGAAATTTTGGATATTAAAATCAAGATATACTTGGTTAAAAAAAGGACATAAAAATACAATTTTTTTTCATAGGATGGCTATAGTACAAAGATCAACAACCAAAATTAGTAGAATTAAATCAATAGAAAGGGTTTGTATTGAGGATCATAGTGAAATTATAAAAGAGGGAAAGCCTCTTTATCAAAATATTCTAGGATCAGAGGAGAATGAAGTTCTTAATGATAAACTTCTTCAAGATGTTCTTTCAGTTTTAATGAATGAAGATAATAGGAAACTAATGGAGCCTATTACTCTAGAAGAAGTCCATTTAGCTTTTTTCTCTTTTAGTAAAGATAAATCCCTAGGTCTAGATGGGCTCTTTGCAACATTCTACCAACATGATTGGGATATAGTGAACAATTTTTTATTGGTGGTAGTGGAATAGTTTAGGGTAAAATAAAGCATACCTTAAAAAATAAATGCAACATATTTTACCCTAATTAAAAAAAAGGATGTTGAATTATTTCATTCTTTTAGATCCAGGATTCTATGTAATATGGAATATAATATTATATCCAAAGTGATGGTGAATCAATTAAGGCCATTGTTAAACAAAATTAGTTCAAAAGAGCAAGATTTGTGAGAGGGGCACAAATTCTAGATGGGATATATCTAAATATACAATACTTTAGATTATATAACTAGAAAGAAATAAAATAATATTTAAATGAAAGGAAAGTAATTTAGAGGTAATGAAAAGGAAGATATGTTTATCCATAGAGGAGTGTAAACTAATCCTATCAACTCTCCTAGTCCCTAATCTAGAAGAAAAAAGACTTGATAGATGGATTCAAGTCATTAAATGGAATTATGATGTTGGGTACAAGAGAAGCAAAAAGAAGACAAAGAATATAAAATGAAAACCACCGAATGTGGAGTGGGTTAAATTTAATTTGATGGAGCATCTAAAGGAAATATAGGAGCAACAAGATGAAGAGGAGTAAATAGAAATAATAGAGGAGATATTTTGTCTCATTATGCTTTTAATAGTGTATTTAAGATAAATAATGAAGCTAAATCATGTATGACTTTAGAAGGGTTAAAAATATGTAAAAAAATAAAATGGAACAGAGTATGGATGGAAGGTGATTTTCTCATAGTAATAAATACAATTTTAAGGAAAGCAAAGGCTCCATAGAACATACAAGAGAAAATTTTGAAAATTCAAAATATTGCTAAAGAGTTCAAAGAAAAGTTCATACTTTAAGGAAAGGAAACAAATGCGTAGATAGGCTAGCCAATAAGGTTTTGATTGAGGATCATGAAGTTAAATTCTTCTATCCATTTTTAGAGGAAGTGGTAGTTTAACTTAAGCTAACAAGAAAATATTGATTTTCCATTGATTTAATTTATTTTGTAACAATAATGTGTTTTCATATAAACTATTTATTATAATTTTTGTGGTTGCACTTGTGTTTCATGAAGGAAATTAGTAATGCATGGATAGTAAAGGTGAAGTTTTGGTATTGTGAAGGCTAATATAGAAAAATATGAGAAGGATGCTAAATTCTAGAATATTTCTATTCATAAAAAAAAATAAAAAGATCTAGAAAATGAAAATTAAGAATTCAAACATTTTATGTAAAATGATGTAGGTTTCTAACTATAGAATCTCAATTGAGGTAAAAATGAAAATTAAGAATTCAAACATTTTATGTAAAAGTGTAGGCTCTAAAGAAAAGAGTTGTAATTTGTCAAGGATGGGAACCCAAATACAACCCCTTATTATTCAGCCAAAAAAAATTCAATATTTATTTTTAAATAATATAATAAAAATAGGTAATATTCCTTGTAAATATCCATCACCATCCCTTTTATAAATTAATAAACTAAGTCATGTATTTCACAGTAATCTTAATTCTATAAACCAAACATATATATATAGCAATGAAAGCTCTTGAACCTATTGTGAATTGTTCATATTCTTCATAGGAAGACTAAAGAAAGAAGGGCCAAAAAAAAAGAAAAGAGAAAATAATTTTTTTTTACATCCAAAATAATCATCTAAAAAACCTTATTAATCGCAAAATATTTTATCTAGGTATGTTCGGCGATAAAAACTAATCCCATACATACATTTAGCATCGAGAAACCCTAGCGCATCTTCTACTATCATACTGCTAGTATAACACCCAGCTATAAGCTCAAATCCTCTTAGAATGCTTATTCGAAAGAAAATGGGATACCTATATTACAACCACCTTAAATAATCTCTCTATTAAGAGCTAGCGTTTCTTAAAATTTCGGGCAAGATATACCTTCACTACACTGCGTGGCGTTCACTGTTGTTGGTGTGCTCGAGAATCCAAGGATGCTCTACAAGTATTGAAAACATAAGTGAAAGAGAGAATATTTGGAGGCCCAAGTGTAGAAATGCAACAGTAAATATTAAAACAGTGGTAGATGCTTACTCAGTATATCGTTGGTGGTGATCCGGCGTTGCGGATCGTGCTCAAGCATTTCTAATAAGAGTTTTTTAGCAGACTTGGAGATTTCTAGAGCCTTGCAGTCGCGAATGCTTCTCATGGTGGTGGTGTCATCTTCACTACGGAATGGGAATCCGCCCGATAAGAGACAGTACAAAATAACACCAGCACTCCACACATCAACCTCCTTCCCATACCCATCGCCTCTCAACATCTCCGGAGCAATGTAATTGGGACATCCTTCAACTTCGTGTAGACGTTGCCCTTATGAAATACACCATCAAATTGTTATACAATAATAAATTCTCGCGAGTTGGAGTCGGTGTGTGGTGGTTGTGTTAAATTTTCTATTGATAAGGATAGCTCTTGGATTTAGAGGGGTCATGGTTGGGTAGGTCAAGGGGTTATGGTTGGGTATGTCAAATTTTTATACAATAAAAACTCTAGTGTGGGCGAGTATGTGAAGGAGTGGGTGTGTGTTAAATTTCCTATTGATAATGATAGCTTTGGGATTTAGAAAAGGTCATGGTTAAGGAAGTCTACCCAACCTTATATATTGATTATAAAAGTTTTTGAAATTAAAAAAAAAAAAATTTACAATAATGAATCTATTATATAATTTGGGTTCTTATAATCTGGGTTCCTTAGGAATGATTATAAAAAGAAAGGATACCTTTTATAATCGAAGTGGCCCCTCCAAATCCTGCGAGTTTAATGTCAGAGATAAACTCTGGGTTACTGGACCTTGAAAGAAATATGTGGTCAGGACTGACATTTCTATGTATATATCCCTTGATATGGCAATACTGAAGAGCATCCACCAGCATTCTGATAATGTGAGCAGCAACTTTCTCAGGACAAGGGTATTGCAAGCGTTGGATATAGGTTTTAAGATTACCCCCATCGCAAAGGTCAGTAATCATATGAATTGTCTCTTCCACGGGGTCTTCACATATAGCTCTGAGCCTGAGCACGTTGGGATGTGGAAAAGTATGGGGTTTCGACAAATTCCTCCACACTTTGATTTCCTGCAACGCATATTTTCTCCGTTTCGTCTTACAGCAGTATTTTTTTTTTGAGAAGGTGTGAAAACATTCTCTAACATCTCCGTGACCATCACGTTCATCCTTACTGATAATATGATTACCAAGTTTATAGTTCCCTATTACTCTGGCGGACATGACCTTCTGCGGAATCACACGCTGCATTACATGACCTCTTAAGAAACGATGTACTATTCGTTTCCAAGGATTTCTACGATTTTCTTTTGGCTGATAATTTCTCTGCATGTTCAGAAGGGGCGAAGCCGACATGATCCTCCGCAAATAATTAATAATGGAGGAACTACTGATATGAGTGGCAACATGCAAGTGAATTCCTCACCGATCTTATGTTCTGATCTTATATTTTCAGTGTTTGTGGTTCGTTCTTAAAGTTTTCAATATTTATATTGAAGGAAATATTGAGGTGACGACTTTTGGCACGTAGCCTTCTGTCAAGACGTCACTTCTAATAAAATGAATAAATACAAATAATTCAAACAGAGTTAAATGTGATTGTGAATAATATTAGTTTAATCGGTTATACTAAAGAAGATGTTTGAGGTTTTAGTCTTATTAAATTATAGAGATATATAAACTATTATGCTGAGTATTCACTAAGAAGAGACTTAGGTATTTAGGTTTAAACTAAACTTGGGGAAGCTAGTTGCAAAGGTATGACACATTCGTACAGAGAACTCTATGGTCCATTTCACTATTAGAGGGGTTGCTCCCAACAAGCCTATACCACCTCGTTATTATTGACTCAGTGTGGGAGGGGCTCCCAAAAAGTCTAGACCACATCGTTATTATAGACTGGACATGAGAGGGGCTCCTTTATACCACCTCGTTATTATTGACTCGACATGAGAGGGACTACTAATCGTTGTACTGCCATCGTCGATCTAGCATGAGAGGGGCTATCAATCGATGTCTTGTCATCGTTGATCTAGTGTGCACTCAATCAAGCATGGGGATGGGAATTCATTAGATCAAAATCGTGGACCTCTCGTTCAACGAGGCCAGGCTCATATTCTCCAGGAGATTTTTTTATGTTCCTCTTCACATCACAAAGATTCGAATCGTGGACCTCCCGTTCAATAGGGCCAGGCTCATCTTCTCCACTTGTGCTACAACGTTAACATAGTCATACACGGTACGGTTTGAACTTTACACCTCCCAAAGAAGATCCAAAGTCCAAACTATTGCACTATCGCTTGGGACTTATAAATACATTTTTTTGCATTCTCATCCCAACCATGACCCCTCATAAGCTTGAGAGCTAAACGTATAAATAGAGGAATAACACACAACCAAATACACCATGGTTTGAACCTTCGACCAAACTTGAACTGTTGCATTGTTCAATACCATCATACTCTATTTCCAACCACGATTTGAACCTTCGAATAAAATTGAACCGTTGCATTGTTCGATGTTATCCTACATTGTTCCCAAAGACCAAAATTATTGTAATATATATTTTTTTGGTTACATAGAAGAGTTAGTCGCAACCACACTATTTTAATAACTAATAAGTGTAGGGTTCAAACCACAGGGGCTACTTCCACCAAATCTATTCCGTTTCGTTATTTTTGATTTGGCGTGAAAGGTACCATCGATTGCTTAGGATTCGTACCATCATCATCGGTCTAGCACATACTCAGAAGATTTAGATCAAACTACTACCTTTGCAAATAGGCTGCCCCTGAGGTTTGAAACTGAGTGTCTTCTTAGTAAATATCTGGCCAGACATGCAATTACCAATCCACCCTTAGGTTCTTACTATATTACTATACACAAGTTGTTTATTTTCAATGGCATATTCCTATGATGGAATTTCTTTTCACATTAATACCTCCTTAGATCTATACACATAATATTTAGGTTTTAATATTACTAGAAGGTGATGATGCAATGCAAATCAAGGACACATAATATTTAAGTTGTAATATTACTATAAGGTGAGGATGCAATACAAAAGAAGCTTGTGTCAATTCTATATAATCAACCCCCAAGGGCTAGGTGGATTGGTAAGTGCAGGTGTGGTTGGGCACTTACCAAGAAGAGACCTAGGTTCAAACCTTGGGAGAAGCCAACCCTTTGCAAAGGTAGTACTCTTCTCTGAATCCTCTAAGTGCACACCAGCCCGACGATGACAATATGAACCTCGAGCGATCGATGGTCCTCATCTCACATCAGGTCAACAAGAATAAGACTAATAGGTTTGTTGGGAATAATCCTTGTGGTTTAAACCCTGCACTGGCCCACGAGAACGAGACTAATAGGTTTGTTGAAAATAGTCCATATGGTTTGAACCTTGCACTGGCCAACAAGAATGAGACGAATAGGTTTGTTGGGAGTAGTCCCTATGGTTTGAACCCTACACTGGCTAGTTACTAAAAATAGTGGCTATAACCAACTCTCCTATGTAATAAAAAAATCAATATAATCAAATTGAATAAATAATGATATAATCAATTAAAAAAATGTGAGTAAATTTGGATTGCTACATATATAAAAAAATAACATATAAGTTATTAAAATATATAAATTAAAAATAAAATAATTTCAAACATTATATAATATAATATAATTATTTAAGTGTTTATTTGTTTATATGTGAATAAAATTTATGGCTTTATCTTTTGAACCTTATTCAAACTTTAAAAAACTCATATATTAATCAACTAAATTTTTTAAAAATAATAGCATGAATGAATATCTATGCAAGGTAATCTCTAAGGAGGAAATTAAAAGAGTTGTGTTCTCTATGGGAGCATCCAAGGCTCCAGGACCAGATGGTTTTCCACCAGTTTTTTTTCAACATCATTGGGATATTGTTGGAGAAGATGTAGTCAATGCAATCCAAGAATCCCAAGAATTTGGCAAGTTGTTGAAAGAATGGAATAATACCTTCATTTCTCTAATCACCAAGAAATATGAAGCAGATAAATTTTATGACTTTAGACCAATCAGCCTATGTAATACAATTTACAAAAAAATTACTAAAGGTTTGGCCAATTGATTGAAAAACATAATTCCCTCAATCATTAATGAAGATCAAAGAGGTTATGTGGAAGGTAAGCAGATTATTGAAAGCATCATTACCATTTATGAAACAACACACTCTCTTCAAATGAGGAAAGGGTTAGGCATGTTCCTTAAGCTAGACATGAAAAAAGCCTATGACAGGGTTTCATGGTCTTTCTTAGATAAAATAATGGAGTGAATGGGTTTAAGTGAAAAATGGAGGGCATGGATCGGTATGTGTATTTCTAACCTCCACTTTTTAATCTTGATCAATGGATAATATTCTAAGATCTTTCCTTCTAGTAGAGGAATCAGGCAGAGAGATCTGTTGTCTCCATATCTCTTTATCATTATGGCAGATGCCCTGGGAAGAACTTTGGAAAGAAAGAGAAAGGATGGTAATATCAAAGGTCTAAAACATTCATCCATTAGTGAAGTTTTATCTCATCAACAGTTTGTGGGTGATACTTTATTTCTTGAGGAAGCTACAGAGGAAGAAGCTTTGGAGTTTAAAAAAGTCCTTGATTCTTATGAAAAAGCTACAAGCCAAAAAATAAATTATGAAAAAAGTAAGATTATGTTTTTAAACACGGAGGAGAGTATAAGAGATCAAATAGTTAAAGTGTTGGGCTGTAAGGAGGAAAATTTTCCTATCACCTATCTTGGTTTGCCTTTGTTTATAGGCAAGATGAAAGATGAACTTTGGAATCCAATTATTGATAAATTTAATAGGAAACTTTAAGGTTGAAAGGGATCTCTATTATCCTCTACAGGGAAAGTATAACTCATAAAACACACGCTTCCAAGTCTCCCTATTTATTTCATGTCTTTCCTAAGGATGTCAAGGAAAGAGGAAGAGACTTTAGAAAGACTACAAAAAAATTCTTATGGGATGGCATTGAATGCAAAAAATGTATACATCTGGTAGCTTGGGATACTTGTTGCCAGCCTATACATAATGGGGGTATTGGTTTGAGGAAGTTGAGATATCTAAATAGAGCCCTTCTAGCTAAACATGGTTGGAGGATTTGCACTGGAGCATCAGGAAAATGGTCTAGCATTATCCAAAACAAATACTTGGAGGGAAAAACCACTTTATCAGTTGTTCTAATCCTCCATGTGGATCTATTTTTTGGTAAAATATAATCAATAGCAGGAAAGTTCTATGGCAAGGTCTAAAATGGAGAGTAGGTAGGGGAGACAAAATTAAATTTTGAAAAGACCCTTGGATTCAAGAGGAGCCTTTAGTGAACTACAGAAAGTTCAAAGATATTAAAGAACATTTAACCAGAATCTATGGTAAGAAAATTAATGGTTACATTCATAGGGTGGGTGATTTTCAGGAGTGGAAAATCATGCAAGAAGATATGCAAGGCTCAAGGGGTAAATATCTGCAAAAACTCCTAAGGAGTTATTATTTAGGTAGAGGTTTAGAGGATGATCAAATAATTTGGGGAAGAAACCAGCAAGGCCAGTACTTGGTGAAGGATGACTATAGAGTCTTGGACAAAGTAACCTTAGAGAAACCCGAGCTTAAAATAATTTGGAAGCTAAACATCATCCCTAAGGTTGTTATGGTTTTTTGGACTTCCAGTTTTAATAAGATCCTTACAAAAGACAATATGTTCAAAAGAGAGATTGTGGTTCCAACTGTTTGTGTCTTATGTAACAAATAAGATGAGTGTGGGGACCACCTGTTTGGAACTTGTGATTTTTTTCATGATATGTTAAATATGTTATTAAGAGAAGCTAATGTTGCTTGGGTCATTCCAGATTATCTAATCAAGATTTGGGAACAGTGGCACTTAGAAAGCAGTATTTTTGGAAAAAAATGCATTCCACATATTTGTTGGAGGATTTGGTTGGAAAGAAACAAACGAGTGTTCAAAAATAAAACCAGAGGAATAATTGGGGTTTATGCCAGGATAAAAAAAACCCTATTGAAGGATTGTATTAAAAACATTGTTGGCCAAGAAAATCTTGCAATGATCCTCTCTAGAGAAAAAGATATCTTAAATATGGAAAAAATCAATAAGGTGAGACTAGATACTAGATGGGAACGTCCCCACAAAGACTAGGTAAAAATTAACTTCGATGGAGCTGCAAAAGGTAACCGGGTCATGTTGGTGGTGGGGTGTCATTCGGAATGAAAAAGGTCAGGTAGTGGCTGCATATGTTGAGGATCTAGGAATTACCACAAATCACCAAGCTGAAGCAAGGGCAATGCTTATAGGCCTTCGAATTGCAGTGAATTTGGGTTTTAGGAGAATTGTTCTTGAGGGGGATTCCAAGAATATTATAACTTCCCTTCAAAAATGGGAGTTAAATAATTATAGATACAAGGACTATTTTGGAAAACCTAGAAGAAAGTCAAGTTAAACATATTTATAGAGAGGGAAACAAAGTTGCCAATAAAATGGTGAATATGGCAGTTAAATCTGAGAATTTCAAGTTGTGGTCATATGCTCCCATGGAGTTGGAAGATATTATAAGAATTGATAATGAAGCTAGCAGATAAAGAGGGCAAAGCACACTAAATTACATTATTGTCAGCAATTTCTTTATCAGTTATGTAAAGAATTGAGCACTGCATCAGCTATGTTAAATAGATAGATAGTGGAAGGAATATTATTTCAACTTCTCCATCAACAGTTTTAGCCCAGATTTATTTGTTTTACTAAGATAGAGCTATATTGCATTTGTATGATCTTTGATCTCTGTGTAAAGGTTCGAGGCCCTTCAAACCCTTTTTTTTATCAATACTAAAAAAGAAAAAATAAACAATTAAGTAATAATAATAATAAAGGTATGTTAGGATGGGGGGTCCTAACATGCCACCCTCCCTAAAAGAAGCTTTGTCCTCAAAGCTAAAAATGAGGAAATAGTTGTTGGAGTGGATGAAGTGCTTCCCAAGTAGCATTGGCTCAATTTCTTGCACAAGTTTAATGTCACTTTTATGTAAGTAGGGATATCTTGAAGGTCGAAGCTTTAGTGGGGGATTGGCAAGAAGAATAGTAGGATCATGACGATGGTGGGGGGCAACCCTTTTGGTTCGTTAAATACTCCAACATGATATGTTAGGAGTTGTTGGAATTCTGGCATCTCATTTTGGTCCTCCTTGGTGGATTGCATAGAAAATAATTGTGCAACCATACCTTTGCCTCCTTTGCGAATAATTTTTTCCATGTGATGAGAACTCACTATTTGTGAGGAGCTAGATTGTAATCCTTTAAGAGTATATGTCTGATTGTTGGTTGTGAATTGCATCCATAATGCCTCAAAATCCCATTGGATGGTCCCGAGTGTTCGTAACCATTGCACCCCTAGGACAATATCACATCCTCCTAATGGAAGTGCATACATGTCATGTTTCATGTTGTAATTGCCCATGGTGAGCTTAATATTATGGCACTTCCCTTTACGGGTGATCCTTCCCCCATTACCAATCATGACCTCAAAACTATTATAGGGTTGTATATAGCAATTAGCTTGTTTTACCACATGTGGGTTGATGAAATTATGGGTACTATTGGAGTCAATGAGCACAATGAGGTTGTGTCATTTGAAGGACCCTAGAATTTTTATAGTTTGTGGAGAAGAAAAACTAGTGAGGGTATTAAAATAAATTTTGAGTGGACCTTTAGCACTATCATTGAGTGTATTCATTACTACTTCTACTTATATCTCATTTTTTTCTTTTTTTTAACTACAAGGATCAGTTGCATCCATAATATTTAACGTTTGTGTAGTGCATTTTTTATTTGGTACTAATTTCTCATCGCAATGATAGTAGAGGCCCTTTGCTCATTGTTCCTTCATTTCCTCAAAGCTGAGATGTTTAATTGGTAAGGTTTGGTTAGGTGTGGGGGCAGTGTAAGTGATTTGTGATTTCTCAATAGGTGGTTTTCCTACTCGATGTTGAGCATTTGATTTATCTTCAGGTAATTTGGCCAATCTAATTGTCTGCATCATGGTAATGAGATTGTACATCTATACCTCTAGTCAAATTTCTTCTTTTAATCCATTGATAAAACAACTTTGGAAAAATAAGGCATCCAGACCTATTGTGTGATTGGCTAATTTCTCAAATTGAGCTTGGTATTCATGCACCGAAGTGGTTTGACACAACTTGGTAAGGGCTCCTGTAAAATTTTTGAATTTACTAGGGCCAAATCGTACCAATAGATTCTGCATAAAGTCTAGCCAAGTAGGGATGCCATTAGTCTTTTCATACCATTAGTACCACTGGATAGCCTCATTTTCAAGGTGGAAGGATACAATACGAACTTTTTGTACCTCTGAAAAGTGGTTTAGGGAAAAGTATTGTTTTACCTGATAAATATAATTAGTGGGATCACCTCCTTCAAATTTTAGAAAATCCAATTTAGTTGTTCTTGGAAGGATGGATGTTTATGGTTCCCCAAAGATGTATCGGTTGTGTCGACCCTCCGGTGGGTTGGCCAGCTAGAACTAGTACCATATTTTGATTCATCGTATTAACAGAGTGATTCACATTGTCTACTATCAATTGTAACCCTATTATATTTTCCTCAAAGTCCTGCTTCGTAACAAAATTTTCTTGAGAAAATTGGTCCTTGAGTTGGCGAATATCACAATCTAATTTTTTGAGAGTAGGGTCTTGTGATCTTCTTTCGTCAGCCATTTGAGGAATTGTTTGGAGAGTTTAAAAAATTCACAAAATTTAAATTAAATTTTGGTTTCTTTAAAACTCCTTTTGGAAAAAATAAAATATTGTAATTATAGTTGTCTAAAATTTGGTTTTAGCAACTTGAATTTGAATCGAGCCTTCCCAATGATCAGGTAAGATGACGAGGGGAGGGACGTAATTGATCAACGGGTCAGATATTGACCACAACGGTAGTAGTAGGGAGCGATGATAGGCAACTGACAAGGTGATTGCGGACACTGACAACAACAAATAGACTGTGGACATCGAGACAACTATAAGGTGATTGCGAACAACTGAGATCTAAGGCACGCGATGGACAAGGTGATAGCACGACAATGCAAAAATTGAGAGCTAAGGCAAACGACAGACAAGGCGACAACACGACAAGGTGAAAAATAAGAGCTAATGCACATGGAAGAGCGAGGCAGAGGGAGGAGTCCGATAGAAGGGACTTGGGAGGCTATGTGACCACCATAGGGTGGTCACAATTTATTATGGTGTGGATGTTGCTTTTAAACCCTACGTTGGCTTAATTACTAGATGACGTTCACAGTGATCTAATATTTCTTCAAGTCTACGAATTGAATGGAAGACATGAGCGTAAATAATAGGCAGTGTTCACAGTGGTTTAATGTATCTTCTGATATGTGAAAGGAATGGGTGGTATCTACGTAATGAAGGGATGGCATTCACGGTTTTGATGAGATATGGAGTGTTATATCCATCAAAATGAATAGCATGATGTTTGATAGGTGATGCAGATTATGGGACAGGATTTGACATACATCAAGATGAATCTTTGTTGCCAATAACGCTGAATGGAGCGAGATGAATATGACTATGAATATGGTTGAATGACAAACTAAATTTTTGATTAATCATGTTGTACGGAAACGTAAGATTGACTCTGATACTAAATGGTAGAATTTTAGATTCTATCTTGATATTGCAATGAAATTATTTAGAAAAATATTAAAAATTCAAAAAAATAAATGAAGCATAGTTAAATTAAAGATCACAGTTGCAATGATAAAGAAGGTTCTTCCAATATATATAAAATAAATATATTATCTTCATTGATTTTTTTCTAAAGATATCTATCCTCATATCTATCCTATGGTTGTTATTCTCATATCTATCCTAGGGTTGTTATAAAATAACGTGATGCTAAACATTTAATTAAAAATAATATTAAAGGTATGTTAGGATGGGGAGTCCTAACATCTTCCGCGTGGCTGCTCGTTCTCTTTGTCCTCATCGCTGTCGTCTCAGTAAGAAGATACGGACTATTTTAGGGCGGCATCAGCATAGGCTGTCAGCAGAGTAGGTGATGGTATTATCAGCATCACGACCTTTCAATAATCCCATGACATTCGAATGCTACCTTATAACGCTTCTTCTACACAAGATGAATTTGTCAATCTTTGCCAGATACTACCTACCCGAGATTTGTGACAGAGGCACCGAGATTGATGTGTCACAAAGGCTTATAAAATACTCTAAGAAATTCAGAGAAGATATGAAAGAGGAGATTTGATCGGCCTCAGAAGGATGGCCTCTACGGACGGGCGCCTTAAACTTCTGGTGGGACTGCACCCTTATGCAATATATAAACCAAACAAAGAAGTACCCCAATCAACCTTAAGACCACGTAAAATTTCTTAAGCGACAAATATCCCAACTTTTCCTATGCCACAACGGTGCTTGTCATCTGTATTCCATGTATATATTATTAAAAATAAGCATACCCTTTCTAATTGAGAGCTTCCGGTATCTACTGCGGTTTTATTATTGAGAGAGACCGTGCTTGGCATCATAACATTTTTATCTTTGGTCAGGATTGGAACTTCATTCTGTGATTAATTTTATACAATTGTTTATGGACCACCTTCACCTTTTTAATATGTTGGTAGGTGTATCAGCGTTCTTCTGGTGTAGAAGCCAAGCAATTTTTTTTATATATTAAATGCCCCATGCTTTGGACATGGGATTGTGAAGGTTTTTTTTAAGTTCAAAGAGCCACGTTCTTAGTTTTATTATTATTTCTTAAAAGTTATATTTAAAGAATTTATTAAGCCTTAATAAATAAAAAAATCCTTTTCGATTTATTTAATGCATTTTCAAACGAAGAGGAATCTTCTTGATTAGACAAAGACAATTGTTAGGACGTTTCCTGGAAACAAAAATGAAAGAAAAGCAAGCAAGTAATTTCATTTCAAGTCAAGTTTTTTTATTTTTTTATTATTCTATAAATAAAATCCCGGTAAACCTATCAAAGTAAAAAATAATCATTTTGTAAGAGGTCAAGGTTTTTCCCATGAAGGTTGTGTTTTTTTTAAATTAAATATACATAATAAAAACAAACATTTTATATTAGTAGTTGAAAAAAGAATATCTTATTAGAATTGGAATAGGTAATTTAAAGTGAAAAATATTAAAAAATTTAATATAATTTTTTAAAAGAATCACCTTAATTAAAAATATATATCAATAATTAGTAAACTTATATATTAATAAATTTACACTACGACCTACCAAACATTTATTCTTAAGGAAGCCTGATACCTAGTTTGTTTCTAATTCACTTGTGGCCTAGCTTTGCTTAATTTCAAAGTATATATATATATATATATATATATATATATATATATATATATAAATTAGTAAATTTACACTACGACCTACCAAACATTTATTCTTAAGGAAGCCTGATACCTAGTTTGTTTCTAATTCACTTGTGGCCTAGCTTTGCTTAATTTCAAACTTTAAAATGATATTCTTTTCATGGAAGTATAGTTAATAACATAAGGCCTCTCCATAATTAAAACTTGAAACATTTGTGGCAAAGTTTTGTAAATAAAATAAACTTCCTCACACAGGGATTTGAGTGCATGTCACGTTAACATACTCAAATGCTGGGAGTTCGACACAGAAGTTGGTGGAAGGTTCAATTATAGCTTTATCTGCTCCTGCAAATTCACCGTACTCTCACGGGTCATCTTCCATTCGGAAATGAACTGAACTAAGTAAATGGAAATTATCTAGCATTTTATTTTCCATAAAACAATTAACTTCGTCTCAGAGATGCGCTGCATCCAATTCCCAGGGGCCTACGGTTAATATTAAAAACGCAGTTCGCACAAAAATAAAACGACGAAGACGTAAGAAACTACACGAAGTGCTCACAACCTGATTTTGATTTCACGAGCGGCAGGGTGACATCAGTAGAGTAAAATTTTCTAAAGAAACAGACCAGACGGTTGGTTAATGGAATGGACAAGAAAAGTTGGCACGAGCGAACGAGTCCGAAAGTTTGACCGCAGGAAATTAGAATTTACCAGAATAAAACAATTGCGGTTCTCGAAACTTTCGATATGAGGGATGCTTCTGTCGCAACTTTCTTACCCCTTTATGGGGTGGAAAGCGATAATTATTGGTTAGTGTTTGGCCTTCAAGTTTTAGTTGTGAGTGGGTGCATAGCAAGACTTGCAAGGCATATGCATTGGGACAAGTAAAATGTTCTTTGTGTTTGTGTGGCAAAATGTACTATGAGAGGGTAGTGAATATTGTGATTGTTCTCATGTACGAGGTGTGGACAGAAAGGATAGTAGATCGAAATTGATTTTTTTTTTCCCTAAGTGCATAGAGAGTGCACGGAGAGGGAGGTTAGCATTGGGATTACTCTTGTATATAAGGAGTGTATGAAGAAGGTTTTTTGAGTCGTCTATTCTTATGTATGGGAAGTGCACGGTCAAGTGTGAGTGCCTTTTGTAATTGGGTGATTAGAGTCATGGAAGGGATAGTGATCATTGTGTGAGTGAGCATTCTATTGGATTCAAGGTTTAGTCTCTAACTAAGTTTTGGGTTAGGATTGTGAGTTGAGTTTTGAGAAAGAATTGTCCATTGTATTATTGACTATTTGTTGAGCATTGTTGATAGTATTTAACTTAATATGAGTGTGTTGTGATTTTTTGTCAAGTTTGTAAATACATTGTATTTGGTAGTTTGAAGTGTGTAAATACATTGTATTTGGTAGTGTGAAGTGTATGGTGGTCAAGTGTCATTCTTCTTACATCTTAGGTTGTTGTCCTTCTAAAGATTAATGAGAATACACTATTTTTTTCAATTGTTTCTTGGGATGTGTGGATGCTTTTGTGGGTAAAGGAGGTTTCTTTTCATTCCAAGTGTTGTGTGTTGCTTCCACTTAATCCACTAAAAAAATATAAAAATATACCATCGTGTTGTGTTGCCTTTTTTAAGAGAACATAAGAAGGTATAACATGTGACTCTTCATGAGTCTAGTCCGAAGAGGTAGACTCAAAGGAAGTGCATAGTGTTGCATGCTTTTGGCCTTGGTTAGGTTAGGTCCATGATAGTTGGTATCAAAGCACAAGACGTGTTCGGTTGTGGTGCTTTCAATTAGTCAAATGTGTGTCTAGTTGGTGTCTAGTCCCAACATTGAAGTTGGTGTTAGAGCACAATGTTGTGGGTTTTTTCAGAGCACAATGTGTTTTAGGTTGTTATGCAACTAGCTGGTCAAGATGTGTCTAGTTGGTATATGTTCCCAATGTGGTTATGGGTTGTATAAGAGCATAGTGTGTGTGTGTTGTAGATTAGGTTTGTGTTTTGCTTGTGATTCTAGTACACATTTTCCCTCACTTTTTCAAGGTGTGTGTCCACCTTAGAGTCTATTTAGTATGAGGGTGTGTTAGTATGGTAGAGTCTGAACCTAGTTTCCCATCCTGATAGCCCCTTAGAGGTTTGTGAGGAACAACATGCAAAGTGTGTAGATCAAGGAGGAGGTGGCACTTATCATGGTAGCAAGTCACATATGGTGGGCAAGTTTGAGGCAAGCGAGTGTTCTTTACTTTTATGTGGCCAATGTGTTATTCTAGAGGGGAAAAAGGTACTCTATACAAATAGCTTGTAAATACCATCTGGTCTTGTGTAGGGGGTGTGCTATGATGGAGGAGTAGTGGGTTGTTCTTGTTCAATGAGGTGTTGTGATCGATGAGAAGCTAGCATTGACTATTATAATCAATGAGCTCAAGAAGAAGATCTTGTCCATATATGAGGTGTGGTTGAGCTGTGATAGAGATTGAAGAAGAGTTGGGTGTCTCAAGCTAGGTTGTAGGAAGAGGTAACCTTGTACCAGGAAGTGACAAAGAAAATACTGAGTTAGGTATAGGCACCATGGTACAACTCTTCAATAATGAAACACGACAAGGTGAAGGAACTGCAATGATATGATGGAGCATATGATGATCGTCTTCTGGATGACTTCTTCTTGGATATGGAAGAGTATCTGGAAAGGACATAATGACTCCTAGAGGAACAAGAGGTGCATGTAGTAGCAAGGTACTTGAAGGGTGTGGCTCAGGTTTCATGGAGGAATGTGGTTGATGTGGATGTTAGTGGAGTCAATGTCATTGCAAATAGTTGTTCAGTTTTACTGAAGTGAGATCATTGAAGGGACTGAAAACCCTAACATCTTGATGGGAGAGTGTGCAAAGTGGGGTGAGTTAGTCTTCTGGAACATCGTTGGGTGGGACCTAAGGTGTGAAGGCTACATGGTAGTCATCTTTGAAAGAGTATCCACAAAGACTACATGTATTAGTGATTGAATAGGCAGAGTTAGACAATATGGGTGACCAACATATGGGTATCATCCATAGGCTCAATACCATGCAAAGGATTGATTCAAGTGGGACTGAAGGGTTGTTTGGGCCGGATTATGTGGAGGTAGTGATCAAGGGAATGAGAACCATGATGCTCATATAAATCGATGTGTTCCAAATTGTGTGAGTATTCAATGAGCCAAGGAGTGGACCTCTAGTCCTTTAGGGGTGCCAAGATATTTGAAGCAATTAATTCACCCATTGCAAAGACTATTGGGACTATGCATGATGTGGATGTATAGGTTAGTTAGTGGAAGGGAAGCTTGATCTATTGGTAGTTCATATGGATGATTATGAGCTTGTGTTTGGCCAGTAGTTTATTTGAAAGG
This sequence comes from Wollemia nobilis, assembly GCA_028583015.1. NCBI lineage: Eukaryota > Viridiplantae > Streptophyta > Pinopsida > Araucariales > Araucariaceae > Wollemia > Wollemia nobilis. Next base: position 476,293 of record JAQPPZ010007159.1, on the reverse strand, counting down.
ATAAAGTTGCAGTGATTTTCCACCTTGAGAATTTGGCTATGTTTGACCCTAAGTAGATGTGTTTGGTTAGGATGATGTAGAGAAAGCCTTGGGGGAAGCTATAGGTGTGCTCAACTATGGGTATGTTGAAGGTGACAAGGAAGAAAGGCTTTGCCCACAAGTATCTAGAAGCACTTGTGGGAGAGTGGAATGAAGAAGAGGTATCTTAGGTTCCTATCTCACTAGGTGTGGAGACGGTTCTTCATGAGTACCATGATTGCATCCCAAAGGAGTTACAATTGGACTTGTCTCCTAGAAAATCACATCCTTAATTTGTAAATTTGATGGACCAAACTTGAATGTCTTCTGCTCTTTGGTGTAGGGAGTGCTTGGAGAGGGTGGTTGGCATTGAGATTGCTCTTGTGCACAAGAAGTGCATGGAAAGAGTGGTCTAAGTTGTGTATGCTCTTGTGTATAGTGAGTGCATTGAGAGGGTGGTGGGCTGAGTGTGAGTGCTTTCTATCCTTGGGTGACTAGGAGTCATGAGAGGGACAAGGAGTACTATACAAGTACTTTGGTTCAATAATGGATCGATAGGGACCTCCTCTAGGGATAACGTGATGAAGTCCTCATCGATGTCAAGGGTGTCACCAATTTTAAGTGGTGGAGTTTATGAGGGATTTTTGTATCTCAATATTCCTATACATGTCCATGACTTGTGATGTAGTAATTGCTAGCAAGTGTTTAGCCTTGAGGTTCCAATTGTTGTGAGTAGACACATAGCTAGATTGAAAAGGCGTACAAATTGAGATAACTGAAATGCTCTCTAATATTGTATGGTGAAGTGTATCGTGAGAAATGTGGTGAGTATTATGGCTACTCTTGTGTACAGGGTGTGCATGAAGAGGGTAGTGGGTCGAACTGGAATGTCTTCTACTCTTGTGAATGAGGAGTGCATGGAAAGGGTGGTTGGCATTAGGACTGTTCTTGTGCGTAAGGAGTACATGAAGAGGGTTGTCTAAGTTGTGTCTACTTTTTTGGAAGGGGAGTGCATGTAGAAGACAATAGGTTGAGTGTGAGTGACTTTTGTCCTTGGATGACTAGGAGTTGTGAGAGGGGTAGTGAGCATTGTGTGAGTGGGCATTTTGTTGGGCTTGGGGCTTGCGTGCCTAGCTAAGTTCTGGTTTGGGATTGTGAATTGATTTTTGAGAAAAGATTGTCCATTGTATCGTTGAGTACTCATCGAGCATTTTTGGTGATGCATGACTTGTGTGATGTAACCTTCCGTTAGGCTTGTAATTAGAATGTACTTGGTGGTGTGAAGTGTATAGTGGCTTAGGTTGTTGTCCTTGTAAAGATTAATAAGAATACAGTGTTTACTCCCATTGTATCTTGTCACCTATAGATGTTCTTGTGAGTAGAATAGGTTTGTAATGAAGTGTTGTGTATTGCTTTTACTTAACTAACTGAAAAAATACAAAAATGTATTGTGTTATCTTATGCAGAATAACACTAATAAACGTAACCCATGGTTCTTGGGGTTTAGTCCAAAGATATAGACTCAAAAGAATGCACGGTGCCGGTTCTGGCCTGGACCAGGCTAGGTCTGTGACACTTGGCGTGACGGCTCGCCTGGCAGACTAAGTTAAACCGGGAGAATTTGATTTTTAAAGTTTAAACAGCAGGTAGCTCGGCCTTGTCGTATTGAGTCTACACAAAGGGCAGAGACGAGAGATCTCAAGCTCTCTGCTCCGCGCTACTCCATGTTATTATTATTTAATTCGTAATCCGCTTTACTGTGCGCTGGCACTCAGCTTTCACCACCCTTGAGCTGCCGTTTGACTGTTCCCAATAAGAAACAACTTCGGCCTTTCAAGTTGAGATTACCCAAACAAATAAACCATCCACGCTTCCCGTCAGAGATACAGTTTTTTAGGGTTTTTATCTTGCCCATCTGAGCAGGTTTCCCGCACGGTCTCCTTCGAAAAGCTCCTTCTCGTGTTTCAGTGCACTGCATACGGGTTGTCTTCATCTCTCGAGAGGGACAACGATATCAGCGTACTTGATGGCTAGAATTGTATGTTTTTATACGGGTATTTGCCACTAATAAATTCTACAATTATTCTTAATCTTGTATATGTCATTTTTTTATATTATATTTTTATTTAAGTATTTTAAACACCTTAAATATTATACAATATATTTTTTAATAAAAAATAAAAATAGTTTTATAAAAGTGAAAATTAAAATACTTGATAGCTAGAATTGCATGTTTTTATACGGGTATTTGCCACTAATAAATTCTACAATTATTCTTAATCTTGTATATGTCATTTTTTAATGTTATATTTTTATTAAAGTATTTTAAACCCTAAAATATTATAAAATATGTTTTTTAATAAAAAATAAAAATATTTTTATAAAAGTGAAAATTAATATATTTTATAATTACTTAAATAATTTTAATGTTTTTAATAGTAAAAAGATTAGAAATAAAATGTTCATATTTATTAATATAATTAAAGTGTGGTCTATGGGCAAGGATGCCACTTGTATTATGGGTGATGTGATCCGGATTCAATATCGATGGTGGATGTGTATAAGAAGTATTATTTCAATAAAAATTAAAAATAAAAATAAAATTACATTTCAAATATAATATATAAATTCTTGTACATGTTTTCAAGTTTTGTTAGCAAATTGAATTTTAAATAGAATATTAATTTTCTTACAAATATTTTAAGCTTTTATAGTGATAATGTTTTCCCCCATATTTTTATTATTATTAGACAAGCCTATACTTGGACTACTTCTCTTTTATATTTACCAACTTCAATACTTTTTTTATAATAAGGTTATAGTATTTGAATATTTAAGAGATTTGTGAAGTCATAATCAAACTTTTTGACATGTTTTCATGTATTTATTGTAGAATTATTATTTTTATTTTTAAAAAATAATAAACAAGTGTACAATAGTTTGAATCAATTTATTTTTATTTTACTTTCAAAAAAATTAATATTATAACTTTTCAAGGCTCAAAATTAAGTGAAAAAGGTAAAATTTTCTCCTAGTTTATTTTATTACATAGTTACCACAATACAAACTGATATGATAATACATGTGTGTCATAAATGGGAGTAAAAGATCTCAAATGATTTTTTTTATCTTATCATAATATAATGATTCTCTATTTGAAAAAGATATTTCCTTTGTGTAAGAATAGGTTTGAAAAGATGGAATATGGCTATAGAATTTTTTTATTACTATGTAAAATAAGGGATTTTGAAAGGGTCCTCAAAACTTCTACAAACTAGAATCCCTAGCTTCTAAGAAGTGACTAAAGAGAAACATAAAATGATATATCCCTCCGAAGGGACCAATAAATAAATCACAAATCGACAAAAGGAAACAAAATGACAGGATCAAGGAGATCCAAGAGAAACAATAGAACCAAAAAAATTGTGAAGCACGATTCCCACCCAAGCCACCATAAAATTAAAAATTGAAAAGACGGGATTGAAACAGGAACTACTAATACCAAAGAAACACTTCTCACACAAGTAACATTCTAGAGAAAAGGACCACAAATTACCGCACAAAGGGACAAAATCAGAATTTGAAATTTGAAACAAGGACACACAAGCTCCAATATGAGAAATAGTAGTAGCCTAGAAACTAAAAACTAGGAGTTGATTCAAAAATCAAAACAGCTAGAAGGTGCTAAAAACTCAACCAACAATTGAAGAAAGAAGTCCCTAAACTAGGACCCACTCATACCTCCCTCATTCTAGTTCTAAATAGACACCACATTGATTTGCAACTAGAATATAGGTCAAAAAAATTTGGAACTAATCTAATCACCATTCTTCTACTATGGGAACCCTCTCTTCCCTAGAACCATGATATTAGAGTATATCAATAAAGACACCCTCGAACCCATGCATCCTTGATCACCAAGCCCCAGTAAAACCTTCCAAGTCTTTTTGAAAACCCCCAATCCAAGGATCACCTTTAACATTTGAATCTTGCTCATGTTCAACAAAACAACCTTTGAAAGAATTACCTGCAAGAACATAACAGGACCCCCTAACATGAGATCCATGTTCTCAGGCATAATACATCTAGGACCAGTAGAGAGATATCTCATTGCTGGATTTCGATTTGAGTCAATAAAAAAACTCCATTTTCCCTATGGGAATCAAAACCAAAACTAGCCTCATCCTTTAGCATTTGGATCTTACTCGCATTCAACAAACCAACCTCAAGAGATGATGCTTGCATGAATCTACCAGGACCCCCTAACATAGGATTCTCGTTCTTAAGCATAATACATCTAGGACTAAAACATAGAACACTTATCTCCAGAGTCTAATTTATGTCCTTAAAATAATATATATTTTCCAAGGGGGACTGGATCCATTCTAAAGCCCAAAGACTCCCAACCACTTGTATACATTAACCTTTCTATATCCATAAAGAGGTCCATGTTCTCAGACATATCAAATATTGGGCAAACAACAAAATCTCTAGAAGATAGGTTCCTTCTCACATCTAACCGATCAATTTGAAACTTTTTTTCACCAAAAACCATAGAAGGGAAAACATATATGACCTTATCTAAATCCATAGGTCCAGTATCTAAGATCTCAAACCAACCAACTCTAGGACCATACCCACCTTGGCCAGGCTCTAAAGACATGAAACCCAGAAATAATTCCCAAGGTCCACAAAAAGCGGGTATGACCCAATCCAATTTCTATGGGATCTAATCCCACTAGCACAACAAAGAAAAGCATGAGCCCAAAGTACCACTACAAAGGCCTTCCTCTCCCAAAAAAGAAGAAGACACTTTCGCACCTACTCAGCCTTAAATAGTATTTTTCAATGAGTTTACAAGATTTTTTATGAGGGGTCCTAGTCCCCTCATACTGAGTGGGGTTTGAACTTTGGACCTCTTAAAGAGAGTTCAAATCCCTTGTCACTACAGTAAAAAATATTTAGGTTGTGTGATAAACCCCTACGACCAACACATGGGGTTGAGCAATCTCCTCCCAAACATGACCCCTCGTAAAGCCGAGAGAGTTATGGCTATAGAAAATATTACCTCATGCAAAGAGAGTTAATTTTAAACACTTCTATTTTTAAATAATTTATATGTGGTTTTTATTGGAGCCACTCTTTTCAAAATATCAAAATATTATATTTGTTGTTAGGTCAATTAGAACGTATATCTTTTTATCACAAATATTTTTCATTTTTTATTAAATATATTCTTCAACTTCCTCAAATTGTTATGTTTCTACAAGCAACTACCTAATATCATTTTGATCAAGAGATAAAATCTCATTTGGCTAGTTTCCTTTTAAAATTTAAATTTCACCAAAATAAAAATCAACACCATAGTTGGCTAAATGATATGTTACCCAATTTCCATCTCTATAATATACTCATATTTCCAAGAGATTTCCTTCAATAATAGATGATGAGCATCAACAATAATATTATTTTTTATCTAATCCCCACATCCATTTTGTTGATATCATTAATGATTTTTTTTAATCCCCTTCAATTGAAATATATTTACATCCTTTTTCTATTGCAATTCAAACCTCTATATGAAATGCCCTAGCCTCTACAGAGTTGTTAGTTGAAGTTCCATATGATTTTGAGTAAGTGAGAAGAACTTTGCTGTCATTATTTCAAAAAGTACTACCTCTAATGACTTTTTCCAAATTTCCTTTAGAAGTAATTTTAAATTAATTTTGATAAACCAAAATTTTGAACATTTTTATTTTACCCTAGATTGAAGTAGATCCTTTGTTGTACTGACATTATCATAGATGACTATTCCATGTATGTTCAAATGTTGTAACCAAGTTGTTACCACCTCATTTTCTATGAAACTTTCCATGATGAGCACCATATCTATACAAATTCTACAAGAGAAACAATAATACAAATCCAAACTTTGTGATGATTTTGAGATTTATTTAAAAAAACTTTATTATTCCTTCCAAACCATTAATTCCAACAAATAATTACAAGGCCAACATAGAATACACAATTCGTTAGCTTTGAAATTATTAATCTAACATTTTATCAAATATTTCAATGTTGATGGAGCTACCAAATGTATTTCATATTTAAAAAAGTAACTCCAAATATTGTGAGCCAAGGGACAATGAAGAAGTAAATGGTCTCATGTTTCTAAATCCTTCTCACACAAGGCACATCAAAAAGGCATATGATGTCCTCTTCTTTATAGGCTCTCTCTTGTAAGAATCTTACTTTGAATTGCTAACCAAAGGAATGTTGAGGCCTTAGATAGAGCCTCTAGTGACAAAATTATTCCAAGTAAAATATTTGGGAGTAGAAAATTCTAATTTCTTTAAATTCTCATATTCCAAATTGACCGAGTATCCACTATTTTTTTATATATTTCAAAGCCACTCATCCTCTCACATAAAAATTGATAAATAAAACTCTTGAAGCAACTTTTGAATTTTATCTATAAATTGTTTGAGTTCCTCTTGTTCAACCCATCCACTAATAGAAATCCATGATCTAGAGTTGTTGCTCATATTAATATAGTATTTGACCCTTGGACCTTTACAAGATAAGGCATGCTTGAGCAAATGGTTGCCATTTTGAGTTAAAGATAAGAGGATAAGGCTTCAACCATGTATCAAACCAAATAATTCCATAACTCCCCTCAATGACTGACTATCTAATATATTTCTTTATCAATTGTAAACTATATAATATAAAGTTCCATGTTGAGAATCATTTGGATAGGGTTCTTTTCCTAAATAATTTCATTGCATCAAGATAATCTATCTATTTTAAAGTAATAATTTTATCCAATTTTTTTTGAACTCTAAATAATCTCCACACAAGCATTGCCCCTAAGGCCAAACTCATAAATATACAATTCTATAATCTTATTCTTCTAATATTATTTCCTTTAAAAACCCTATCCCACTTACAAATAGAAAACCTAAATGTTTCTTTACATCCTTTCCAAAGAACATCTTTAAATTTTTTATCAATTTATGATGCTATACCTATTGATAATATTGAAAGTGACATTATATAAATATGGATGGATTGCATTGTAGTATTTATGAGTTGTAGCCTTACCATCATAGTTAAGAACTTACCTTTTCAACTTGCCAAACAAGTTTTTATTCTATCCAAACAAGAGAACCAAAGCTCCTATTTATTTTATTTATGAGAAAAATGAATACCCAAGTAGGTTGATGGAATTTTTTTAATTTTAAACCCTAAAATATCCATAATATTTCTTTGTAAATCTTGGGTAATGTTGTAAAAATCCTATATGTTGTAGTATTAACCGTCTAGTAGCCTTCTTATTGCATGATAATATTGATTTAAACTCTATGGCCTCATTGACTAAGGGATGGCCCAAAATAAAAGTATAATCAACAAATTGGAGATGAGATTTGAGGAGACCATTTTTGCAACTTGAACACATTTGATTTTTCCTTCCATTTTTACCTTTGAGAAAGCTCTCCCTAATGTCTTTGTAAGAATAATGAATAGATAAGGAGATAGGAGATCACCTTGATGGATTCCACAAGATTTGAAGTAACCAACAAGAGAACCATTGATCACAATAGAATATTTCATAATGTTATAATAACATTTAATCCATTCACACCACCTCTAATAAAAACTAAATTTTTTGAGATTATCATGTAGAAAACTCTAGGAAACCCTATCATATGCTTTGTTGATATCTAATTTCATAAGCATACTTGGATTTTTTATGGAATGAAGAGAATGTATATCCTCCTTCATAATAATTATATCATCAAGAATATGTTTACAATAAACAAAACCACCTTGTTCCTTTAAAATAACACAATCTAGAATACCTTTCAACATGTTTGCCATAATTTTTGAAATGATATTATAAATCATATTACAAAGTCTTATTGGATGAAAATTATCAAAATATTTTATCTTGTTTTTCTTTGAAACCAATGTAATAAAAGTGGTATTGATCTCACTTATTAAAGCCTTCCTTTTGCCACCCTCTTCAACCATAACTAGCATATCATAGTTCAATATAATCTCAAAATTTTTGAAAGAAAATTGCAAAAAATTCATTGAGGCCAATGCCTTATTAGGATGGAAAGTGAAAATTTCTTCATAAAGCTCCTTCATAGATATCTTCTTTATCAAGTTTTTGTTTTGTACCTATGTGATATTTAATGGGATATTTTGTAACAACTTACCTTGTGCCTCATTGCCTTGCCCAAATCTAAAAAAATATTTTTAAAATAATTAATTGTTTTTTCTTATATATTCATTTTCCTCAATATTTATTCCATCTAGATTTAAGATATTTTTGATGTGATGAAAAGAAAAAAAATGTTATAGCATAAAAATATTTTGTATTTTTATTTCCTTCCTTGAGCTATTTCTCTTTATATCTTTGGAACCAATATGAATCCTCATTTTAAAATACATTATGATAACTAGAAATTAATTATTTTTCTTTCACATAATAATCATGATCCATTCCATTAATTTCTACTATCTCTTATAAAATTTTGATCTTGGATTCAATATCTTTATTTTCTTTTAAAATATTACCAAAATATTTGGTATTTCAAATCTTCATTTGCGCCTTTAGATATTCATATTTGAAAAAACTTATACATATATGATGCTTAAAAATTTGCTTCATCTCACCATAACATAACCACTAGAAGAAATCAGGGTCTTGAAGCCACATAGACTAGAATCAAAATGGTTTTGGATGACCATTATTGAATAAATCATAATTCAAGAGAATGGGTTTTTGACCCAGATCAACTTATAATAAAATATCCTAAGAGACTGTATACTCTATTATAACCATATGTTGGGTAACAAGAATCTATCCAATATTTCTACTATATTAGTTTTTCCAATGCATATATTATCCCATGTATATTGAAAAATTGAAGGACTAACATCCCAAAGGCCATTTGAATTGAAAAATGAAGCAAAATATTATATTGATTTAGACCATCCTAGAGTACCACCATTCTTTTCCAAAGGAGATAAACAATATTGAAATCACCCTTAAGAATCCATAGATCACAATGAATTATCATTGTATTTTATAAAAATATTCTAAGGTCCTTCCAACATATTTCATGAGGAGTAACTATAGTTGGATTATATAAATTAATAACTAAACTTTAATATTTTCTCTTTCCTATATAATAGTCCAGAAACCCAATTACTTTTTACTTCTAACAATTTCCCATCTCATTTGTGTTTGTCCCATATTGTTGCATCCACCTTAAAATACTATAGAAGAAACTACTACACAATCACCCATATTCCAAATCTTTTTAAAAGCATCCTTACATTCCTTGCTACTTAGTTTTGTTTCTTGTATTAAAATAAATTTAGGACTATAAAAAACAAATAATTCCTTAATAAATAAAAAATTAGGGGTCTTATTCCTATGCCTGATACTCCATGATATCATTTTTATCATCACATTTTTTATTTGTGGGCTTAGTTCCACTTCTTAACACGTGATATTATTATTTGGTTTTCCAAATCAATGTCTTCTTGTTAAGGCATATACTTTTGCTTCTATTTCTAAATGGGAAATATTGATAATTTTTTAAGCACTAATATCCTAACAAAGATTTATTATTAACCTTCAAACTAGTTTTATTGCTACTATAGGGGTAGTATAGTTGCTTTGAAAAAACTTAGCCTCATAATAGTAAGAATGTTTTTGCATAATTTTTATTGGAAAGAGAGCCCATGAAAAGAACAATCATATGTTGTAAAGATATTGAATGCATAATGTTTTTTTGAAAAATAATTTGAAACTTTTATACTAAAACAAATATCATTTACAAGTTGGGATGAGACTCCTCCTAGCCTTAGCCAAAGAGAACACATGTTTACAATAGTAAAAGAAGATTTGCATTAGAGCCAAATATTCTAAACCATATTTCTACAATGTTTGTTCACATGTTTACAACTGTAAAAGAAGATCTACATTGGAGCACAAAGCTCCTAAACCATATTTCTACAATTGTTGTTCAAATTAGCTAAACACTGGATTTTCTCACCAACCTACCTAATCATCTTATCCTCAATAGCCATGTCATTGTGCCAATTAACCCCTACCTCCTTCTCAGTACCCATCTTAACCATGAAGTCTACCACTTTATTTAGATCTCTACTCACATAAACTGGAGTCACATCATCAAATTTCCTTCACAATTCCTTAATTTGAGTGACAACAATCCTCAACCTCCATGTCTTCAAAACAAATTTCCTCATGCAATCCAGAGCTCCTACGAATATTTGAGAATCTAATTCTAGGATTATATTCTTGTAACCTTGTTTTACTACATAAATAGAAGCAGATTTGATAGGTAATATTTCCACTTCATTGTTTGTGGCCCTTCCCAGGCATTGTAGTTCCCAATAGATCATTGTCCCAACATGATTCCTACAAACCACTCTAGTTCTAGCTCTACTCAGATTACCTTTTGTAGCCCCATAAGTATTAATTTTAATTTGGCCTTCTAGGGGTGGTTCCAAATAGCTTTTTCCTTCCCCTCTTGCACTTCAACTTCCTTCTCCATTGTCTCTATAATAGCTTGATTTTCCTCTTTAGTATACACTACCACAATTTCTATGACTTTTCTCCAAATGACCTACCAAACTCCATCTAAATATGAAAAGGTTTCTCTAAAAATTTTGCCATTTCTCTCCAACCACACTTGCCACCAAATAAATTTTAATCCAAGATCCCAACCGATACAAAGAGCTTTATATTTAAATATACCCCTCTTCCATATTTACCAAATATTAATCTGATTTAAATCACCATTAACTCAAATTTTATAAGATAAAAACCATATCTCCTAGATCTGGCGTGTGAATGGGAACTCAAACATCAAGTGGTTAGATTTTTCCTCACTCTTGTAGCATAAAACACATTGAGATGGACCAATTATTCCCCTAAGTTTGATATTATTAAAAGTAAGAATTCCATTATGCATGAACTACTAGGCAAAAAAGTTTACTTTTTGCCAAACCTTAGACTGCCAATTATTTCTCCAATCCTCAACCTAATATGCATGAGGAGGAGGCTCTGGAAGGATCTTATCATATCCATCCTTCACTGTGTACACACCAAGGCTCCCATAGCCCCAAGCTAATTCATCCTCATCTCTACCTATGAGAAATATGTTAGCCAAGATTTTAGTCATGATGTGTGTCAATTTCGGAGGGATTGAAATTGGCTACTCATCCAACTTATTAAATTGCTTAAATTTATAATCCCCCAGCCGACTAGTGTTGAAATAACTTTTAATTTGGACCCAAATCCTGGTTTCCATGGCTATTTTTATTGGTTGTAGTTCTAGTAATTTAACAATGATAGGTGGGTATTGATCCCATGAATCTATCCAAAAGCATGCCTTCTCCCCTCTACCTAATTTCTAAAAGAATCCATATTTCACTACCTGAGATCCTAGATTTAGAGCCTGTCACACTAAGGATCCATTACCATCCAAAGGGAAACGACCCACCTCATTTGGATTTACTTGTCCCAAATATTTACTACTAAAAAATTTACTAAATAAAAAAATTGGTTGGTAAATCTACCTCGAGTAAAGATTTCCATCCAAAGCTTTATTATTTAACTTTGATCTCCTTAGTTCCAAACCTCCTTTTACCTTGGGTTGGCTTACTTTATCCCAACCTACTAAGGCCCATTTCCTCTCTTCTTTTACTCCTCCCCATAAAAAAATTCTAGCCATCTTGTCCAACTCTTTCCATATGGTATGTGGAGCAATAAGGATAGAAAATATATAATTTAGCATGGCCTGAATGACTAACTGTAAAAATGTTAATCTATCCCCATAGCTTAACCATTTGTGAGACCAATGATTAATTCTTTCCTTGATACAATCCAAAATATTCCTCCATATATCTATTTTTAGTTTTTTAAAATGCAAAGGGACCCCCAAGTATACCATTGAGAGAGAAGTCCTCGTGAATCCCAAGATCTCTAAAATTCTATCTAGAAGACTTTGATCAAGATTGAAAAAGACCACTTTGGATTTTTATAATTGATGACTTGGTTTGTGGCCCTAAGGTAGACATTAAGTGTATCTCTAATCATTCTTGATTCCCTGAAGTTGGTCACTCCCACCAATCTTGTATCATACACAAATTGTAGGTGAGTCAAAATTTCCTCACCCACCTTGATACCTGTTACCAAACCTTGTTGTCTTCTCCTCAAGATTAGTCTACCCAAACTTTCAGCCAATATGCAAAAAATATAAGGGGAACAAGGATCTCTTTGACGAAGGCCTCGAGTAGCTCCAAATGGTTGTGAGGGAAGACCTTTGATTAACACTGAGTATGTCAAAGTAGAAACACAAATCATGACCCATTCTATCCAATCCTGAGAGAAACCAAAGGTTGCCATCATATTTGACAAGAAGCTCCACTCCACCCTATCATAAGCCTTTGACATATCCAATTTTATGAACATTCCCCTATTACCAAATTTTTGCATTAAATGGATTGCCTCTTGAGCTATAACCACATATCCAAGATCTTCATGTCCTCTACAAAAAAACCCTTGCTTTGAGGAGATAATTCTATGTATAAGAGGTTTTAACCGCTCAAAAATTACCTTTGTGATTATTTTGTATATGACATTACATAAGGCAATAGGTCTATAATATGAATGTGTACCCCCTCCTCCCCTTTTGGATTTAAGGCAATAAAAGCATGATTTAATGATTTAACCATTATTTTACTACATTTAAACTCCTTTATAACATCCATTACATCCTCCTCCAAGTTTTCCCAATGAAATCCGAATGCGGGGTGACGGCGTGCCAGATTATGATGCAAACGAAATTGATACAAATGGTGCAGATGCTAAGCCCTACGAATGCGAGAAAAGCAATGCATGAAGGAAAGAAACGAGATGTAAGCAAAAAAAGACAAAGTGGGGCCTCTTTTTATTAATGTTGCTTTCAATTCGGTTACAATACGTCTCCCCCCTCTAGGGCTCGGAGCGTTTGATACAGTTCGTTACATCAACGGATGGTACGCTTCCAGTGTCCTCCGCATGCCCACATTTGAAATGGGCGGGCCAAACATTGCCGCCGCTTGCGTCCATGTGTTCATGTGTTCCTTGCTGCCCCTCCGGTGTTCCTAGTGGTGAGATCCTATGCTCAGAGAAATAGCAAACAGTTAATAGCATATGCGGATAGAGGGAAAAACATGCAATCCCTAGGGCCTCCGGCTAGTGAATACATAAAATAGCAAAATGATGGTCAAAACATGTCATAATGAATTCAAAATTTGATAGAAGCATAGAAACATCATCAGAGACACATTGCAAAAAGAACAGTCAAGAAATCATGCATGGATTTCTAATCGCTCCGGGGTGGGACGATTAGGACTATCACAAAACATGCAAAAGCAACCTTGCAAATGTCCAACCCAGAGGCCTCCAAAACTCCTGCAAACTTGGGGTTAGGCTAAAAGGGGCATTTTGGGATGACCCAGAAGGTCATATTTGGCAGATTCTGCCCAGATTGTCCCGTATCCGAAAGCGCTCCCTGTATGTTAGTAAACGCGTAAAATGATAAAAACACGGTCAAAACAGGTCAGAATGCAATGAAACTTGAACAACAGCATAAGTAAACCAAATAGAACATAATGCAAAAATAATAGTAGAGAAATTCTTCATGGATTTCTAATCACTCCGGGGTGGGACGATTAGGACTGCAACAGTTTGGGGGGCGCTCGAGGGCAGGACGCCCGTCGTTTGGGGTCTGGTTTTGACACCAATCCACTTGGGATGGGTCCAAAACCTCCTAGGGGGTTGTGTCGACGAATTTGGTGTGGGATTGTGGCCGATTGCTTGGGTTTTGGGTCGGGATTGCGTTCCTAGTGTTCACCCGATAACCTCTCTCCCAAAAGAGAAATTAGGGATGTAGGAAGCACAAAGGGGGAATGGGGGTACAATTTGGCAGCACTCCATTGCTCCAAATGCTCCAGTTTTGCTCTCTTTTTGGGGTGAGGAGGCTCACCCTTTTATAGACCTAGGGTCTCTCTCTTTGAATGCGCATGCGAGGGCGCCACTTGGCTTGCCATGCCTTTTTTGGGAGAGAAGATTCCTCCCTGATTTAGAGTCTCCTTGCATGAGGCCTCCATGATCAGGGCATGCTTGACTGAAGTCCTTCTCTTAGATTTGAAACCGTTCCTCGCAATTGCATGCTCTGAAGGCGCAGTTAAGTGGCGGATCTATCGAGGTTTGACTTTTTTCCAGTCAAACCTGCTACTCATCCCACCCTGGGACGATTGCTGCTAATCATCCCAGGGTGGGACGAATAGGATTCTAATCGTCCCAGGGTGGGACGAGTAGGGAGCAAAGTGCTTAAAAGGTGCCAAATTGACCTCTGACCTTCCAAAACTGATTTGGGAGTGGTTAGGACCACTGTTTAACCTCTGGAGGCTGCCCTAGGGGGTATGTATGCCAATTCGATCAGTGCTTGTAGTCACATAATCGGATTGGTGTTATTTTGGTGTCTATAGATGCCCCTTTTTGGGATGCGCTATGTGTGGCGCAGTGTTGAGCAAAAATAGATGACCAAAGCACTTAATGATTAGGGTTTCTTAGTAACCTAACCAACTTTTGATGCCCCAAGTATGGAAAGGGCACGCATTCTTGAATCCTTGCTTCTGACGAGCTAAGGAGCTTAACTCAAGTGTAACCTTTTTTGGTGAGGTGTACTTGATCTTGGACATTGTTCAGTCATGAATAGGCAAAGGGTGCAACCTTTTGTCCAGGGAACCTTGTCTTCATGCTTCTAGAATGCCAAGTGTTTGTTCAACTTGTGATTATTGCTTGTTTACTGCCCCAAGCAGGAGCGTGATTGTCTTTGTCAATGATTCTTTGAATGCATGCCATTTCCTTGATTGGGTGTGTATTTGTTGATTTGGTGACTAAGTGTGACTACCCCCTCAAGCGACGAATCGATGAGGGAATGACCAAAAATGAGAAAAGTGATGAGTCACTTGACCCAAGATGACATTTGTAAGGGTGCCTTCAGTTGTTTTCCATTGAACGTGTGCAGTTTCCTAGCAATCGGACCTATTTTTGGTGGGTTTTGACCCTTTTTGTTGATGCCTATTGGGGTAGAAATTATCAAAAATCCTCCTTCCCGTGGAGCGGTCCGGCTATGGTAGCCTTCTTAGGGAGTAGGATAGTGATAATTTGTGACCTCGACGTTGGTTTTTCATGCCAAGAATGTCAGGTGCAAAGGCACCTTTATTCGGTAGAGTTATTGTTGTTTTTTGAGTGGGTTTGGACCCTTTTTTGTGATGCCTTGGGGCTGAAATTTTTGAAAATCTGTCCTCCCGTGGAGTGGTACGGCTATGGTAGCCTTCTTAGGGAGTAGGATAGTGATAATTTGTGACCCACATTGGTATTTCATGCCAAGAATATCAGGTGCAAAGGCACCTTTGTTTGGCAGCTTTATTGTTTTTTTGGTGGCATTTTTTGGGATTTTGTTTTGCTTGGGGCCTAACAACCTATAAAAAGACCAAATCTAGGTTTTGGGCTCATTTGCAACATTTTTTTCTTGGTGATTTGGAGTTGTGAGGAGGAGTGCGAGTTTTCGTAGCGGAGCGCTGTCGAAATTTCATGGACACCATGAGTGCGAGGACTAGATCTTCGAGTGGAGGAGCCGAAGTGAGACCGGTACGATGTTCCTTCCTTCTTCTTGTTATTTGTTTTTGCTTTATATGAAGTTAAAAAACTTGCACATAATTGTTTTTATTTAGCGTTATTTTGTTTTTATTTTGTGTTAATATTAAGATCGAAACCCTAGTATTAATTTTTGTGTTGTATTATGTTTTTGTTTTTTATTCACCTTAAGGTCGAAACCCTAGGTTGATGTTGTTTGTTTATGTTTGATTTTTTTGTTCACACTTAAGGTTAAAAACCCTAGGTTGATTTTGTTTGTTTTTTTGTTCTAGGTAAAAACTAGTATGGTTTTTTTTTTTTTGTTCACACTTAAGGTTAAAAACCCTAGGTTGATTTTGTTTGTTTTGTTTGTTTTTTTGTTCACACTTAAGGTTAAAAACCCTAGGATGAATTTGTTTTATTGTTTTAATTTGTTTTTGTAGTTCACATTAAGGTTAAAAACCCTAGTATGAATTTGTTTTATTGCATTTTTTGTTCTTGATTGTATAGTTTATTTGATTGATTTGTTGTTTGTTTTTAATTTGTTCTTTTGTTTATTTCTGTACTTTGTTTTTCATCTATATAGTTTATTTGAATGTTTTTGTTTAAATTAAGGTTGAAACCCTAATTTGTTTTTTGTTTTATTGTGTTTGTGTTTTGTAGGTTGTTAGGAGTCGGCACCACCAGCTGACTGTGTTCTCTGATGCCCAGGAGGCACTGATAGTTGCGGATTGGGAGTGGCTTGATGCCCTTGGGCTCAAGCAGGTGACGCGTTTGGAGCTTGTGGTGGGGGATCGGGCATATCTGACTGCCTTGATCAATTTGTGGGATCCCCGCACCAACACCTTTCATCTCCCAATAGGGGAGATGATGGTTACTTTGGAGGACATGTATCGGATTCTATGGATTTTGATAGATGGATTGCCCATTCGGATGACTCCCCGTGATCAGTAGACGATGATGTTGACATGGTGCTTTGGGTAGGCGATGAGATGGGGGTGGATAGGGCTATGGAGAGGGCAGAGGTGGACTACCTGATTGGCAGGATTCTAGTGCGGTGGTGGCTAGAGAAGGGCATTTTGGGGGTGAGGCATGCGTTGCTCATGACCCTCATCTCCAACATGCTGCTTCTTGACTCCTCAGGTGTGAGGTTCCCTTGGAACCTGCTTGAGGTGGTGTTCAACTGGTGGAGTGTCCGACAGTAGCGCCACTTATTATGAGGTGGGGTCAGACACTATTGGCATAGCTTTACGATGAGTTGTACGAGGTCCACTGTCGAAGGCGAAAGGGGATCGGGTGCAGCTATCTTTTGCAATGTTGGGGGTGGCAGCACATAGCTGTGGAGTGGCCGTAGGGGTTGCCTTGGACCACTCGGGGTGAGATGGTGGATAGGGAGATTGGGTATGCTGCTCTATGGTGGAGGTCAGAGGAGCATGGGTAGAGTCGATGGTGGGCAGGTGTCGTAGGGCACTATACTGATGCCTTCTCTCGTCTTCCAGGGGAGGTGTTCTGCGGCCATATCGGGACTGTCCATCCTGGCCTGAGGTTGGAGAGTGGCTTCGATGGGTGCGTAGGGGGAGATGGTTGATCGGGTGACATGGGATAGAGTAGGAGTACTTCTCGTATGTTTGGGTGACTCGATAGTTTGGGGTGCACCAGGGATTGCTTGGTGAGCCCTTGATCTATCGACGTCGGGGTGATGAGAGGACTCTAGCCTAGCCGATTATTGAGCCATTGGGTGAGGAGTCTGATGCAGTGATTGATGTCCTTGATATGGACAATGTTGGGGTGACTATAGAGTATGACCAGTGGTGGACGATGCTGCGATGGTGGGGTGAGGGGCCTCTAGGAGGTCCGGATGCGGTAGCAATAGGTGGTGGGGGTGCGAAGGCACCGGTGGAGGGTTGGGGGGCTCCGCTCGATGATGCGGATATGGTGGAGGTAGATGACTTGATTGGGGATGATTTAGGGGTTCCAAAGTAGCGGATACATAGGACGTCCCGGAGTAGTGGGTGCGAGCAGCATGCCATCTCGGAGATGCCCATGCCTCAGGCAGTCCCAAGGGATATGGAGGCTAGGTTTCATGCTGAGATAGCATGATTGGAGGATCTACTACGGAGATGGGATGAGGAGCACAGAGTCGAGAGGGATCTCCTACGGGCTCAGTTGGCATAGCGGGATGACGCATTGGCTATGTACCATCGATGGGATGTGGAGTGGGGTCGATGTCGGGTGGAGTTGGAGGCCGAGATTATCCACCTCGGTGGACAGTTACCTGAGCTCACTGGAGGTGGATCATCGCGTCGTACGAGAGGTAGTGAGACTAAGCAGTCTGCATCCTCTCATCGTAGGTGGGTGGGTGAGGGTAGCGTTAGTGGGCATGATGCGAGGGCTGGCAGCAGCCGCCCTGAGAGGTCCCATAGGACCCACACCACTAGGGGTAGTTCCAGTCGCACCGATCCTACGTGATCATGGTGGCCGACTCCCTAGGCTTTGGGGATTTTGAGTTTTTGGATTTTTGTGAGGTCAGAGGACCTTTTTATTGTAGCCTGAGGGCATTTTGACTTAATATATACATGACTCTCTTTTTGGATTATTTACTTGTTATGGTTTATTGTTCTTTTATGCACATTTATTTATGTTGATGTATGCATATGTTGTTATGACTATGGATGATGTTAGCTATATGATATGGATGTATGCATATGGAATGGATGGAATGATTTGTTGGTATGCAGGTGGTGGCACCATAGACTGTACAAGATTAACTGGCTTTCTGTACTATGTGATTGCTTTATGGAAGAACTTTGCATTTGTAATTTTTGTTTTGTATTTTTTGATGGTGATAATGAAATGTACAACAATTGTTTTAAAATGTAGTTAAGGTTTTTCTGAGACTCAGCTGCTTTAACTAACTAATCAAGACTGTACATTATCTTACAAGACTTTCGAACAAGGTACGAATCAGACTTGAGTTTGACCAAGTTATTTCACATCCCTGTGTGTGCGATTGAGTTCGTTTATGTGGTATTCGTAAGGATACCGCTAGTGCCAGGTAGGCTGTCCACCAAACCTGTATTGAGGATCACCTAATTAGCTCCACTAACTCCTTTGTTGTATTTAGTAAGATTAATCTATGATGCAATCTAGAATACCATAAGCTAGCTCATCCACATGCAAACATTGGTCTACACACATGCAAAGCTAATGTGATAGACATATCGTCATGCGTTTAGGATACCGCCATTGCCAGGTAGGCTATCCACCAAACCCGTAATGAGGATCACCTAAATGGTTCTTCAAATGCTGAGAATTTTAGGGATTCAAGCTCAGGCGTCTTTCGGTTGCTCAACTTGTTGGGATACTTGCTCTCATACATAGTGATGAAAATCACTGTTTATTTTTCTCTTTTGTTTTTTTCTTGAGCAAGGGGTTTGAGTAGTGGTGATAACCATTATTATTATTTTTATTGTTGCCTTTTGAGGATTTAGATTTGGCATTTTGATTTCCAAGTTGAGCTCGTGGGTTTTTGGCTTGTGAGTGGCATTGATCCTTTTGGCCTTGGGGATGACTACCCATCCTGTTCAGGGATGTGTAGTATGAATCCTTACGACTTTGGGGCTCAAAGGTGGTTGGGAATTTTGCTTTGGAATGACATTGATCCTTTTAGGCCTTGGGGATGACTACCCATCTTTACCCTCCTTTAGGGGTATTATGTAAATCCTTATGACTTTGGGGATCAAAGGTGTTTTGGGATTTTTGATGGTGGACTTTTGGGATTTTTCTTGTGAATGGCATTGATCCTTTTAGGCCTTGGGGATGACTACCCATCCTTCTCAGGGACGTGTAGTATGAATCCTTATGACTTTGGGGACCAAAGGTGTTTGGAATTTTTGATAGTGGTGAAAACCACTATTTATTATGGGGAATTGGATGGGGAAGAGCTTGTCCTTTTGTCAATTCTCAGCATTCTTGAACCATTCGCACAGGGGGATGAGCAGGATAACCTTTCACCTATGGTACCCTAGACTGCTTTGTAGGTTTCTCTTGCATTCACACAACTTGGGAATTTTTATGTGTTTTAAGCTTGTGTTGGGATGTGATGTAACAAGGCGTGATCCAAGTAAAACTCTACCTTGTAAAAATCGGTCTGACTTCGTACAACATTTGACTAGAAATCTAAAGACAGCTGAATGACGAAAAACCCTAAAGACATTAGCAGACAATCGACTATGATATGGCAAAAATGCAAAGGGTGTTATTTTTGATGGATCTTTTTACAAAATGGACTGAATTTGGAAAAATGATGGAATTGCCGAGTAATTACAGTCTATGGTGCTTTTGACATGTATGACCAGCAAATATGCAATGTATGTATGCGATGCCTAATGCAGTTTTCATTTCTTTTTTGTGTTTTGATTTTTAAGAATATGCATGAAAGTGAGATGCAATTTTTATGTTATTTTTTATTATCTGTTTTTTTTTTTGATTTGTTTTTGACCAAGTGATTGTGGGAACCCTTGGATTTTTTGGCTTGACCAAAGGGATTATGGATACCTTTGGGGCATTTTAGGTTGACCAAGCGATTGTGGGAATCCTTGGAGCTTTTGGTTTGACCAAAGGGATTATGGATACCTTTGGGGCATTTTAGGTTGACCAAGCGATTGTGGGAATCCTTGGAGCTTTTGGTTTGACCAAAGGAATTTATAGATACCTTTGGGGCATTTTAGGTTGACCAAGCGATTGTGGGAATCCTTGGAGCTTTTGGTTTGACCAAAGGGATTATGGATACCTTTGGGGCATTTTAGGTTGACCAAGCGATTAGGGAATCCTTGGGGCTTTTAGGTTTGACCAAGCGATTGTGGGAATCCTTGGAGCTTTTGGTTTGACCAAAGGGATTATGGATACCTTTGGGGCATTTTGGGTGACCAAGTGATTATGGGAATCCTTGGGGCATTTTAGGTTGACCAAGCGATTACTGGAATCCTTGGAGCTTTTGGGGTGGGCTATGGCTCTCTAAATGTTGAATGGCCTCAAATGACTGATGTTCAAGGGTTCTAGTTCCTTGATTCCTTCAAGAGAGGCGAGCTGGTATGTTCCAGGTCCTATTTTACTATCGATTACATAAGGACCTAACCAATTTGCCATGAACTTGTCCCTTAAATGGGGTGGCAAGTTAGAATTTTGTTGGTTCTCTTTTAAGACCAGGTCACCAACCTGAAAGTCCCTCAGGTGAACTTTCATGTTATATGCTTTCTTAAGTCACTCTTGATAGATACGTAAATGCTCGAGAGCATTGATGCATCGTTCATCGAGCAACGTAAGCTGGTCTAACCGGGCCTACCATGCAGTGTCATCATCGATGAACTCTTGCATTGATATGCGTAAGGAGGGTATTTCCAACTCGAGAGGCATGACGGCCTCGGAGCCATACACTAGCAAAAATGGAGTTGCCCTAGTGGGCATCCGAATGCTAGTGCGATAAGCCCATAGGGCAAGTGGTATTTGGATGTGCCAATCCTTATGATTATCTGTGACCATATTTTTAAGGATGGCAACTAGCATTTTGTTTGATGCCTCTGCTTGCCCATTTGCCTACGGATAATAGGGTGTCAAAAAACTATGCTGAATTTTGTACTTTGTTGTCAAAGCACGCACATATTTGTTCTTAAATGACGTCCCATTATCCGAGATGATCTTGGATGGAATACCAAAATGACATATGATGTTATGTAAAATAAACTCTGCAATGCGGGGCCTAGTCGTAGAGGTAAGCGGAATTGCTTCCACCCACTTGGTGAAGTACTCTATGGCCGTTATGATAAACGTGTGATGACTTGACGATGTAGGGGAGATCTTTTCGATGAGATCTAAGCCCCACTACAAAAATGGCCAAGCCGATTGG
Organism: Wollemia nobilis; assembly: GCA_028583015.1. NCBI lineage: Eukaryota > Viridiplantae > Streptophyta > Pinopsida > Araucariales > Araucariaceae > Wollemia > Wollemia nobilis. The sequence continues at coordinate 454,634 of JAQPPZ010007159.1, read as the reverse complement.
ATCGGCTGCAAGGCCTGAGAAGGTACATGTGTCAAGTTAGCATGGTGTTGACACTTCACGCACTTCCACACATATGCACAACAATCTCGCTCTAAATATGGCCAATAATAGCCCATGCGAAGAATGCGCTTTGCGATGGCCATACCACTGAAGTGGCCACCACATGTACCATCGTGCGCTTGGGTGATCGCCCAAGTGGACTCCTGCTGGTCCAAGCAATGGAGGAGGATCCCTTCGTAGCTCCGATGGTACAAAATGTCTCCTAGCAAGACATGCTTTGCCGCTTTCTATTTGAATGATCTTTTCGTGGCGTGCGACAATCCAAGTGGGAGGCTACCTAACTTGAGATAGTCTCTTATGGGTGTGTACCAATCCTGCTGATCAAAACCTCGATGGTATGAATGACCGATCCCTCTTGAAGTTCATCCCTAGCAAAAGCTGAGCGGGAAAGAACTTGTAGAAATAGCGTTGTGTTGCTATTAAGAGGGGTTGGAGAGAACAAAGACCCCTAGTTGGCATGATTCAGACTATCATGGATTCGAGAGAACCTATCCTGAGATGGTTCAATCTGGATCAGGTGGATTCCTGGCGTTATGTCAGAGCTTGCACGCTCCATCATGGATTGCGATAATGTTTTGACTTGAATGGTTGTCATCTCACCAGAAGGGTCTTGCGGGATTAGTGACCCCAAGGAGGCCATAGTGTCCACAAAATGATTCGATGATCGAGGGAGTGCCTCGATGTCGTACCATTCAAGCTTTGCCAGGAATTTATCCACAAGGGCTTTGTAGGCCTACAGAACTGGGCATTTGCATTGGAATACCCCTTTCACTTGGTTGACAATTAACAATGAATCACCAAAGATATTCAAGCATTTGATGTTCATGGTGATGGTTGTCTGAAGACCTATGAGCAAGGCTTCGTATTCAGCATTGTTATTGGTGCACGGGAAATCAAGTTTAAATGATAAAGGCATTGGAGCCCCTTGCGGTGTGAAAAATATGATTCCCATGCCACCCCCTTGCTCACATTTAGAACCATCAAAGAATAAGGTTATGTCGGCCTGTGACTCAGGCTCTTCAAAATCTGGCGATTCTGAGACATGGAAGACCCCATCATCGGGTAGCTCTATGGTCAAAGGTTGATCGTCTTCGAGAGGAGCCTCTGCTAGTTGATCGGTGATGACTTGACCTTTGATGGACTTTTGTCCAATGAATTCGATGTCAAACTCCATCAACAACATGATCCATTTTGTCGTGCGACTACTATGATAAGTATGACTCATCATGTACCGCAATGGATTCTCCTTAGACACAACATACGTCGTATTGCTCAGCATGTAATGGCATAGCTTTTTGGTGGCAAATACCACCGCCAAGCATAGCTTCTCAACGTATGCATAGTTAAGTTCATAACTGACCAGGGTGCGGCTAAGATAGTAATTAGCTTGTTCTTTATGTAATTCATTTTTTTGGGCTAGCATGGCACCCAGTGCCACCTCAGTAGCTGAGATGTATAAGTAGAATGACACTCCTGGTCTAGGTGGTGCCAATACTGGCGGTGAAGCCAAGTATTGTTTGATGTCATCGAAGGCTGACTGGCACTCGTCATCCCAATGAAATGCTACCCCCTTGTGTAATAATTTATTCATGGGTCGGCACTTGTCAGATAACTGCGCTATGAAGCGCTTGATCGACGTGACCTTACCCTGCAAGCTTCTTAGCTTCCTGATGGTGGTTGGGGGAAGCATCTCAAGGATTGCCTTGACTTTGTTTGGATCTACCTCGATGCCTCATTTTGAGACTATGAAACCCAAGAGTTTTCTAGATGTGATGCCAAATACGCACTTCTTGGGGTTTAGCCTAACTTTGTGTTCGATGAGGCGATCAAGGATCTTGCGTAAGTCATCGAGATGATTTTGGCACAAAAGAGATTTGGCCAACAAATCATCCATATAATCTTCCAAAGTTTTATGCATGTGATCATGGAAGATGTATGTCATAGCGCGTTGGTAGGTGGCACCAACATTTTTAAGGCCAAAGGGCATGACCTTATAACAAAATGTCCCCCAAGGCATCGTGAACGCCATTTTTAGTTGATCATCAGGATTGATACGAATCTGGTTGTATCTCGAGAAACCATCCATGAGGGAAAGCATTTCATGGCCTGTTGTAGCATCTACCAATGCATCGATGCTAGGCAAGGGGAAATCATCCTTGGGACTCACTTTGTTTAAATCTCAAAAATTGGTGCATATGCGAATCCTCCCATTCGACTTCTTGATGGGTACCATGTTGGACAACCATGGTGGGTAATCCATGCAGATGACAAACTATGCATCCAATAACTTTTGTAGCTCATATTTGACCATTAAGGCCACTGTTGGGTGCATCTTACGTAGCTTTTGCTTGATTGGCTTGACTTTCGGATCAAGCGTTAAATTATGCATGACTAGCTATGGGTCTAGCCCCGACATGTCTTTGTAGGACCATGCAAAAACCTCCTTCTTCTCTTTGAGAAGGGTAATGTAATCGGCTTGCTCTTTGAGGGATAGACTTACCCCCAACTTGATGATTTGTGGATTCATTGGATCAGAACCGATGTCTACGTCAATCATCTCTTCGACTGACATGTGGGATCCATCCTCCAACTGGTGTGGAGTCGGGATCAGGTGGATATCATTCACTAAATTTAGATCTACGTTGGGAACGTCGGGTTCCTCTTCAACATGGAAGATATCCTGAGTCTGTCCTAGGGTGAAATGGAACATCTCATCGCAAGGCCAATACTCTGATGGGGATGGTGGTGAGTCAACATGATCCCAGTCTATGGCATCTAGGTCTAGATACAATGGTCATGTTGGATCGGCTGGGTTGTGGATGGGGGTGGTTAAATCAATGGAGATCATGTTGATGGAATGAATTTGGTCTCCATTACCATGCGGGTGTTGACTCGGACATCCTTGGTGATCCTTGCACCCCGGATCTGGCTCTATGGGTACTAGCACAAAAGGATCGGCCCTATGTATGGATAGAAGGATAGGGTCTACCCTTGGCACTGGTGGCCCTATAGGGTCTCTAGGTGGGAGGTGCTCTCTGTATGCTTGAAGTGGTGGATGAAGCACTTGGTTTAACTATTCTTGATTTAAATGCCACCTATGCCTTGGTCCCATATTCAGCTGTTCGAACATACCCTCGATGTCTATGGGGTATTCTTGTTGCCTCATATGGTTGAGATATGCCATCTCAGTCTCATCCTCATAGTCGCTATCGAAGATCCATAGGCCTTCATTAGCTCTGACAACTATGTGCTCTTCTTGTTGGTATAGCCTCCCACTAGGCGTTTCATGATCACTTGGCCTTATGGCGGCATGGGAGGCTCATTTTGTTTGAGCAAGTTGATTTGGTCCCATTCGGGTTGTTTCGCTCTCTGTGAGAGGGCTGGATTCTCTTGAGGTGGCAATTGCTCGATGGGAACATTAAAGGGGAACATGGCCATGAAGTCCTCTTGATAATCATCGATGGGCGTCACCTGCGAGTGATTGCTATCAGACTCAAATGGGTCCCAAGGTGCTACCTCATAGTCTGAATCATCTTTCGAAGAGCTCCTTTGATTTTTTTCATATCCTTCTTGGAGGTTACTTCTTGAACTTTCCCCTTCCTCGATCCAAGGGGAGGGGTTGTTGAGGTCAACAAGGTTTGTTGTTAACAATGGGAGATAATCCCCCAATGTGTATGTAGTGTTGGGATTGGCATATGGATCTTGTGCCAACCCATCCCTGTTGCCTAGACCTAGGCCTTGCATTGTTTCTACCAAGATGTCGAGGGGCAAAGGGTGGTTGAACCCTACTCCTGATTTATCATATGGCATCTGGTATCTTGGTTGACAAAGAATGCGCATTCCTTGTTCATATCTACCCAATCCATATCCATGCCAATTACATTGGTCTAGGTATTTCAAGGCAAAGTCTGGGTTGGATAGATAGTCAACATTCTCAACAAATGGCTCTTCATCCTCTTCCTCTTGTAGGTAGGGTTCCAGGCCATTCTCGAGGCCCCCATATACAAAGTTTGTCTAATTTGGTGGGTAACCTAAAGGGAAGATAGTGTCGATGGGGAGGCGAGGTCTCCCCATGTCTTGCATGGATTCGAGTGTGGGTGTTGCCACTATGTTCTACACTAGGTACTCCCCCAGGCCCGTATTGGCCATTTCAATGGTAATCATCGATGGTTGAGGGGGAGGGAATGGGAGTTCTTCCTGAGTCCACTCCATGTTGGGTGAATTAGGTGTCTCGACTTCCATTCGGCTAGGCACCTCTTCGGTAGAGATGGTTGAGACTAATGGTGGTACCTCCTCTAGGGGCTTCTTCCCATTGTCCTTCGGTGTGGCCACCATAGGTGGCATTGTTGGTGAAGGGACAGATGACGAAGATGGGCTAGGTCGGTTACTTGAGGGACTCAACAGTGGGGATGTAGGCGGAATCGGACCTTGAGTGGATGGATTCAATTGAAAGTCCAAATGTGTCGATGGGAGGGTCGATTGTGGCATCAGCTGCACCGCATTGCAAAACTTGAAGGGCTCTAAGTCTGCTGGGACTACATGTACTTGCCCTTCATATGTGTACTTGAGGCATTGATGGGCTATCGAAGGGACACACTTCATGTCCCTGATCCAAGGCCGGCCTAGCAAGATATTGTAGGCCATCTCACCCTCAAGGATGTGACACAACGTAGGAATGGTCTTTTGTCCTACTTGGATGGGTAGGACAATTGTGCCAACCGTCGAGCATAACGCGTCGTTGAATGCTCGAAGAGTGTAGGTGGATGCCACAATGTGGGATGCTGGCAACTTAAGATGTTTTAATGCCATTGTCATGATTATGTTGTTGGATGAGCCAGTGTCCACCAACACCCTCTTGAATGGAATCCCATTGACCCACGCGATGACGTGCAGGGGTGGATCCACCATATCACTAGTCACCAATTTTAGTTCGTCTTCCCTAAAGGTTATGACTGGTTCTGTGCATTGTCTCACATGTCCCACAAAGTTGTTGAAAGAATTGGGTTCTTGGGGCTGTAGCTCAATGGCTTTGAGTATCTCCATCAGAGCTTCCCGATGGGGCGGTGATTGTTGGATGAGCTCATAGATGGAGAGCCTAGCCGACGTGGTCCTTAAACTTTGAGTAAGCTTAGTCTGAATCATGGCCACTGGTCTAGGTGGGGGAGGTTGTGTAGGGTGTTGTGGAGGTTGTGACGTTGATGGAACATCTCCTGTAGCTACAGCGGGTGCAGTCGTGTTTGGGTATCTTTTGTTCCGTGTCATGATGCTTATCATCCCTACGTACCCTTGCATGGGGCAGTTTTGTGTCACCTCATTCACCTGTATAGTCTTTGCCTACGCATCATGGGCAGGTAAGGGGTCTTTGAAGACGTCCATCTATTGGTTGCTCAGTGCTACGGGATTATCCACCATGAGCGTTTTGTTGTCTATCAAGTCTTGCACCAAGTTTTTGAATTTCCAACAAGTGAAGATGTCATGTCCTTTCTGTCGATGGAATCTACAATATAAATCTTCCCTATAGCCCTTGGGTTTTGGCATGTTGGGGTCTATGGGTCGAGTTTTCGGCAAGTTTATCAAGTTTGCCATGAACAAGCGGTCAAACAAGGAGTCTCTAGACTCTGTGAATTGTGTGAATTGTTGCTTAGGGTGACGTTGCTGATTTTGCTCTTGTTTGTGGTTTTCCTTTTCATAGTTAGCAAGAGGAACTGCTTGATAATTAGCCTTTGGGGGCTATGTCATTTGTGTAGGCGGTGGTACAGTTATGGCAACTTGATTGACCGTAATGGGTTTCGGTTGCGTGGGCCCAATTTTGGCATTTTTGGTCCACTCTTTCTTGCGTGGCTTGGCAATCTCATCGTCTTGAATTTTGATCTCCTCAATTATCTTGGCTTGCACTAGGGCTTCTTCTAGGGTGGCATATTGCTGCAGCTACAATAGCATGGAGATCGACCTTATGCAACTCTTTGAAAACATCTGAGTCATGTCGGCCATAGGAGGGAGGTAGGGTAGCTTTGAAAGCAATGTCCTCCATCGATTCCCATAAGCGGCTATGGTCTCATCATCATACTGCTTAAGGCCAGCTAGGTCACTTAAGGATGCCTTCTTCTTGGTGTTGAAGGCAAAACGTTCAAGGAACGCGTCCACTAGCTGGTCTAGATTGTTGATGCTATGCTTCGGCAATTGGGTAAACCAATCCGAGGCAGGGCCTACGAACGTGGTTATAAACGTTCTCAGAAGCAATGCATCATTGTCCTGAATGCCAAAGCATTGACTCAGGAACCTTGTTACGTGCTCTTGGGCATCCTCATCCCCTCTAAAAATTGCCAATTGAGGCATTTTGAAGTGGTCGGGGTATGGGGGTGCCGGAACTGAAGGATGCACAGGGTGACTACGGAGCTGGCGTAAGGTGGGCTTTTGGGGCCCTGAAGTCTTGGTCTCCATAGACTCTAAGCATTCTAACAGCGCTTTGTATGCATCAGAGGATTTGATTTCCTCTTCTTTGGTTTGTTCCCATTGTGCATTGCGAGGAACTTGAGGCCTATGGAGGGGTAGCCGGGTAGCGCCCCCTGCCTTGGTAGGGTGTTTCAGCCCGCTCTTCTTCTTGCTCAAATTCCTCATAGGCTTCTTGAGGAGTTTTTGGGCGTGACCTATAAACATGGATGGGTGCCCGAGGAAGGCGCCCATCATTGGTTCTAGGGGTGGCCTCCCGCTCAGGTCTCGGAGGTCTTGGAGGCAACACTTGATAAGGTCATGGAGACCTGTCTCGCACTAAGGGGTTGTGCCTCTCATAAATTTTTGTCCTATGCGTGCGAGGGGTTGGAATCCTCTCATGCATAGTGTTCTGGAGCAACTCATCTATCTGGCACTGAATGCGCTCTTTGTTAAGATGATACAGTTGCTCTAACTATTGTTGATCTTGCCTAAGCTACGTGATTTGCGCTTGGCGGGTGGCATGTTTGGCAAATGCCAAGTCAATTTGTTCTACCGTCCTATGTCTAGGAGGCCTAGATGCCTCCCCTACATGTCTATCTCGGTCATGGTGATCCGAGATCTCTATGGGTCACTTTCCTCTATCGAGGTTAGCGACATTCACCTGAGGCTCTGGCCTCAATAGGTGATCTTGATAATTAGCAGGTGCGGAGGCGCATTGCTCCCATGCGGTGTATTGCTCTTGAGGAATATACTGGTTTTCCTCATGCTCCCTTTCGTACATGTGAAAGGGATGGGCGGAGTTGGCTCACCCTGTCTAAAGAGCCTTGCACTCTAGATTTGGTCTATTAGTTCTAACAGTAATGAGGGGTAGAGGGGGATGATATAATCATGTGGTCCCTCCTTGTGAACCCTATGCTGCTCTAGCACTTCATCACATAGTGGCCACTCATAATGAGCATCTAAGGGAGCCTTCCCATGTATGTACTCCTCTTGAAAGGGTCTGTGTTGAATGGGAGTGCCCCCCAAAGGGGTGCCTCTATAGTCCTTTTCTGTAGTGGCATAGTGTGGACCACGTTGTGGGTCAGGCCACCAAGGTGGTATAACCAAGTCCTTGGGGCTATAACGGAGGTGACTTGTGCCTCCTTGTACACTTTTCGTAGCTTCTGCCCATGATTGGGCTTGGCTATGGGTATACACCATGGTGGTGGTTCTCTACAAGATATGTATGTTTTTATCTCCTTTATGATTTTTTATGCTACACCAAACAAAAGGGACCACACAAACAAAGAAATGATTATCTCGTTTATAGATTAAATGTGTGTCCTAAATCTGGTTCAGTGTGTTTTGATTTTTGTTGTGCAAACCGTGTAAAGAAAATTTTGTTATTCATGCATGATGAGGGCTCTTATATCTCCAAAATGGTCGCCCCTTCAATATACCACTGCCAGGCCATTATACCGAACCTCTCAATATACCCGCCCTTACGTGAGGGAAACTATTGGTACGCGAGAGCAAAACAGTACGTGGAACATAGGCGGTACGGAAGGGGAATCACTCTATTTTTGACACCTACCATAGAAGACTTATCCTCATGCACTTGGAATCACCCCCGCTACACTTGGTCAGCTTTCGTCAGGATTTACGTCTAGCAACAGTCACGATCAGGGTTATGTATGCAAAATCCAAGCCAAGGTGGTGATGAAATCCACCGTTGGTCTTGATCAAGTGTTGGGGTATTAAGACCAACTCCTTGATGTTAATATTATTACGTGGTGTGTGTGGTTCCTTTTACTTGCACAAAGAAAGAAAACATGCAGCAAACTTCCCTATGCAAGCAAAGAAAATAGAAAAATTGCAGAGACAGAAACAAAAAAACACAGAGGATGTCCAAAAAACCTACCTCTTCTCTGTCCCAACCAGATGCCTCTGAGTTTCTACTCAAAAAATGCATAGAGCTCTAATCATCCTAGGGTGGGATGAATAGCAGGTCTGTATTCATCCTAGGGTGAGATGAATTTGTATTCATCCTAGGGTGGCATGAATTCCAAGTCTGTATTCGTCACAGGGTGGCACGAGTAGCAGTCCAGTGCCCGAATGAGTAACACCTGCAAAGAAACCACAAAATTTTGATCAAAAACTTGATCCCAATAGTAGGGGACAAGGTCCCACCATGATCACCACTGAAATCCGAATGCGGGGTGACGGCGTGCCAGATTATGATGCAAACAAAATTGATATAAAAATGCTAAGTCCTACGAATGCGAGAAAAGCAATGCATGAAGGAAAGACGTGAGATGTTAGAAAAAAAAGAAAAGTGGGGCCTCTTTTATTAATGTTGCTTTCAATCTAGTTACAATACGTCTCCCCCCTCTAGGGCTCGGAGCATTTGATACAGTTCGTTACATCAATGGATGGTACGCTTCCAGTGTCTTCCGCATGCCCACATTTGAAATGGGCGGGCCAAACATTGCCACCGCTTGCATCCATGTGTTCATGTGTTCCTTGCTGCCCCTCCGGTGTTCCTAGTGGTGAGATCCTATGCTCAGAGAAATAGCAAATAGTTAATAGCATATGCGGATAGAGGGAAAAACATGCAATCCCTAGGGCCTCCGGCTAGTGAATACATAAAATAGCAAAATGATGGTCAAAACATGTCATAATGAATTCAAAATTTGATAGAAGCATAGAAACATCATCAGAGACACATTGCAAAAAGAATAGTCAGGAAATCATGCATGGATTTCTAATCGCTCTGGGGTGGGACGATTAGGACTGTCATAAAACATGCAAAAGCAACCTTGCAAATGTCCAGCCTAGAGGCCTCCAAAACTCTTGCAAACTTGGGGTTAGGCTAAAAGGGGCATTTTGGGATGACCCAGAAGGTCATATTTGGCATATTCTACCCATATTGTCCCGTATCTGAAAGCGCTCCCTGTATGTTAGTAAACGCGTAAAATGATAAAAACATGGTCAAATTAAGTCAGAATGCAATGAAACTTGAACAGCAGCATAAGTAAACCAAATAGAACATAATGCAAAAATAATAGTAGAGAAATTATTCATGGATTTCTAATCACTCTGGGGTGGGACGATTAGGACTACAGTAGTTTGGGGGGCACTCGGGGCAGGACGCCCATCGTTTGGGGTCTGGTTTTGACACCAATCCACTTGGGATGGGTCCAAAACCTCCTAGGGGGTTGTTTCAATGAATTTGGTGTGGGATTGTGGCTGATTTCTTGGGTTTTGGGTCAGGATTGCGTTCCTAGTGTTCACCCGATAACCTCTCTTCCAAAAGAGAAATTAGGGATGTAGGAAGCACAAAGGGGGAATGGGGGTACAATTTGGTAGCACTCCATTGCTCCAAATGCTCTAGCTCTATTTTTTTGGGGTGAGGAGGCTCACCCTTTTATAGACCTAGGGGTCTCCTTTGAATGCGCATGCGAGGGCGCCACTTGGCTTGCCATGCCTTTTTTGGGGAGAGAAGATTCCTCCCTGATTTAGAGTCTCCTTGCATGAGGCCTCCATGATCAGGGCATGCTTGACTGAAGTCCCTCTCTCAGATTTGAAACCGTTCCTCACAATTGCATGCTCTGAAGGCGTAGTTAAGTGGCGGATCTATCGAGGTTTGACTTTTTTCCAGTCAAACCTGCTACTCGTCCCACCCTGGGATGATTGCTGCTAATCATCCCAGGGTGGGACGAATAGGATTCTAATCATCCCAGGGTGGGACGAGTAGGGAGAAAAGTGCTTAAAAGGTGCCAAATTGACCTCTGACCTTCCAAAACTGATTTGGGAGTGGTTAGGACCACTGTTTAACCTCTGGAGGCTGCCCTAGGGGGTATGTATGCCAATTCGGTCAGTGCTTGTAGCCACATAATCGGATTGGTGTTGTTTTGGTGTCTACACACAAAAGTCTTGAAAAAACTCAATTGGAAAGCCATTTGGACCTAGTGTTTTTTGGTGCTCATTCCAAAGACTACTTTCTTCAGTTCCTCTCTATCAATGGGTTTAAGTAGGGACTAATTTTCTTCCTTAGAGATAACAAAGGGTATGATAGCAAGAACTTCTTTTTAAGCCTCTTCATATTGCACCATACTTTTCTTAAATAGTTTATAAAAATAATCCATTGAATTGAAATGCATACCTAGAATTATATCAAAGGAGTGTCCATTATCATATTTAAGAGCTTCCATGTTGTTCGAATGTCTCCTAGGCATCCCGATAGAAAGATTTGGTATTTTTATCACCTTCTAATAACTAAGTGGTTCTTGCTCTCTGTTTCCACTAAGTCACATCTTGGTTGTCAATGTCCTCAACTGCTTTACACAATGAATCATCCTCTTATTTGAGCTACTCTATAATTGTTCCTTCTCTAAAGTGTTTTTGAACCTCATCCCATTGGCCACCAATGGAGCTCTTTCGACTTGGAAGTATGTCTTGTTAGCTCGCCTCCATAGTTTTAGTTGATCCTTGACATATTAAAGTTTCTTGTAGAATCTAAAAATTGCTATCCCATATGTTGGGTGGCCCTCTTCCCACCATTATGGTTTTCTTTTGAAGTTCCTCTTTTTGTAACCAAAAGTTTTCAAATTTAAATGGTATGTGATACTGCATTGTTTTGATCCCCCCTTCCAAAAAAATGGGAAAGTGATATGAAACTGGACCTTCAAATTTTTGAAAATTTATATTCCATTTCACAAATGCCTCCTCTAAAACCAAAAAATTATCTAACTTCACCTTCCTAATTTATGGTTCCCTCCTCTTATTAGTCCAAGTATAGTTGGTTCCAGGGTATTTACTATCCACCAAGTGTAATGTCTAGACTTGGGCAATTATAAGTCTATCCCCTAGGTCCAAAATTGGGGTTCCCCCTTCTTGATATCTAGAGGATAATTTAGCATTAAAATCCCCAATAATAATCCAACCTAACTCCTCCCTTGATACTTTCATGTTATGCACAACTTTCCATTGATGTATCTGACCATCTAGGTTTTGAGCCCCATAAAAATTTATGATTAAAACCTACTCAGTTGTCATAGTGTTCCTCAAATATAATGTGAGGACATCCCTCCAAGCTATATTTTCTATTGTCATCCATTCAAGAGAGTTACACAAAGTAACTATCCCTCCTGAGACCCCTTAGACAACCACTTCCATATGACTAGCACCCCTCCAAAGTCTATTTAATATGTTACACATAAGATTCAACGATTTTTTTATCACCTGGATAAGCAAAAAAATTGTTTTACATTTTTCTAAGAGTCTTCAAACAACATATTGATGGTTTCTACTATATAAACCCCTAACATTCCATGATTGTATAATCATTGGTTACCTTGAGAGCATTAAAAATATATTGGCCTCACCGATTCTCCAGTGATCAGTTTGTCTCCTTGAAATGCTATCAATTCCTTATTTGATTTTCTACCCACTCCTTGAGAGCTAATATTTTTTTATTTCTTTTTCATATAAGTTATCCCTAGAGTTGAATTTTCTCTGTTATTTTCTACTATACCCATGATGACATCCTTAATTATTGATTGCTCTTGGTTATGGACTATTAATACCCCTGCAATATCTGATTGCGAAAACTCACTACACTCAATTACCTAATCTAGGATGGGAGGAGGTGAAAGAGGGACTTGAACATGGCTATTATTATTTTTATTATTTCCATCCACTCCTTCAATAAATGTTCTTCCCAGTACACTAGTGTCTTGAAGATCTCATACCTATTGGAGGGCTTGAGTTGGGTTTTCTCTTTACCATCTATTTTCTTTTACCTTCTTCTTTTGGGTTGTTCAAAACCATCTCACTATGCTTCTTTACCCTGAGAAATGTTGGTTGTTTCTTTATTTATTATTGACTTAGCCTCCTTAGGAATATTTGACATTCCCAGAGGAGCCTCCATTTTTATGTTTATATTTTTTGGGAAGGATCGAACCAAATGCCCATATTTATGACAAACTCTACACCTGAAGGGCAATGTCTCATAATCTAGTTGTTGAATCCAAGATAGTCTTGCAAGTTCGAGTTCAACCATTTTCAGTAAAGGCTGGCTAAGATCCATTTCCACGCATAATATAGCATAAACGGATGTGTTTCCTTCCATTGTGTCTTTGGAAATACCCAATTTCTTCCAAGGGAATTGTCAATAATTTCCAATACCTTCTCACTCTAAAAATCTGTTGGAAGTGCATACAAATGGATCCAAATCGGTACAACAATGGGTTCAATTTGAGGATCAAATCCCACTCTCCATGGCTGAACAAATAATTATGTTGGACCATGATTCCTCTTTTCTAATTTGAAAGCCCTATTTCTATCAACAAGTGAAGAAAAAATAACAATAAAATATCAATTGCTAATAAACCACAAAGAATACTCGCCAAGAGGCTCCTAGTTTTTCCGGACCTAGGAATGCAAAAAAATTAGGGTAGGGTGAGTACCCATGAATTTACAAATCAAATCATGATTGGATATATATAAAACTATTTCTTCTACCATCCTTTGCTCAATGACAATATTTGGCCTTGATTCTGACTGTGGCAAGCATCCATTAACTTGTTGAGATGTTGATCTATTTCCAGCAACCATAAAGAGTATTTTTAATGCAATTTTTTGTGCTTCTTCAGTCTTTGTTGAAGATTTATCCATTAACAAATATGCAAATAAATGTGTCTCTCTAAAATAGGATCTGAAGGTGTCCCTATTAGGCCCTCTTGGGGAAACAATCTTGTCTTCAATTCCAAAACAACCAAAAATCTCTTCGGCTACCCAACAGATTCCCAAGTTTTCTCTTTCAAAACTCCAATATTCAAAATTATATTTTTTGGGAATGCATATTTTTTAAAATAAAATGTAGGTTTGATATGAGATGACAAGTAATATATTTTGTAAACATTTTAACTTTTAAGAAATGTTTACTTGATTTTTGACTCATTTTTGCTAGATTTTTATAGATTTTTTAGATCATAACTTTTGGGATCAAGTAAAGAAACACTTTACAAGTTTATCTTAAACCTAGAAAATATTTCATAGGGATACTAAGTATGGAAAGAAAAATATTTATAGATGTACAATGATAAAAAAAGGACACTTGAATACCATTTGTACTTTAAAAATTCTTTCATTTGGATTAAAATAAATCCTAATATAATGATGAATATAGTATGAAATACATCGATATAGAGACCATCCCTCTTTAGGGTAGAGGGTATGAATATGCCTTTGATGAGGCTTATGCATGGAATGGAAAAGTAATGTGCTTAAGAGCATATGTAATGTAATTGTTTGATCTATTAGCCTCAATAATAATATAAGGTACAAGTAATTTTTTAGAAGAATTGATGTGGTTACCACAAGTAAATTATATATTGTATTATCATCTATTTTTTTATATGACCCATCTACTATACTGAAGATATATTTTCACCTATTGGAAATGGCTTAGGTTTTCCAATTAGAGTAAGAGAACTTGATATATGGTTGGATATGATGTATGTAGGCAAAAACTTAGGGTATAGTGTATGACAAAGCATACTAGAATGAAAAATCCTAGGCATTGGACTTATTACATGTGCAGGACTAGGAAACCTCCTTAAGTGAAACATGGAAAAATAAGTCATGAGAAGAGGGGATTTCGACTGAGCATATATAATTAAATTAACATGTTTAATTTTTCTAGTATATGGTTGTGCAACAAGACTATCATTAGAATATTTGAAAACCAATGGAAAAATATTGGGCATAGGAATCTAACAAATAAACTACATGTATATATTTGCATTCAAAGAAGCTAGAATATTTATAAGATTCATTAAGGATATCCATAGAATTTTGTAAATATTGTATAAGAAGTAATTAATAAGATGTTAATAGGTATCTTTGTTCAACTATGTTGAACTCAGGCCTTTAAATATTTAGTTTTTCATGTTCTCTATTTTTAGATTCATTATATTCCATAGATTTTAATAATTTTATGTACATATGATAATCTATAGGCTTGGAATAATTATAGGAATTTTATTGGCTACCTTAAGGGACTCTTTTGGAATAATCTTGGAAGAATTTTGACTAATGTTATGAACACCATGGATTTGACCTTTGTGTGCATTGAAGATATAACTAAAGTCCATGCATCTAGTTACTACTTGAACCTCTTCATAAAAGAATTCAATGTCAATATTATTTTTTTGTATGAGGGATTGTTGATCATGAGGCCCAAAAATACCTTATTTTTATCAACTTTTTGTCATATTTTTGCACTGTTAGGTTATGTTTTGCTTTATTACTACAATAGTTATGTGATTAAATAGAGTAATTAGGAGTAAATATAGGCTTAGATAGATAGAGTGAACTTATATGCCAAGAAAGGTATATAAAAGGATATTTTGTTTATTTATGACAATATTTTGGAATAAAAAGAGGGTTATTATATTTTTGTATACAATTGGGGTTCTTGGATAGCTTGGCAGCTAGCATTGGGTTCACATGGTATTGGAAATTATAATTGTAATAGATATTGGATAGGGTTTATACAACCAAAATTATATTTAATAACACCCACCTAACATCAAAAGGAGAAATACTTTGTTGGCTAGAAAAAAATCATAGTTTAGCACCATATGCAAATTATATCCTGACATCGAAAGCTAAGTATGCCCAAGCTTCCAACATGGATAAAGCATGAACAAATTACATGGAAGTTACAACCATCAAGGAGCATGGTATAGTAACTAATTAGTTGATGTGGTAGATAAGGGAACAAAATGGCACGTGCTCAAATACCACCAAGTAAATTTCCCATTTCTAGTTTATTGTTACAACCAACTAATTTTTGTTATAACTGGCAACAACTTTTAGTAAGAAGATAAACAACCAGTTCTGCACAATTATTTTTAAGATGGTTTTAAACCTATCTTATCCTATTTTAGGCCTTTCTACCATGGTAACTAGGGTTCCAAGCAAGTTGATTTGACTGTTTGATTGCTATTATAACTATTTTTTTTTTTATTTACTAATTAGAATATCCATTTGTTTACTACATATTTGCTATTGTAATTTACACACTTATGAAGGTAGGAGAGGGCCTTGTCCTCTCCATTATAAATAAGAGTAGTAAGATTTGGAAAATGAGTAGAAACTATAGGAATCACACTATTATGTTGTTGCAATCAAGTTATGTTTTTGCTATAATTTCTAAGAGTATTTTTCCACCAGAAAACCTATAACAATACTATGATTTAAATTGTTGTTTTACTCTATTTGTGTGAGTTGACCTAAGGAAATTTCCCTTCCACTTTGCTATGGATCAAGGGCCCACTCCTAGCTAGGTATAAGGTACAATTTTTCTATGTTTTTAATTCTTGCAAGTATTATTAGTTTGTTGTTATTTTTTCTACACTTTATGACAACTATTTAGCCATTTAATTTATCATTGTATCCAATTAAGGTTCCAAGTGGTCCATTGTAATTAGACAAATAAAATACTAGTGGATGATTATCATAAGTTTAGGATTGAAGGTTTCCAAGTGGTCCATTGTAATTATACAAAGAAAATACTAGTGGATGATTATCATAAGTTTAGGATTGAAGGATTCAATGAATTAGAAGAATCTAGTAGTCCTCCACCTCTTCCATTTACATATCTTAAAAAATTTAGACAATTCTACTATATTTGTTAGGAAGATAATAACCTGGAAGATAGGAAAGGTAAAAAAAACATAAGGGATGGACAAAGTAACACACATCTTGGAAAAACTGGTAATGGTTATAGGAACTTTACATATCCGATTTGGTTATATCCTAATACATAACCCCCATGAAAATATTTCTCTATAAAATATACATATCTTTATGGAGACTATAGAAGAAGATCCATATTATTTTATATTTGAATTTAAAGTTATATGCCAAACTTATTATTACAAAATCGACAATCATAAACCTGAACTATTTTCCTCCATACTCAAGGACTCAACTTTGTGATGGTTCATGGGGTTAGCCCTAGAATGCATTCATATCTAGGCTAAGATGGAAAAGGTATTCTTAGAGAAATACCAAGAATACTATCATGTCACAAAATAAAAATAAGAATTATTTAGGATAAAACAAAATGAGGATGAGATTCTTGAAGATTACCTAGATAGATTCCTCTTTGTTCAAAAAATATGTGGGGAAGGAATGGACCAAGAACTTATTAAAGTAATATTTTTGTAATAATTACAATATGAATCAAGGGATTTCTTAAACCTTATGGGGAAAGGTGATGTGAACATGCTATATCTTTCTAATATTATAGAACTACATAGAAATTACTCCCAAAAAAGGAGTGGGACTCATAAACACTGAGTAGGAAAGAGTGGCAATGAAATAGGAGAACTATTAGAAGAATTTGCCAACTTTAAAACTGATATTCTCCTACACTTGAATACAATATTGGATGAATTGAAATCTAAAGCTAATATCAATGAACCATTGAACATATATTATCCAAGGTGTAGGAAAAAATATGCCTTGCAAGAATACCCTCTCAATAAAACCAATATATATAGCATCTATGAGGAAATCCACCCTATATATCAATGTGATATTTTACCAAAAATGAAGGATACCCTTGGAAGGAGTTATCCTAATACCCACTTTGCATGATCAAGACCTTTTGGTAGTCCTACCATGGACAATCAATTAACTTAACAACTTCTCCACCCCAAATAGTTTGTCCAATTTCTAGTTCCCATATTGGTCCCTCTTGTCCTCATTAAACATTAGAACCTTACTCATCATCTAGGCTTATTCTCACTTGCTCCTTCAATTAAGAACCAAGTGCTC
Source organism: Wollemia nobilis (assembly GCA_028583015.1). Lineage (NCBI taxonomy): Eukaryota > Viridiplantae > Streptophyta > Pinopsida > Araucariales > Araucariaceae > Wollemia > Wollemia nobilis. The sequence goes on along the minus strand of JAQPPZ010007159.1, from coordinate 437,309 downwards.
TTGTTACCAATAATTTGTATATTCTTGTAGTGTTTAATATAGTAATAATTTGAGTTTCAAAAAATATATGATCCCAAAAATTGGTATCAAAGCTGATGTTGAAGTGAAAGTCCCAAATACTCATGGAATGGCTTAGAGAGATTTTGGAGCAATAAGTAGAATTAATCCTACATCTGAGTCATAGGTTGGTTCAAGGAGTCAAAATATTATTTGTAGAGCAACCTCATTTAATGGGGGTCCTAAATTTTGTGATGACCAATTTAGGTGTAATGCATTAGTTTCTTAGCATAAAGGTATATCAATTGACTGATGGTAACTTCATTTGTCAAGCAAAGTATGCCTAAGATCTATTATGACAATTCAAATGAACAAGTCTAAGGAGTTGGCAACTCCTAAAGCAAAGATAAAGAGCTAAGAAAGGATTATGGAAGCTACTAGGCTTTTATTTTTTTGTTCATGGCAAAACCTCATGAAAATCATATGAGAGCAATGAAAATAATACTTTGATAAATCATATTATATATCTAGCTAAAAGTTTAGAGTTAATTATATATTCGTATTTAAATTGCATGGCGTAAATAGATGATCAAAAATAAACTTCAATATATTACTTTAGTCTTGGTAATTATCTCATTTCATGGATTTCAAAGAAGCAACAAAGAGTTTTCTTATCCATGGAAAATGCTAAATATATAATAACTATGTCAGCAAGTTTTTAAGCAATGGAGTTTTATATGGGTTGCAACTAGAGATAAATTCCTTCATTGCTATATATTGTGTTAACATTAGCATCATTCAGATAAGAAAAAATCGTATTTTCATACAAAAACTAGGCACATAGATATTCATCATTGCTTCAATATTGAGACTTGGTGGCACTAAAGAAGTTACAATTTGATTGAAGTATAGATATATCTTTTATTGATGTCAATAAGGACTAAAGTATACTGCTTACTCAAATAAAATTAAATGGAAAAAATATTATGATTGGATTTATATAGTAGAAATAGTTTTAATTATGAGGAATTGCTATGAGATTGAGATTGGTAGTGATAAAAATTATGAGACTAGGAACATATCCTGACAATTAGGAAATGAGAAAAAAATCAAGTGTGTTGATCAAGCTTATATATTTTGAAGATCTAGTTCCAAATGTTCATAATGATAGTGTAGCAAAATAATAACACCAAACAATAATATAGAAATGAACACTCTACAAATGAAAGAATGATGTATCTTTGTATTAAACAGGGGAGCTTGAACCTCCCAATATTACAAATATTTATTTTGAATTACCCCAACTGTGTTGGGTGCAATATTACAATATATAAAAAATGTGCTCAAATATCAGAAACAGGGCTTCTCCAGACATATCAACTTGTGTTATTCCTTCTCTCACTACATCTCCAAGGGGTGAGTGGGCTTCAGATATATGATGCATGGGATACTCTAGTTACAATAGCTTCTTCAGAATACCTATCATCTACACACATGAAACTATATAGGATTTAGTAGCACCTACAAAATCAAGACATGAAATAATGCTATAAAACCCTAGCCAGATAACCATGTAATATAGAAGATAAAATCATATAAACCCAATGCCTTGCAAAATAAAAACAACTGATAATTTTTGTATTGTATTCTCACCTCTATGAAATTACAGATGCACGGTTGTGGAATGGAAACCATAGATACAATATGGTGAGACCATAGATGTACAATTTTTATTGTGAAATTATGAACCAATTATTTTGGTTGAATGGCAGAATGCCTCAAAACAGGACCTTTATGCTCAAAATCTAGTTTCTCCTTGGGATGCATGTATATATCTGATCCTATTTTGGTAGCCTAGTAGTTTCAATGTTAATCTCCCTTAATATAGTGGGGTGGAGGTGCCTTTATAGGCCCCTTAGGTTTTTTGAGGGAAATGAGAGGTGGCAAGCCTATATTTCCAAGTGGTAATCTTGGGCTACCAAATGAAGAGGGCAGTTAGAGTGAGTCACCCAGTGTGCCTCACTTAAATGGGGTGATATGGCTACAAGTGGAGTGATATTTGAAGTTTTACCCCATGTGAAGGGACAAAGGGGACATGGGTGTATGAGATGTGGCAAGGTGGGGTAGTGAGGTGACTAGGACACATGTCTAGTGGATAGGCAGGGTATCCTAGGCTGATTTTCGAGATTTAATAAATCTAAAAAATAAGATAATGTGCAGATTTCATATGCCTAAGTCCAAACTTAGGCATATAACTTTATTGTGCATGATTTTATGTGGGGTGAATTATTGTGACTTTTCTAAGGACCAATTTTTGGTGTCTACAGATAGAACTGGGGTCACAGTTTAAAGTAAATTAAAGAAGTATGAAAAACCAGGTGATATTTCTATACTTTATGTTACTAGGAAGTTGCATAATATGAAGTTTTTATATTAACAAGAAATAGCTAGACACCATACAAAGATGTAAAAGTAAACTTACTTTACATGGTAGAAATATTGATGATAAAATTATATTTATGTGATTCTTAAAAATATTTCAAGATCTTACCAACCACTTATTAGAGGTCTTAACATCACTAATAAACTAGGTATTATTCCATTTTAGTGTTTGTGTGCAAATTTTGTGTAGGAATAAAAGGTTATAGAAAAGTAAAAAGAAACATTTAGGGATGGTGGACATGCCTTTATATCTAACAAAAACAAAATTTATAGGAAAGACTTTCATCCAAATTAATACAAAAGTGATTCCATGTATTACTCATCCAAGAATTAAGATGATGATAAGAACGAGCCCAAGCTATACATAATGTGCAACTATTGTGGAAGGGTATGGCCTAAGGCCAATCAATTATTTAAGAGGACTAAGGATATGTAAAAATGAATAGTAACTTGTTATTACTCTTAATGATTATAACTCCTCTATGAAGCATGGGTCATTTATTCTAATGCAACTAAACATATTTCTCCTTATAAAAAAATAATTTGTATCCTTCAATGACGATGTAAGTAGGGAAAACATTTTTTGTGACAATAACAACTTAGAAATATACAAAAATAGAAATATTAATGTTGATAATGAAATGATAAACAACATGATCAATTCTCTATATTTGAAAATAAACTTGTTTTCTACTTCTCAAATTGCCAAGCAAGATCATATGATTGAATTCTAAGTTGATAGATATTTTATTAAGGAGGTGAATCAAAATTATTAAGTGAATATAACAAGTAGAGATGAAAAGTATTTATATTTATTCCTCGAGTTGATATCTAAGAATTAAAATACATTAAAAAAATTATATCTTAAAGTTACAAGAATGGAAAATGTTATGGCATGAGGAAACGAGACATGTCAACTACCAAAGTTTAGGGTTAATATCAAATATCAAAATGGTACATGGTTTCCCAAATATTGTATAGAAGTATGAATTTTGTGAAGATTATGCTATGTAAAATCAACATATAGAGTCATTCCCACAATAAAAATTAATGACATCCCATGTTCATCTACACTTGGTTCATTATGGCATGATGGATCCAATTCATACTATTTCAATCTTAGGTTCATGGAATATGCTTACACTTATTGATGACTATAGCAAAAAAAATGGTTTTATTTCTAGAATAGTAAAGCTAAAGTGTTTGAAAGAATCAAGAAACTCAACATTTTGTTGAACAACACAATGAGATTTTTATTTGGAGACTAAGAACAAATAGAGGCCTTACATTCATTGAATGAATATATCTTCAATTACTATAAATAAAATGGTATAGATAATTAATCTAGTGTTGTTTATACTTCTTTTCAAAATATAGTGGTGAAAAGAAGAAATAGAACCTTGAATAAAATGGCTAGATATATGTTATATTCAAATTATATTGATTTCAAATTATGGTCTCAAACACTAATTATAATTACACACATATTGAATAGAACCACTACAAAAATAATTAGAAATATAACACTTGAAGAATCTTGGAGTGGTAGAATACCAAGTGTTATGTACATTTTAGTGGTTGATTGTGATGCTTAGTTGACATTCATAATGCTAAAGAGCAATATTGGAAAAGGAGAGTTTTAAATGCATCATGATTGGTTATAGTGAAGAGTCTAAATCCTATAGGTTATATGATCCTAAAACCAATAAAATCTATATTAAAGGAGATGTATTATTTGATGGGAATTCAATTCCTATTATTGATGATTATAGATATATATTCTATTTACTTTAATTATGGCTATTGATGGTGAAAGTGAATATGTTGATACTAATACTAGCTAAAGTTCAATAGAAGCATCTTCTGTAGGTGTAATAGAGACATATTCTATAAGTGAAATAAAATATTTTATAGGTATAAAATGGTAATCTTACATAGGTACAATAGCGACATCTATAGATGAAACAAAAGCAACTAATATATAACCAAGGCAAGCTGGGGGGTTGGGTCTTCGTCTAATATATAACAAATAGTCTACCTTTTATTTAATTACTAGACTAAGGAATAGTCTACCTTGTATATCAACAATGCTTAACCAATGGAGTCTTGTTAAATGGGAGACTATTTGTCGACCAAGGCAAGCTGGGGGTTGGGTCTTCGTCTAAGCTCTCTTTCTGGGACTGCTTTGGCTGCTAAGCTGTATTGGTGTTGGTGTAGTAATCAGGAGCAAACTTGGGCCAAGATTATCTCCCACAAGTATCTTAGGGGAGTGGAAGGTTCAGAGATTCCTCGATACAGCTTGATCGGTTGAGGATCATTTGTTTGGAATACTTTGAAAAAGGGAGCAGAGTTGGTCAAGCAGGGGTTATTCTAGATTTGTTATATTGGGTCTCGGGCTCTTTTTTGGCAGGATTCTTGGGATGGCTTTGCTCCTCTTCTTAGAGAGTTTCCACATCTTCAAGATCTTGCTCAATGCTTTTGGGATCTTTGGATGGTTGAAGGTGGCGATTTCAAAACTGTTAAGTCCTTTGGTCAGATGGTTAGTCTCCAGTGGAAGGATCCTCGAGAATGGCCTGCTGGTGGCACTATGGATGCGAGGGCAGAGCTGGCCCGTATTCTCGCTAGCCGTCCCTGCTCTTCTCTACCTGGGGATGATGTGCTAGCATGGGGAAGAGATAATAGAGGGATATTTTCGGTTGCTGCTGGTTATTGTGTTTTGGATCGGCAACGGTTTGGTGAGGAGGAGGTTCCGTGGTGGAAGCAAGTTTGGAATAAGTTTATTTGGCCGAAGTGTAGTTTTTATGGGTGGCAGGCTACTCATAATCGTTGTCTCACTTGGGATAATTTTCAAAAGCGTGGGTTTGTTGGCCCCTCTTTATGCTATAACTATGGGAAGGCTGAAGAATCTATTGGGCATTTACTTCTCCAATGTGACTTTGCTCGACAAGTCTGGCATTATTGGTGGGGAGTATGGAATCACCCTTGTTCGCATGCTTCATCAATAGTTGATTTTTGGAGGAGTATGGGGCGGCCTCCTGCAGCGGCTTTCTTTTTACAAGTTGGATGGAGTATTGGTCCTTCATGCATTTTTTGGCAGATTTGGCTTGAACGGAACCATCAAATTTTCCAAGGTAAGGAGTTAACTACTTCCCAGGTCTGGCAGAGGATTTTGTGAATGATCCAGGAAACTGTGTCCACAAAATGTCAGATTATTTCTCCCATGGACCATGCGGAACATCAGATCATGGAAAGATTAGGCTTGATGGTTAATGGTCCTGGTCCTAATGTCTCTTGCAGACGGATGGGTCAGAATAATCGGGTGCGGAGGGCTGGCAAATGGAATCCGCCTCCTCCGGGAGTGCTGAAAATTAATACGGATGGATCTTCCCGGGGTAATCCGGGTAATGCTGGTATTGGTGGTGTGGGGCGGGATAGTAGTGGTACTATCCAATTTTTTTTCTCTATCTTTAAGGGACATCATTCTAATAACTTCATGGAAGCATTCGCAATTTTATATGCTTTGGAGCAAGGGTATGCTTTGGGTTGGCGTCGGATTGTTTGTGAATCTGATTCTCAGATTGTTATAAATTTGTTAAATTCTGGAGATAGTCTTCATGGTTGTTGGCGGTTGAGTTGGGTTTCTTGGCAAATTCTTAATATCTCTGCTCACTTGGACTTCATTTCTTTTGTGCATATTCCTCGGGAGTGGAATAGGGTAGCGGATTTGTTAGCTAAATGGGCTTCTAAGTTTCAAGATGGTTGGGATGTTCAAAATTGGTCTCAAATTTCTTCTGATTGCTCTCAATCTCTCTCTTCTTTATTGAGATCTGATATGTCTGAATAGCTTATGCTTTTTCTTTGTATCATGGAAAATAAAGCTTGTTATAATATATGTTGCTTTTGTTTTGATTAATATATATACATTGTTGATAAAGAAAGAGATAGACCCTTTTAATGTATTGGATCTAAATTATTTTTTTTATGTTTTAGAAATGTTTAAGCATTGTTGATAAATAAAGATAGATCCTTTTATAATATTGGATCTAGTTTATTATCTTTATGTTTTAGAAATTTTTAAGCATTGTTGATAAATAAAGATAGATCATTTTATAGTATTTGATATTGTTTATTATCTTTATGTTTTAGAAATGTTTAAGCATTGTTGATAAATAAAGATAAATCCTTTTATAATATTGGATCTAGTTTATTAGCTTCATGTTTTAGAAATATTTAAGCATTGTTGATAAATAAAGATAGATCCTTTTATAATATTGGATTCAAATTTTTATCTTTATGTTTTAGAAAAATTTAAGCATTTTGATGATAAAAAAAGAAAGATCCTTTATGGTATTGGATTTGATTATTGTATGTTTATTTTGGAATAAGTTGGAAACTTATAATGAATTCCTGAGATCTATGTAGATAAAGGAGTTCATTATATAAAGAGAAGTATGGGCTTCTCTATGTTTGGATGTATTGCTTGATCTATGGTTCTGAAAAAGGAACATATTGCTTGTTTTATAGAAATATATTAGTCATTTTGTAAAAATGTATTTTAAAAATATATTGCTTGATATATTGTGGAAATATATTGCTTGTTTTATGGAAATATATTTTATAAATATATTGCTAGTTTTGTGAAATTATATTACGAAAATATATTGCTTGTTTTGTGAAAATATATTGTGGAATTATATTGTTTGTTTAGCGAAAATATATTGTGGAAATATATTGCTTGTTTGGGGAAAAAAATCAAAATGAAGTAATTTATAGGCTTTCTTCATATGGTTGCTTTAAAATTTAGAAATGAAAGAATCATTTATATATGGGATATTTGATTTTTGGATATAATAGATGAATGATAATCTTATTGAATTAAATAAAAGAAAAATATAGATTTGAAAGTTAAGTTGAAAAATATACATTGATTCCTGGAGCTTATTAGGATAAGGAAATTAGTGTGGAGGGAATTATGGGGTTCCCTTATAAATTTTATTGTGTTGCTTTAATAAAAATAAAGCACTAATTTTTAATTTATACTTGGAGTCTAATGAAGAAGTTATGGAAGTTTTCCTTAGTTTTTTATTAAGTAAATATTAAGTCATTGGACGTGGAGTCCATTATAGTGAAATATTATGGGGTATTTCACATAATATTTAAATTTTACGTGGAGTACATCTATAGAGAAGAAACAAGGGGGTTTCCTTATATGCTTTGTATATTTTAAAACATGGAAAAATAAATTGATCACGAAGTCCATCTTGGATGAAGAAATTTATGGGGTTTCTTCATGTGATTGTTTTAAAATAAAATAGAAATGTAAAGGATAATTTCTATATGAATACTTGATGTAATGGATTAAGTATGTAGAAAGTAAATGACTTGTTTATTTTCTTTATGTTTGCATTGGATGTATGAAATATGAAATAAGTATATAAGAATGCATTATAATATTAAAGAGTTTTCCTGATCCCTTATTCCAACCACCTCTCAATGGAGCTTAGGGAGGCCTAGCAAGTGGAGACAAAGAAATAAAGAGTTCTATTATGCATTTCCTAGAGTTCATATTATATGTGAATATGTTCTAAATAGAAAACTCAAAGAAAGAGATGTACTAAAGACTAGTCTTGGAATTGATGTTTTGATTATTGAAATATAAGGTTAAGAAAGGATTTGTTGATTATGTCTCTTGATTATGAAAGTATTTGATTATTGAAATTTAATGTAATGCCATTATTATTTTTCAATTCATTTGAAAGTAAAAAATTTAGTTTTTTTAATATAGAAAAATGGATGTTTTTCTATGAATGGCAAATATAAATGGTATTCATTTTTACAAAATAAATATTATTCTAGTGAGACGTTTAATACTTTTAAAAATATTTTAGGGATGATCTAAAATTTCCTTAGATAATTAAAGTAAGCATAATATGTCTATGTTAAAATAGAGATTTTAAGTTTTTTAGATGATTTTTCCTAGGGTTATGAAGGGTATTTGGGAGGGTTGTTGTTGGTCAAATATCTACCTAATTAACAAAACTACATTTGTGCACCCTAGACATGGCCAACATTGAAATACCGGAGGAAAGGAATGTCCTCCGTGTCAATCTCCAGAGAGGGTTGGCTCCCTTACTAACTCCTACACTGGTTTAAGACTAGAGTTACAGGAAAGAAATTAGAAATGATGGAAAGAAAGGGAAATATGGCCACAAGCCGGAGTGTAGGATTTGGGGTGGACTAACAACAAGAATTCCACCAAGTTTTATAACAACATGTAACAGAAGGAAGGTAGCAAAATTTCACTCACACCTTTGCAGAGATAACCTCCAGATTGCATTCCAAAATTCACTCATTCACCAACAATGTTTTAAATCCAGAAACAAAATTTTAAACTTAACAACAGGAACATGAGCATAAATAAAAATGCTTAAAAATAGAAGGAAATAACACACACAAGAATGCTTGCAAATTTTAGAAGCCAAGTCTCTTCTATTGATGCAGAGAACTTTCAAATTTTTCTCGCAGAATGTCCAACCTCCTTTACAATGAATATTGAGTAGTATTTATAGAGGATTTCACCTCTTTCATTAAATGCACATGAGGACAAAATGATCACAGATCAGGAACCATAGTGAGGAAATTCCTCCTTGGAAACATGGAAAATACATCCCCTCAAAATAGTGATCCAGCTTCTAAGGAAATTCCTTCATGAAATATGTATTTTTGGATTCGGTGCACAGAAAATTATAAGGCTTGGCTATTTGACTGGAGACGCTCACCATCTTGAAAACACGCTCCTGCTTTGGAAATCATCAAAATCTCCTTGTATTTTTAATATGGTTATCTTCCTTGCTCGAGATCTACACTTTGAGTTACTTCTCACCTCCATTATTTAATGATTTTTGTCAACCTACTCTGGGTGCCTTTAGAAAACTCGTGCATTAGAGAAGAATACACCCTCAATGAATTATATCCCTTCCTTGCCCATGATGAAAATCATTCCTCTTATCCTGGATGAAAAACCTTTAAACATTTGCATCGTCTTCCTTTTGAAATCATGTTCACCCCCAAAAGGGGTGACAAAGACAATCACCTTCCTATTGGAGTGAATGCGATGTTGACTTTTCAATGTTGCTTCACCCTTAGCGCATTTAACTTTCAATTTCCATAATATGTTCGCCCAACTTTATTTTTGGTAGATTAGAGGATGTTCACCCCTAGGAGAGGTGAATGGAGTGTTCACCCCTCAACCAGGGTGAACATGATGTTGACTATTCCATGTTGCACTCCTTTAACTTCATTCACCCCAAAGTGGGGTGAATGGAGCTTCTACCCCAACTTTGGGGTGAATGCATTCCTTTGTCGAACCTATTTTCTTTGTGATGATTGGGTGCATTATTTTAATTTTAAAATATGTTCACCCCAAAGTGGGGTGAATGAGGCCTTCACCCCAACTTTGGGGCGAACGTGATTCTTCAAAATTTATCTTTAGGTGCTACCATATTTTTCAAAGTTTTACCATTTTATTATTTTCTTTCCTTTTACGAATGTAGGAGCCTTTTGCTCAAAATGAATACGTCTTCATTTTGCAGTGAAATTTTTCTCCTACCGCACCATTTCTCAACGAATTTAGACACAACTTCAATTCTCCAATATAGTTTTCCAGCTTCTACCTTTAAACATTCATTACTTCCAAGCCAAAAGAGAGTATATACAAACAAGGATAGAAAAATAAAATAACTGCAATATATAAATTTAGCCAAAATATTATATTCTCGAATTAACATATTTTTTCGTATTACAATCAAAATGCTCCTATAAAATAAGATCAAAATCCCAATGTGGCAAAGTGTAAAACTACCAATATTTTTGGTGGCTCACGAGGTATCCAGCTCGTATGGATGCAAGCGATCCTAGGCCTTTATCCATTGGGCTGCTATGGAGTATTTTTTTTGGTTGCTTTGGCTGGCACTTTCGATGTGGATACCTTTATGTGTGCCTTCTCCTCTTTTGCCTTTTCTATGGCTTTAGCTTCAACTGCAACCTTGAGTATTGTAGCCCGCTCGACTTCTTCTACTACTTTATCTTCCGCATTGTGCTCCATTGTTGCTCGCTCCTCCTACTCTTTGAGGCTCTTAGAGGTAACCTCATAAACTATGACTACCTCCTCCCAAGCTTGAGTGGTGAATAAGCAGGGAGTACTCAATGACTCATAAATGAATCAGAGATTCTGGACATCTTCCAGACTGAGGCGCTTCGCTCATTGAGCTAGCTCAAACAGTGAAAGCTCCAGGCGGGTATATTTTTGCATAAGAGGCAATACATGTGCTTCTGTGATGGGCTCCTCCCATGCGTCGATATCTGAGGTATCCTCTATGAACTTCCTCCAAGATGCTCCCAACTATTCTTTCGGTAGAGGTTCACCCCATTCATTAGTGAAGTCCGAGAATCCCAAACCAGCAAGAGTGTCAAGATACATCATGGAAATAGTATGCTCTCACTCGATGGTATTAAGGATTTTCCGACCTTCTCTCACTAGGTCCATTCTCTAAAAATAACTGTGCAATGTGACTTTGGCAGTGGACCAGGCATGATCCATTTTGCTCAAGGGGTGAATGTGGATGCTGGAGTTAGCTAGAGCTTGAATTTTTACTACCATATCCATATATGGCTCCAGCCTTTCCTCTGTGCTATCAATTAATTATTGTCCTAGTTGGATCTGTATGCTAGCCACCCATAAATAATGCAACACTTGAACTGCTTGTTCGGCCAATTTTTCATAGTTCTGAGCTGAGCGAAGGTGCGCCTCCTTAATGCTTTTTGAAGAAAAACTTGTAGCATGTGCGACCTTTTCCTCCAGCTGGTTCTTGATGGCTTCCAGCTGCATTTGGAGTGAGTGCATCTCTATTCTAGATGCATCTCTTTCCTTCAAATGCACTCCTACCTATTAATGCAAGTGTTCATTTTCTATGGTTGTCTTCTCCTCTTGCGCTCTACTTTTGGCCAAGGTAGTTTTGAGTTCGATGATTTTATCTTCATGCTCAAAATATTTCTTCTTGTAATACTCACCATGCAAGTATACCGAACTCATATCAACCTGAATGTTGCCCATTTTCTCCATGGGATCGATCTTGGTGAGGTCCTCTGTAATAGTCTCATAGACATAATCACTCGACAGCATTTCTCCTTGTGGCTTCTGGACCAAGGGAGTGATTTTAGTCGTGTGAGCTTCCATGGCGATGGGGTCAAAGGTAACCTTCTTGAGCGATCAAGCTGGAGCCATAGCTTCTTTTCACCTCTTGCTTTTTAACCACTATGATGAACTCAGGAGCGCTCGATTGATTTTCTCCACATCGGGCTATTTTGGTGCCACCTGAACGTCGGGCAGTGCTTGCAACTCCAAAAATGGTGTGAATGGTATCAAAACTTCTGAGCGATCAGGCTCAAAGGAAGTAGATGTGATGGCTAAGAGAGGGGGAACTAAAATAGTGGAATGGATAGAGGAACTAGGTTTGGCAGTAGTTACGCTCACTCTGGGAGGAGCTTGCATACTTATGGCCTTAGTGGAAGTGGTGGTAGAAATGGAAGGGGAAGGGCATGAGAATGGGTTCGGCCCTGATGCATATGAACTGAAAGAAAGGGAGGTCAAAGAAAGGGGAAGAGAAGAAGGAGTAGTAGTGACTTTGAGAAGGGAAGAAGAAGGAAGCAAAATAGATATAAAGGGTATACCAAAGGGTGGAGAGATGGACACAAAAACTGATGGGAGTGAATCAAAAGTCACTACATGCTCCAAAAAATAGGAAGAAGAAGGAAAAGAAGACGTACCTTCGGGCATGGATGTCGTGTGATGCGGTGATGGGAGCGGTTGTGAAATAACTTCCTCCTATTTTTCCTGTTGCTCTTCCACTCTCTCCTCAACATTTACATTCTCTTTAATATCCATGACCTCCACTTGAGAACTCTCTGATTGTTGATCCTCCTCTTGTTCTTGGATCATTGGAAACATCTGTGCAACCATCATCGAAGCCTCAGTCACCTATGAAGGATTGACAACCATTGCCAAAATGACTAAAATTATGGGAACTATAGCAACTAAAACTTCAGTAGTAGAGGAGGAAATGGTACTAGTCCTTGGTATTTTTTTCACTTTGGGAAATGGGGGTATGTTTTGAATATTCTGCTTCTCCAATGTAGGCACCTCCTCAATCTTCTACTTTGTTCACTATGACCTTCTCCTAAACATGTACTATTGTTCTTCCTCTTCCAGGATATCTTCTTCAATTGATGGGCATTCTCCTTTGTCCCCGCTTTCACCACTATCAAAATGTTGGAAGCTTCGGGGAAAAATCTTGGTGAAAGCGACAGGTTGATAAGAATCAACAAACTCATCATAGGTGTCCAAAAATGCCTCATCCAACTTCAACCCATAGGGAGTCATGGTCTTCCCTCGGTGAACCCGCATTATCCACCAATTCATAATTTTCTCTTCAATCCATTCGGGTTCACTATCTTTTACCTAGCTAAATAGATCGGGTGGAGGAATCTGATTCTTGTACCTTACCAGATTATATTCAGCCTCCTATTCGTAGCAATCATGCCATGGTGGAAGCATCGTCATGTCTTCAATGTGCCAATCCATATCGGGCCCATCAAAATTATTTTACCTTTTCTCAATATCAGGTCGTGGACAATAGTGAAATGACTTGGCTTTTATTATTTCTAGAAATTTACCCAATGGGTCATACCTCCAACACTATGGCAGTTCTATCAGCCCCAAATCCTATAGCATCATTGTGAGCAACCGATTCTGTCCAACCTGGCTCACTTCTATATTGCCGAACTTAAACGACATGTTACAGGTTGTTTTCTTGTCGTGCCCTACTCCATATACATCATTTACATAATCTGACTGGTGCACCACCTCCATAGCAAAAACGTGTTCGGTGGTAAAATATGGCAACAAAAATGGCTTACTTGTAAAGCCAAAAATTCTCACGACCACGCCCTGAGTAAGAAAAAAATATCTCCTTTCTCTCTAGTAACTACTGCTTCTCTCAATTCTCGTGGCACCCTTTCACATGTACCACAAAGTAATTCTATGGCAGGTCCCAAAAATAAACTATTAAAACTGTAAAATGACTCCCTATTTGACAAAGCGGAAGTCCACATATACACTGGGAGAAGTTCATCCCTCTCATCCATTTGTTTTACTATGATAAAAGGGAAGTGTTGTTGTAAATGGAAAAAGAAATACCATACAAGAAAAGAGGTATGTCTGAATGACGTCTCTTCCCCGTCTACAACTTTTCCAACTAAAAATTCAATCTTCGAGAAATAAAATCGGCCCAATCGAAGAAAATCGGATTGGTGCTTTACCTCATAGCTGGCGGAGAGTAAAATTCAGTTTAGAAAATACACTATGCTAGGGCCGCTTGCCATTTATGAATAGTAGAATCGGTAGGTAAACCCGCAACCCATGCCAACATGGAGTAAATATCTAAGTTCTTGAATTTTGTGAGCGGCTTCGACAAATTTGAAAGCTGCCCCATCGGTGGCTCCTTAATCAATGTCTCCATGAATTGGTGCATGGTTACTGTGGAGACATATCTATCCTCCTGCTCATTGGTATGCAACTTCTTAGAAATCACATAGGAAGGAGGCTTCAAACCACAAGCGAATGCTTCCTGCACTTCCTCTGGGGTAATGGTAAAAAGTATTTCTCTCTTCGCATTTCTCATCGTCCTTGTAAATGGATCGTAAAACTGAGCAATAAGCTGCACAAGCTCCGGACAAGGATGTACGGGCGGACACAGGTACCAAAATAATTGTGAATGATATGGCACTGTCAACAAGCTTTCTAACATCACCCCTTGATTTACTGCAACCTCCACATCCTACCGTAATTTCTCCATGCCCTTGTGGGTAATTACACAGTCGCCAATTTCTACCATTGTGTCGACATATGGGTCTAAATCAACATTTTCATTCCTTCGGGCCTTCTTGGATTTAGACCCTCCTTCTCTTTTCCTTGACTTCTTAGGCTCTGCGGCCTCTATAGTCTCTTTACTTCTCTTTCCCATTATTTTTCTTCTAATGAATGCTCTAAATATTCTCTGAAAACTTCTGCAATGACAGTTCGAAAACACGATAGTAAAAATTTGGAAAAAATAAATTGTGGGCTTTTACCTGGTCCTTTATATAGAGCGCTCTCACAACCATAGTAATAAATGTTGAATTCTCCTTGAGGCTTTTGGAAGAACGTGTGCATTGATTCACCCACCCGACACTACTTCCAATGCTTTAATGGTATCATCTTTCATTCGCCACAAGATCACCTTCGGAAAGTGTGCCCATCTTTGCCATGTAAGTTTATTGTAAAATGTGCCCTAGCAATCGAAGTCCACTCAAAAAAATAAATTAGCCACCTAGAGACCAATGATGTGTATTCTTGCTCCTCGAGAACACAAAATCTCCTCCTACGCAAATCTGGGCACACATTCGAATTAAATGACTTCAGAACATTCCTCGACCTACATGCACGCTTTCCAATACCTACCACGCATTCAAGGGCAAAACTTCTTTGCGAAGTGTCCGAAATCATCTTTCGAAAAGAAATGGGGCGAAAATATTTTGAAATGCACTTGTCTTCCTTCTGTCTTTTCCCTTTCACTCTGAAGTGTCTTCGACTTGTCTGGTAAATCTCCACAGTGAACGACCTTCCCTTAAAGCCTCCTTCATTTTGCTTTTTTGCCCAGATTTAGAAAAACTTGTTTTTCTAGAAAAACACAACCACTTTTAGGGCTTTCCTTTATTTTTAGATTTTTCCTCTCTTTTAAAAGGCACCTAAAATTAATATTTGAAATCCTTTTACCAAAAAAACTAAGGCGCCTATGCTTTTTACATATCAAATCTCGTCGCCCCACGCCAAGCGAAGACGCTTTTAATTTTGCCTTGCAATAATAATTTTAAGCAATGCGTTCACCCTAATATCTGGGTGAACGAACGTGTCGCCCCATATTCGAGGTGAACATGATTTTTGACGTCTTCGGTGCTTGTGCTATTTATGAAACAACTTTTTCAATTTCCTTGTGACTTCGACGCGTGCTTTTCCAATGCGTTCACCCCATTTAGGGGCGAATGGCCATTTCACCCCTTTTCTAGGGCGAACACGATTTTGACCTTTTAAATATCACGTTGACCCGATACTTCTCTTTTCTTGTTTTGTTCGTTCACCCTCAAGGGGGTGCTTAGAGCCTTGCGCTCCTCCCTTGGGCGAAAGCGCCTAAAAGCCTTTTTATTTTTAATCACAAATGTACTGCTCGAGGGGGGTGAAGATAATCTATCTTTTAAAAGGTATACTCCTTGCTAGAAATTTGTAATGTTGTTTTCCTTAGCTAAAATATTTTGATATACAAATAAATTTGGAATGAAACTGATTCTAAAGCAACACTTTTCTCTTCTTTTATTTTCTTTTCTTTTTTTTATATATATATATCACCATATAAAGTAAATAAAATGCTAACCAGATAATATGTACATATTTACAAGATAGTACCTCTTTAAAATCAAATCATTGAATATAGGCCTTCAAATGAAGGCCATTCACCGGAATAGGAAGATCCCAACCCTCCATGTCATGAAGATGATACGCATTTGTTGAATTCACTGCAGAAATCTGAAAAGGGCCTTCCCAAATTACATCAAACTTGTGGTGTTTCCCTGGCTTGGCCTTATTTTCATTCCATTTGAGAACTAAATCTCCCACTTGAAACCTATGCTCGGTTGTCTTCTTTCCAAACCACTTCTTCATTACCTTAGTGTGATCGATGAATGCTTGATAAGCCTTTTCTCTATCTTCCTCCAACTACAATAGTTGTGCCAACCTCGCACTCATCGGGTCATATTCTTCATCTCCATCTTTAAATAACTGCAATGTTTGGAGTACTGGAAGCTCAATGTGAGTAGGCAAGATTGCTTCCTTCCCATACACCAAAGCATACGAAGAAGTTTTAATAGATTTTTTCATGGATATGCGGTCTGCCCAAAGAGCCTGGTTCAACAACAGGTGCCAACTCCTTTTATTATTTCCCAGTGTCCTTTTTAAAATCTAGCAAGTTTTTATTGGTAGATTCGGCCAAGCCATTCCCTTACGGGTAGTAATTGGATGATGTCTTGAGATAAATTCCATACTTGCTAGCGAATTCAGTAATCTTAGCCCCAATGAATGGAGTTCCATTATCTATCACAATAGATTCTAGGACACCAAAACGTGTGATGAGTCCTTCCAGGAAAGAGATGATAGTCACCTGATCTACCTTTTTGGTAGGAATAGCCTCTACCCACCTAGTGAAATAATCAGTCATCATTAAAATGTATTTATGTTCTATGGAGGAATGTGGATCAATGACTCCAATGAAGTCAAGGCCCCACTACTAAAAGGGTACTTCTACTTGAATTGGGCATAGAGGCAATGCTCCTTTCTTAGTCCTGCCAACATACCATTGATAATTATCATAATGTTGACTTACTTTATGAGCATCGATGAACAAAGTAGGCCAAAAGTAACCAGCTCGAATGATTTTCAAGGCCATAGGCCTTCCTGCATAATGGCCACTAGAGAGACTAGAATGGAATTCTTCTAGTATTTTCTCCTTTTCAGACTCCTTCACACATCTAAGGAGAACTCCATCAATATTCTTGTGAAATAACCCATTAGGCAATAAAACATATTTGAGTGCTTGCAGCCTGAACCTCCGACGCTGTGAAGCATCAAGGTGTGGTGGACACTTCCCAGAAGTAAAGAAGTCAACCAACTCTTCTTTCCAATCATGATCACTCGTAGTATGATTTGCACAAACACTTTCGATGATATCTTCTTTCTGCACTATACCCAATGATTCGGATATTGCGCTTTTGGCCAACTCTTGACATAGGGCTCATCCATGAACTAGATTTGTTGATCGGATCTCCACATCATATTCTTGAATTTTTGAGACCCAACCTGCTCTTTTTTCACCTAGTTCTCCTTGGAGAATGAAGTTTCGGACATCAGGGTGTATAACATAAATGACCATTTTGCTCTGTGAGACAAAGTGCTTGAACTTCTTCAAATATTTCATCACCACGTACACCTATTTTTCAATAAAATTGTACTTCTCTTGGTGAGGTGCAATGACTTGGCTTAGAAAGGCAATGGGTTTCTCATCTCCATCTTCTTGCTTCTGTGTCAAAACTATAACATAACTCTCTTGCTCACCTACTGCATAGAGAATGAAGTCCTTTGAATAATCAGGATTAATCAACACTGGAGCTTGGGTGATTCTTTCCTTGATCTCCTAAAAATCTCATCTTCTTGCCTCCATCCATTTAAAATTGACATTCTTTTTTAAGAGCTCAGTCATGGGTTTCACTACTTGAGCAAAGTCAACAATAAACTTATGAATGAAATTTATTTGACCAAAGAAATATTGTAGGTCCTTTTTGTTAGCTAGGCAATGGTAGCTTTAGGAGTACCTCAGCTCTTGTGGGATCAATAGCTAATCCTTCTTGTGAGATCACATGACCCAACAATTTCCCTTCTTTGACAATAAATATTGACTTCTTTGGATTTATAGAAATCCTGAACTCACGACATTTTTTGAACACCTGCCTCAAATGAGAAACATGGTCTTCTCTACGATGTGAAAACACAATCATATCATCAAGATAGATTACAATAATCCTATTCAACAACTCATCGAAAGCGATGTCCATGGCTCTCTGAAAGGTAGCGCCAACATTTGAAAGACCAAATGGCATCCTTTGATAGGCGAACGTGCCCCACTTGGTA
Organism: Wollemia nobilis; assembly: GCA_028583015.1. Taxonomy (NCBI): domain Eukaryota; kingdom Viridiplantae; phylum Streptophyta; class Pinopsida; order Araucariales; family Araucariaceae; genus Wollemia; species Wollemia nobilis. The sequence continues at coordinate 419,041 of JAQPPZ010007159.1, read as the reverse complement.
GTGAACATCATTTTATGTTGGTCTTCATATTTCACCCATATCTGGTTATAACCAGAGAAACCATCCAACAATGAAAATATTTGTGCATCGAAAACCACATGAAGGATTTGGTCAATCTACGATAGAGGGTAATGATCCTTTAGTGACGCCTGGTTCAGGTTCCAAAAATTGATGCACAATCGGATATCTCCATTCTTCTTTCATACCGGTACCAGGTTTGCCACCCATGTTGAGTGCTTAATTGGGTATATTATCTTTGCTTCCAGTTTTTTTTTTGTTTCCCTTCTGAGCCTTGATCTTGGGATTGACGAGGCACTATTTTTATCGAAAAGGCTTTACCCCCTCTTGTAGCTCAATGGTATGTTGAATTACGTTCTGGTCATATCCTTTCAAATCCTGATAGCTCCATGCAACAATGTTGGGGTACTCATAACACAGGTTCTTGATGTCTTCTAACTCTTTCGGCATGCAATCAATCCCGATTTTGATGATCTTTTTAGGTTCGAGCTGCAACTCCTTATACTCCTTTGCATCCACCTTGATCCTGTGCTTCTCAACCCTATCATTTTGGTTGAATAAACTCTCCAATGAAATCAGTCCCCTTGGAATGTGATTATTCTTCAACTGAATCATTCCCTCCATCTCTTCTCCGACAAGTACTCTATCATCCGCACTTGCAGCTTCTTTGATCAGAAAGTTAATTATTTTCTCATCATTTTCAAATACTTGCCAATAGAGGTTCTTATCAGGGACTGAGGGCCTATAGATCACCCTGACAGTTTTAGGTTTTCTGACTACTTGCTCCACTGGAGAATAGTTTGCACCAAGAGAAGCTAAAATATCTGCGTGTTTGTTCTACTCTCAAGAAATCACCTGAATGTTCAAGGTTGTAAAGGATTCAAAAAAATCCCATACTTTGTTGTGATAGGCTTTTAGGTAATGCTTCTTAGACACACACTTGTTGGTGGTCTAATTGATAATAAGCTCAGAGTCACCAAAAATTTACAACTGTTTAATGCCCAACTTTTTAGCCTTTCTTAAACCAAGACACAATACCTCATATTCGGCTGCATTATTCGTGCAAATCCAAGTCAACCTATAAGAATAAGTCTTTTGTAATCCTTCAAGGGAAATCAAAACAATACCAGCCCCTACACCATTTTTACACCTAGCACCATCAAAATACAACTTCCACAATTGATTTTCAATGGGGTCTGGGGCCTCAGGGATTTTTTCTACAGACTGCTCAGGCTTGGTTATCATATAACAATCGATATCCATTTCAACCATCGCATTGAAATCCATGAGAGAGAACTCATCTTCAAGACGGAGTTCACCAAGCGCTTCTTCCATCAAGTCAACTTCCTCTAATTCCTCAGTCATCATGTTGACTGCACCTGGAGATTTTTCTTCTTCTTCCAACTTTTCAATATGAAAATTTGATGGCTTTTCATTATAAATACAAATTCTCTTCCCTTTGAATAGAATTTCCAAATGAGAATAGTCCAAGGAGAGATAACCTCCCAATTTCATCGTGAACTCCCTTGAAAGGCACATGCTAAAGTATGGCTCCAAGTCAACCACCACTACTTCTTGGATAACAGTGATTTATGGCATGCTATGTAGCACAATAGGAATATCCTTTATCACTCCCACCATCTTGACTGGAGTCTCGTCCAACTACAAAACCCCTGGGCTACTTCTTGTGTATTCCATTCCCATTACTTCACATACTACCTTTGGCATGATAGTAGTCGTAGCACCAGAATCGATCATACAATTGTGTACAATCCACCCCTCCATTCTGAGTGACAAATAGAATGGGGGTGGCCTATTATTTCTAGTGACTGAAGTTAGGAGTGTCTGAGCCAACACAATTTGAGAATGACTCTTCTTTTGGTCCTTCGCATTCTTAAGAGACTCTTGCAGCAAGTCAACTTGTCCTGGTAACTGCAAAGCATCGTATAAGTTGACTTTCATAGGTATCTTTTTCATCTCTTCCACAATGTTATAATTAGAAACACCAGGAGACCTTTCTTCTACAATCCGCTCATATTTATCTTGGTACTTCTGAGTAGCTTCCACCCTTTGTCGCTTAGTCAATGATGGATAGTGAAGGTATTCTTTGGCTTGTTCTTTCACCTCATTCTGCTCTGGAGCAACTATAGGTTGTGTAACTGGTGCCTTCATCTTCGCCTATTTGGGCATTAAATCCTTCAACAGGATAGGATCTTGTTGTTTTTCCATCGCATTAGGTGCTTTTTTTGGAGGCTTTACTTTCTCATTCGGTACTTTTGATTCTGCAGGAACCTTCAAAGGCTCCAATTCCACTGGATTCACAATCACCAATTTTTTCCCAGATCTCGTAAGAACTGAGACCTGCTCCAAAGAAGGTACCATAAAATTGTGATCAGCCTCCATTATCATATTCACTTGGCCACCAACAGAAATTTTTGCTAGCATCTGTACATAGTTCAGATGTACCATACACGTGTCTTCTCCATGAGGATCATTGCATGTCGAGCACCAATACGCCTTTTTGGATGTGCTAGCTTCTTCATTTTCTAGAACTATTGTGTTCCTCTCAGGATCCTTGCTAGCAGATGCTTTCTCTCACATGATCGACGGTGTCTAAAATCTCCTAGACCAAAAATCAGCTTCAGCCTACTTCTTCCTTACTATTGTCAGCTCATTTGATATTGTCCTTAAGGCTGAGTTATTGGATTTCACCTCTTGTAACAACATCATGTAGGGATCAGGATTGGGGAGTGTAGGAGGCATTGGTAAAGGTAGAGGTGTTGGTGGCACAGGTAATGGGAGTGGATCCGGTGGTGCTGGTAGTGCTGGGAAAGGAATGGGTGCTGGAAATTGTGGTACTACCAGAGAGGGTAACTATGAAAAGCTTGGAGTAAAAAGTTGTGGAATGGGGATCGAAGTGATCTGAGGTGGACCTGAGCTCCATGAGGGAATTGGGTACATGGAGGGCATGGGTTGTGAAAACACACTTGAATACAAATGTTGTGGAAGGTCAGGGAGGATAGGCATGGTCATTTTTGGAGGAAGCTTGCCTATAGCGATTAAATATGACTCAGCCTTTTGTGCCTACATGTATAGTTCTAGAAATGTATTCACATTGGCTTGTCGAACAACCATGCCAATATCAGTATTGAAAGCTCTGAGATAGTAGAACGCAACTTGTTCATGTGTAGGCCAAAGACCATCAGGAACCCTTTGCCAACTACGGGTGAACCTGACATTGAAATCAACTATCTCCTCTTGCAGATGTCTTTGGATTGTTGTAAACTGATGCAACAAGGAGAATGGGTCGACTTGTTCATGAAAATTCTTGATCAATAGCTCCTCCAACTGATCCCATGAGGTAATTGTTGGAGCCAAATTTGACTCAACTTTGAAACCCCCAAATTTAAATTTTTGGTTTCAATCAAACTGCCTATACTGTTGGTCATTGCTTAAGTTGTTGTGAGTAATTCAATTTTTCATTGGTTGGTTTGATAAAGTCTAACCTTAGCCTTTTTAATAATGTGGGCTTCATTGTATAAATCAAAGTACCTCAAATGGTTAGGGAAGAAATTTTCAAATTAAAAATCTAAAGCCAAAGTCCGACCTTCATAAATCTTTCCTTGGGCCTAAAATCGATTAATAAAGTCCTTAAATCATAAAGTCGGTTAAACATTCACCATGGTCTCAAAATTTGAAAGGTCTAAGGTTAAAGCAAATATTAATTAATTAAAACCTAAGGGTATGCACCCCATTAAGCTAACAATCGAGCACCTTAGATTTAATCCAAAGGCCACGCTCGATCCGGAAAAAATCGAACGATAGCGCATTAATAAAATCGACCAAGGGATAAATCAAAAGTCAAAGCCATGGTAAGAGTAAAAGAGTTTGCACCTTAGACTTAATCGAACGATAGCGCATTCATCATAAAAAATCTAATGGATGCGCATTCCAAAATAACCTGTATAATAAGGCAAAGGGTCTAAAAATTTTAACCCAAGGTTTTAAAATGAGCAAGTTGTCTTCAATCTAACGATAGCGCTTCATCGAGGATAAATCCAACGGACACGCACTCGCTAAGATTTTGAAGGATAAATAAAAGACAATTAAAGTCCTTGCACCTTTAACAAGATCAACGGATGCACTGACCCCAAGATCAAATCGATGGTCGCACATTGTCCGAAGAGTCAAAAATTTAACGCAAGTCTTGATGGTCAAAGGTTCCGATTAAATAGTGAGTAAGTCTAAAAATAGGAATCATTAAAATAATGGGAAGAAAGAATGGAGATCGGCATGGATGAGATCAATGGTTGCGATGTTCAAATTAATCACCTATTAAAATTCAATATTAAAAGAATGCACCCCTTAATTAATCATCGGGCTAGTTACCAAGATCAAATGGTTGTGCTCGATCAATTTTTAATCTAACGGTGGCGCACTAATTGAAGATGCATTAAAGAGTGTTAAGATTCGAAAAATTAATTAATGATAATCATGTTATTAGCAAGGGTTTAATACATCAGCTAATTCCCCCCTTTCAGCTTAAACATGATTAGTATTATACACCCTTGATTAAACTAACTTGTAGGTTGACTTAATCCGACGATAGCGCTTGTCTCCACTCAGATCCAACGGTCGCGTCAAAATTATGAATGGTAAAATGAAGACTAAGGTAAAGATAAATATTAATTATGTTTAGTAAGGGTTTAATACGTTGACTAATCCCCCCTTTCGCCTTAATCATGATTAATAGAAAATCAAAGGTTTTTTACATTGATTATATGGTGGGCATCTTATTGACAATCTAACGATAGCGCCCAAACTAATCCAAAAATCGATGGTCGCAAAGGCTTGTAGTGGTGGCAAAGGATCCAAAGCTAAATAAAGATGCTTTAAGGATACACAAATCGGATGGCGATGCTCATTGATCACCCAGATCCAATGGTGCACATACGGGAAGAATCAACCGAAGGTTAATCTAAGCATTATTATTTCAAAAGGTTGATTAATTGAACCAAGGTACGTAGGGATTTTTCTCATTTATTAAAAACTATGTGCATCTACATGATCCAATGGTCGTGCCTCACCATAGTAAGATCTAACGGTGATCACAAAAGAAAAATGCACGTATCATATGATTACCATCAATTAAATAACGAGTTGTTAAGGTTTAAAATTATGAAGATTAACATTGGATAATCATGAGTAAACGAGGATTGACAAACCAGGATTATTTCAAGTGCTTATATGAGAGCAGGTATAGTAACTATCATACAGGTTTTAGAACAACAATGGATGTGCTTCACCCCAGATCAATCCAATGGTAGCGCACGATTCAAAGGTTTAAAAGTACCAGAAACCGCCATGATGGAACCTGTGAAGATCATGAACCAAAAAAATTGGTAAAATCACCCGTAAGAAAGATTCAAAGGACCAAGCCTCCAAAGAAAGGTGATTACTTCATAGAAATACCTTCAACATATATCAAGGTAGAAATCAAATAAGTGACTCATTCACAGCAAGGTACACTGAAAGACATTATGAAAATCAATAGCCAAGATGGAGTCAAAATAGTACGCATAGAAGCTATGAATCTAGAAGAATACTCATGGAAGGAAAGATTCGAAGAAATCAGAGAAAATCCCATGTATAGTACCTTGTTAAGGACAAAGTAAACCAAATAAAAGATAAATCCTGATGCTCAAGCATGCCACCAGATCATGTATTATCTCACTAGAATAATGGCATACCACAAGATAAGACTACAAAGCATAGTCATAGGCTTATAAATAAGAGATAGTAAGGAAGAGTTAAAGCATCAGTAAAAGAAAACAATGGAGCATAAAGGATTCAAATACTATCATTTTCTGTTCTGCAAATACTTAAGGTGAAGGAAGCACATGAAGAAAAAGCATGGTTTCAATTTTCAGAAAGTCATTCAATCCATGCTTCGATGGAATATAGTTACCAGGGGAGCACTTCGACGGAGTATAGTTATGGAAGTAAATTATAGATGCTTCCAGATCTTGTTGTCCATTCCCACCTTCTTCCTACTTACCACTACCCTCCTCCTCTTGGGTATTCCTCCTTGACCATCCTGACATTTTTCCTAGTATGTCACCCTCGCCCACTACCACTTCTTACCATTTACCCCCGTCATTCCATCCATCAGACCCTCACCATCCTTACTTCTTCACTCTATCTCATGATCAGTGCAACTCCATCTGTTTGCCACTAGCACGCCACCCCTTGTCTTCACCATCACATCGAGTCCCCCTCCGTTCCTCGTCTAGAATTCATGATGACAGCTCGGTCCCTAACAACCAAGCATAGTGGCCAGGACAAGCAGAACAAAAAGGAAAAATATAATGTTGAATCCTTAGTTTCTAGGGCCAACCAAAGAGAGCAAAAAGGCCAAATTAAAATAACAAAGAGCTCCCTTCAGTCTAGAGAAGAACCTTAATAGTCAGTTCAGAGCCACACCAGCTGGACAACATATAGAATGGGTTCAATCAGATGCTGCCAAGTGTACAACCAGAATTCAACCAAAAATAATAGAATCAAGAACCAGCAGCTATAAAAGGAAGCATGGAGGTCTGGATTCTGCATCAAGCAATTAGAGAATAGCATTTTTGCTAAGAGGTATACTTGAGTGCCCTGTTAGTTGTGTTGTTGTATTTCTTTGTGTCTATTTTCTTTTATTCATTCTTTCTTCCTCCCCTTTCTGTGCAGGATTGTATGATAGGAAAGCGTTCAAGAAGTTGAGAATATTTCCAGTCTTATTGAGCCTAGGATTCAGAGATTCTTCTATTACCATATTGGAATAAGGAGAGTAGGAGAGACCTGTTACATCATTTGAACAGAGTCTTCTCCATTGTATTGTTGTATTCTTTTGAGAAAAACAGAGTTAAAAGGCATCCTGCCCACTCTGCATGTAATATTTCATGAAATCAATACAATTCTGAATTTTATTCCTATCATTTCTTTGTCTCAGTATTGTGTGTATCTGTATAATGGGTTACATTATTTGAATGCATTATATACGTTTCTTTCGTTAGTTAACTCTTGATTTTATTACGATATTCGAATGAGATTAAGAACACTAATTTCTTTTCCCCTTCTCTCTGTTCATAATTAAAATTGTTGTTAAATTGCTATAACAACCCAATGAATCTAGGCACCGGTCTACATAAGGCATAACAGTTGGTTATTTTCATGCTTGGTCATTTTAATAAGAATACTTATAGTTTAATATAAATCTGGAGCGTGCAAATTAGAAGTTTAATTAAAGAATTGTCGTTGGGGTTTCCTTACCCTTTCCATCTTCTTTAGCAATATTCGGGTTTAGCAGAACATGAGGCAGGTCGACCAGAGCCTGTAATAGCTCGTTGGTTTCAAATGGATTCTTGTAGCATGACAATTGATTTCCTATGGATGCAAGAATCGGTTCCAATAGTTTTTTGGCATCATTGTCGAGGATGAACTTATATGTTAAGATCATATCATCTTAAGTTTTTTTACTGAATGAATTATTTTTAATCAATGGGTGGCCGATTGAAGTAAAGAACCTTTGTTTTAATTTTCACTTTTTTACAGTTCTTTATTTTCCTAATTCTTTTATTTACTTTCTTGATTTTCTTGAAATTTCTCTTTCTTGATTTTCTTGAATTTCCCCAAGAACCCACTCTTGTGAGGATGAGAGATAATATCAAGCATTCTTGATAAGAGTATATGTTGTTCTTTCTACACCCCAGTGTTGGCGACTCTACTGGATGAACCCAGAAGAAAAATATAAAAAAGGAGAGAACAGAACGTGTTGGCGAACACCAGGAGAAGTGGTAAGGAGCTATTTCTGAACTCGAGAATCTAGAGGTATTTATACATACCCAAAAAACTCCACTTTTTAAGAATATTGTATTATTAATAGTAGATTAAATTCTAGTGGTAAAAGGTACGTAAAGAAAAATCAGAATATTATTACTACGATATTATATAGATGAACGTTTAAATTATTGTAGAAGATATATGTGATTATTCTCATATCAAAGGGTAGATAATTCATCAATCTACATTCAAACTACCCAAACCCATACCACCGTAGGTACTACATCTGTGAAATTAAATTCAATAGTAGCTATGGCTCAGGGTAATGTTCATTTGTGGAGAACTAATAGATATAGGCCTTTTGTATTACCAATAAATTTAAATGCCTTACCCAGTAAAGCTCACAAATACCTCCCTAAGTTTTTAGGAAATAGTGCAGTAACTGGAGAGGATCATATCAAAAGTTTCTTATATGCAATGGACAGTCTGGAAGTTGAACATGAAGATGTAGTATTAAGACTATTTCTACAGACTTTAGAAAAATATGCTAGAGAATGGTTTAATTCCCTTCCTAACAATGATATCCCAGACTTCACCAAAATGGAAGAGGTGTTCCTAAAGAAGTATGGTGAAAGGAAAAATGAACAATCATTGTTAACTGAGCTAGCCACTATGAAGAAGAAAGAAAATGAGGTTGTTAGTGATTTTAATAGAATATTTTCAAAAACAAGAAACAAAATCCCTGCCAACCTTAGGCCTAGTGATATTCAATCTATTTGTTTTTATAAGAATGCTTTTCAAGGAGAGTTTAACTATGAATTAAGGCAAGAACAAGCCACTACCATTGATGGTTGTATGGAAAAAGTAATGGATATAGAAAGAAATATGCTTGATAGTGGTAAGATGAAGCCTTATTCTTTAGAAGTTAACATGCCTGAGAGAAAACCTAAGAGAGTGGCTTTTGATATACAAAGAAGAACTGAAATTGATCTTGTGGAGAAGTTGACTAGTCAAATGATAGAAATGTTCAACAACATGAGTAACAGGTTAGCAAGAATTGAAAGAAATGGAAATAACGATGAATCTTCATAGATAGAGCGACCACATGTTGACAATCGTCCCCCCTTTAAGAAAAATTACAACAAGAATTGGGGAAACAACAATGGTTTTGAAGAAGGGAATAGGAATAGGGGTAATGGGAATAACAACTAGAAAAATAGAGATTCTGATAGGGATCAAACAATGTCCCTAACCCAATGCCATCTGCCAATGTAGCTGAAGGTTTTCCTTATTTTTCTCTACTTGTGATGCACCCCATAACCTTGATGCATGTGGAATACACCTAAGTGATCAACGTAATGTAGATATGCATGCAGAATCAGAAGAGGATATAAGAATCAATGCATGTTGGTCCATTGAAGATGAATCCAGAGAAAGGTTGTTTGAAGAAGACATGGATAAATATGCTTCAAATCATCATCCTCAGATCTTAGTAACTGAAGGAACTAAAATCTTGCAGAAATCACATGAGTCAAGATATGATAAGATGAAGCAAGGGAAATTGATTCCCACTGCTCAAGAGGTTGAAGAATTAGAGGCAACCCATGTTTTAAATTTGAGGAATAGAACAATCCCTGAAAGAATAGAGAAATTATCTACAAATGAAACAAGAAGATAAACTTTCACCAATAAAAATATCAGTAAAGAGAAAACTGATAGGAACCCTAACAAAATTACTCCTGAGGTAATAGAATCAATAGAAGAAGTTCCCAAAGAAGAAAGTAATAAACCATTGGATATAAAGAAGATAGAATTTGATGCTGGGTCGAAACTCAGTAAGCAAAAAGTTAATATCACATTTGGTGAACTTATGAAAGTTCAAACATACAGAGAACAAGTATGCAGAGCTTTTGGATTAGTAGAGCAGAAAGAAGACCCTACTTGTCATGTTGCTAGACAAAATCAACATGATACAAGATCACCATCTTCCGTCAGACCCTTCTACGTGTCATTAAGATATAATTCAGATGAAGGGGAAAGATATGTGATTCATAATTGCATGCTTGATAGTGGAGCTTCACATAATATCATGCCTAAGTTAATATGGGATTAATTTGTACTAGAGATTCTCTCCTATTTTTGTAATGGACAGCAGACAAATTCCCTGTGTAGGGGTGATAACTGGATTATTAGTTTTCCTAGACCAACACCCCAAAAAGGGCATTGTCATGGATGTAGCAGTAGTTGATGTTGACCCATTCTTCTCACTATTACTCAGTAGGCATTGGGCAGAACAACTAGGGGGATCAATACAACTAGACTGGTCTTATGCTACCATCCCCATATCGGATAAGGAGAATATAATTTTGAGAAGGGAACCATTCAACAAACACTCCGTAGAGTTAATTCAAATAGATGAAACCATGATTAACTTAGTTAACTCTATGGAAGAAAAAGGGATGGGAGTCTATTCAATATGGCACAACCCATTCCCGATGGAAGTACCAGATGCAAAGAACATGGATCCAGAAGATATGAGAATAACTGATGCTGAATCAAATCGAGTATTAACCCAAGAAATGTGGACCATGTCATTTGATGGGGCTAAATCCCAATCTGGAGCAGGTGCAGGTGTAAATTTGACTGATATTAAAGGAAATTACCTTGGTATCCCTTACAGATTGCAATTTCCTTGCACAAACAATGTAGCTGAGTACGAAGCTTTACTATTAGGGCTAAGGAAAGCAAAAGAGTTAGGTATTAACTACTTAACTGTAATAGGGGATGCAGAACTTATTATACTACAAATAAAAGGTAAATATCGGACCAAGCATCCTAGACTTAAGCAATGTAGAAATGCAGATCTTGGAAGAAATTGATAAATTTTTGGCTTTCAATATTTCATATATTCCTAGAGAACAAAATCATGTTGCAGATCTCTTAGCTGTGAATGCCTCAGGTCTAGATCACCCAGAGATAACTACAGAATATATGGATAGATTTCCAACTATCTCAGTCTATAAACCTTCTGTGCCAGATAACATAGTCTATCTTCAGGTCTTTCAAGATGATATAGATATTAAGGATTTTATGACTTTGCAAAATCAGTATGCAGATGTCATCTGTGATGAAAAATATGAAGAAAAGCTAAAAGATCAAATAGGAGAACCAGTAGAAGTAATCCAGTTGAAAACTAATAGAATACCCAAAGGATTGGTGTCTCTTGAAAGCCTATTTGATGATTTTGACAAAGCCTATAAACCTATACGCAGAGAAGTGATATCTGAGGATATTAATATTGGCTCAATGAAAGAACCCAGAATAGTGAAAGTAGACATGGCACTACCTGCTAAAGAAAAAGTTGGATATATCAATTTCCTAAAAAAGAACAAAGAACATTTTGCTTGGACCTATGAAGATCTCAAAACTTTCAAAATGGATGTGATGACACATATAATACCCTTGAAAGAAGAGGCCAAGCCATTTAGACAAAAATAGAGAAAGTACAATCCAACTCTGCACCCAGTAATGCAAAAAGAGGTTCAAAAATTGTTGGACTCCAAGATAATAAGAAAAGTCAGATTTTCCTCCTGGATATCCAACTTAGTACCAGTTAGGAAAAAGAATGGGGACATTAGACTATGCGTGGATTTTAGAAATTTAAACAAGAGCTCACTAAAAGACAATTACCCATTGCCTAACATGGAACAACTGCTGCAAGCAGTAGTAGGTTCAACTAGATTGTCCCTGTTAGATGGATTTTTAGGGTACAATCAAATTCTGATAAATCCAGAAGATAGACACAAGGCAGCATTCACCACACCCTAGGGCACATTTGAATATTTAAGAATACCTTTTGGATTGATGAATGCAGGTGCTACTTTCCAAAGAGCGATGGACTTTGCTTTCAAAGGACTAATGTTCAAAATTGTAGTAGTGTACTTAGATGATATCACAGTTTTTCTAAAAATCCAGAAGATCATCTAGAACATTTGACTGCAGTTTTTGCCCGATGCAAGGAATTTGGAATCTCTCTAAATCCAAAAAATGCATATTTGGAACTACACAAGGAAAATTGCTAGGTCATATAGTTTCAGAAAAGGGAATAAGCATTGATCCAGAAAGGATAGAAGCCATTTCTAAAATTCCCCCACCCAAGAATCTAAAAGGGGTAAGGTCATTCTTTGGCAAAAATAAATTTTATCAGAAGATTTGTCCCAAATTTTGCAGAAATGACCAAACCCATAAATGATATGGTGAAGAAAACTGGAGAAATAAAATGGACATTAGAAAATATGGAAACATTTAACAAGATCAAAGAAGCCATATCAACCACTCCAGCTTTAAGTTGCCCTGATTATACAAAGGATTTTAATATCTATTCATATGCTTCTGAACACTCTATTGCTGCAGTCCTTTCACAGAAAGATAATGAAAATAATGAAAGGCCAATAGCCTTTATGAGCTCAGGACTAAAAGGAGCAAATCTTAAATACACCCTACTGGAAAAACATGCCTATGCAATCATCCAATATTTAGAACACTTCAAAGGTATATTTGGCTCAAACAAAGTTTATTGTTGTATTCCCTTTATAGCAATAAAAGATATCTTTTCTCAATCAGAGCCATTGGGAAGACCAGCAAGATGGATGGTAAAACTTTTGCAATATGATGTTGAATTCAAAATAGTTAAAACAGTCAAAGGGCAGGGTTTAGCTAAACTGTTGGCTAACAAAGAAGAAGCAGGATCTAAAAATATTCTCACCATAGATCAGACATATGATGACAGAAGAATAAAAAATGAAGAATGTAAATGGTATGAAGAAATATTGTCATACTTACAAACGTTGTCTTTCCTCGGAGATATGACAATAAACAGAATGAGGTCAGTCAAACTTCAAGCTCAAAAGTATTATATACAAAATGGAGTATTATATTGGAAACATCCTGATGGAGTATTATTAGTCTACTTATATGAAAGAGAAGTCCCAAAATAATTAATGAATTTCATAATGGTTTATGTGGAGGACACTTTGCTCCAAGAGCTACAACTAATAAAATCATGAGAGCAGGATATTATTGGCCATCCCTTTTTAAGGATGTATATAAATATGTTAGGAATTGTCATAACTGCCAAGTTTTTATAGGGAAAAAGCATCTACCAACCATGCCCCTCAAGCCAGTAATCATTGAAGCACCTTTTTCTCAATGGGGTATTGACCTGATTGGAGAGATCAAGCCTAATTCATCTGGCCAGCATAAGTGGATCATAACTACAATAGATTACTTCACAAAGTGGGTGGAAGCTGCACCTTTGAGAACATCTACATCTACTACAGTCATCAGATTCATAGAGGAAAATATCTTGACCAGGTATGGAGTTCCTAAAAATCTTGTAACTGATAATGCTCAATATTTTGTGTCATATGAAATGGTAGAATTTTATGTTGAATATGGAATTGAATTATCTCATTCTGCTAATTATTATCCCCAAGGAAATGGTCTAGTTGAGTCATCAAATAAAAATGTAATAACAAGAATAAAAAGGTCATTAGGCAAAAACAAAAGGGGATGGGACAGTGAACTTAAATTTGCTTTATGGGCTGATAGGTTGTCTATTAAAAGAAATATAGGAAGAACCCCCTATGAGATGGTTTATGGAGAAAAAGCCCTACTACCCCCAAAAATGGAAAAAATGGCACTTTCCCTTTTATTGCAAGATCATGAAAACCCTGATCCCATTCAGAGAAGGCTTGACCAAATTGTCTTGTTAGAAGAACAAAGAAGAGAGACCCTCAATAGAATGATGGAACAAACCCAGAAAACTATAAAATTGTTTAATAAGAAAGCCAAGGGTACTCCTTTTTCTCAAGGAGATATAGTCATCTATTGGGATCCTAAAAATGATAAGCATGGTGAAAAGGGTAAGTTTGAACCTAAATGGATTGGCCCATACCAAATTGCCCATGTTATCAGTTAGAATACTTACAAGCTATAAAATTTAGGAGAAATAATGGCTATCCCTATTAATGGCCAACACCTCAAAATGTACAATCCCTGTTGAAGGTGTACTTAAAAAAAATAAAAAAAATAGAAAAAAAAAATCCAAAAATAGAGTGGTGTATTTTGTTTATTAGTTAAGCTTCCCTTTTGTTCTTGAATAATTTTGAGTTTACTGTACACATGATATCTTAGTTTGATGAGTATATCTAACTGTTTATTCCACCAAAGACAATAAAAAAAAAGGGGATTTATTTTAGATGTTGATGAGCTTTACAATTCTATCAAAAATGAGTGTTTATGCAATAGTTGTTTGATATGAGATAAAACAGATAGAAAACAAAGTTGATTGAAACATCATGTCAAGCCTCACATTACAAATGATACTTAAAGTGACTTCAAAGGTCCAAAGAACTGAGTTATCTTTGAGAGGGTAGTTGAGCCAAAAATTATTACACTCATATTTTATAGCCAGAAACTAATCCTCAACTCGGGCATACTTATTGCACAATTTGCTTATATATCCAAACACTTCTCTCACGAGAAAGAAAAATAAAAAATAAAGTAAAATTGAGTCACTTCCTGAGATATCTTGGAAAACCTCTACCGAGGCTATAGACGCTTGACTAGTAGTAGGGTAAAACTAAGATGGGATTAGAAGCAACTCCACCGAGGCTATAGACGCCTGACTAGCAGTGGAGCCCTACAGAATGGTGAAAATTTTTAAAGAGTGAAATCACATATTAGGCTTGGCTATTTTGCTCAGATATGGTAAAGTTCTGAAAGATTTAGAAATCCAAAAAGAATGCACAAACACACACATGGGAAAAAATATGATGAGACAAATGGCTGTGACAAAATCTGTGTAATCATATCTTATGACTTAGCTAAAACAAGCATTACAATATTTCAAAATAAAACTCATTGATTTCTAAAATTTCTAACCTTTGTTTCCAAATTGAATGAAAAGGGATCTACAGTTTTTCATACTCTACTTGCTTTGATATCATGTTATTCATACAGTTTTTCAGTATATAAAAAAAATGATGAAGAAAAGAAAGAAAAAGAGGAAGGAAGTTTTTTTTGTTATGCATTTCAAGTTTTACTTAGCAATCAAAATTTTGTTGTTTTTTGTTAAATTTTTGCAAAATAAAACTAGGAGATTCTGTGGTTCTCAAGTGCTTCATGTTTTCAACACATTGTCCCAATCAGAGCCTATGTTGGAGCCAAATTTGACTCAACTTTGAAACCCCCAAATTTAAATTTTTGGTTTCAATCAAACTACTAATACTGTTGGTCATTGCTTAAGTTGTTGTGAGTAATTCAATTTTTCATTGGTTGGTTTGATAAAGTCTAACCTTAGCCTTTTTAATAATGTGGGCTTCATTGTATAAATCAAAGTACCTCAAATGGTTAGGGAAGAAATTTTCAAATTAAAAATCTAAAGCCAAAGTTCGACCTTCATAAATCCTTCCTTGGGCCTAAAACCATTAATAAAGTCCTTAAATCATAAGTCGGTTAAATATTCACCATGGTCTCAAAATCAAAAGGTCTAAGGTTAAAGAAAATATTAATTAATTAAAACCTAAGGGTATGCACCCCATTAAGCTAACAATCGAGCACCTTAGATTTAATCCAAGGGTCGCGCTTGATCCAGAAAATTGGATGACAACGCATTAATAAAATCGACCAAGGGATAAATCAAAAGTCAAAGCCATGGTAAGAGTTAAAGAGTTTGCATCTTAAAATTAATCGAACGATTCTGCATTCATCATAAAAAATCTAATGGATGTGCATTCCAAAAGAATATAAGTAAGTCAAAGGGTCTAAGAAGGTTTAACCTAAGGTTTAAAAATGAGCAAGTCTGCTTCGATCTAAATTAAATAAAAATAATAATTAAATCTCTTAGTCAATACCAAGATCAAATCATTAAGAGTCAAATTTAAATGCAGATGATGGTCAAAGGTTTTAAAGTATGAAGTATATAGATCAATGGTATGCTTGATTTCAAATTAATCAAACTATTAAAAGTCAATATTAAAAGAATGTTCCCATTTGGATTAATCGTCGGGCTAGTTACCAAGATCAAACGATTGTGCTCGATCGATTTTTAATCTAACGGTGGTGCACTAATTGAAGATGCATTAAAGAGTTAAGGTTAATAAAAATTAATTAATGTTAATCATGTAATTAAAAAGGTTTTAATACATCAGCTAATTCCCTCCTTTCGCCTTAATCATGATTAATATTATACACCCTTGATTAAACTAACTTGTAGGTTGACTTAATCCGACGATAGCATTTGTCTCCACTCAGATCCGATGGTCACACTAAAATCATGAATGGTAAAATAAAGACTAAGGTAAATACAAATATTAATTATGTTTAGCGAGGGTTTAATACGTTGACTAATCCCCCTTTCCCTTAATCATGATTAATAGAAAATCAAAAGTTTTTACATTGATTATATGGTGGGCATCTTATTGACAATCTAATGATAGCGCCCAAACTAATCCAAAAATCGATGATCGTGAAGGCTTGTAGTGGTGGCAAAAGATTCAAAGCTAAATGAAGATGTTTTAATGATACACAAATTGGACGATGGTGCTCATTTCTCCCCAGATCCAATGGTGCACATACGAGAAGATAATCGAAGGTTAATCTAAGCATTATTATTTCAAATGGTTGATTAATTAAACCAAGGTAATGTAGAATGTTTCTCATTTATTAAGAACTATGTGCATCTACATGATCCAATGGTCGTGCCTCACCATAGTAAGATCTAACGGTGATCGCAAAATAAAAATGCATGTATCATATGATTACCATCAATTAAATAATGAGTTGTTAAGGTTTAAAATTATGAAGATTAACATTGGATAATCATGAGTAAATGAGGATTGACAAACCAGATTATTTCAAGTGCTTATATGAGAGCAGGTACAGTAACTATCATATAGGTTTCAGAACAACAATGGATGCGCTTCACCCCAGATCAATCCAATGGTAGCGCATGATTCAAAGGTTTAAAAGTACCAGAAACTACCATGACGAAACCTATGAAGATCGTGAACCAAAAAAATTGGTAAAATCACCCGTAAGAAAGATTCAAAGGACCAAGCCTCCAAAGAAAGGTGATTACTTCACAGAAATACCTTCAACATTATCAAGGTAGAAATCAAAGAAGTGACTCATTCACAACAAGGTACATTGAAAGACATTATGAAAATCAATAGCCAAGATGGAGTCAAAATAGTATGCATAGAAGCTATGAATCCAGAAGAATACTCATGGAAGGAAAGATTCAAAGAAATCAGAGAAAATCTCATGTATAGTACCTTGTTAAGAACAAAGCAAACCAAATAAAATATAAATCCTGACGCTCAAGCATGCCACCAGATCATGTGTTATCTCACTAGAATAATGGCGTACCACAAGATAAGACTACAAAGAATAGTCATGAGCTTATAAATAAGAGACAGTAAGGAAGAGTTAAAGCATCAATAAAAAGAAACAATGGAGCATAAAGGATTCAAATACTATCATTTTTTGTTCTGCAAATACTTAAGGTGAAGGAAGCGCATGAAGAAAAAAGCATGGTTTCAATTTTTAGAAAGTCATTCAATCCACGCTTCGACGGAATATAGTTACCAGGGGAGCACTTCGACGGAGTATAGTTATGGAAGCAAATTATAGATGCTTCCAGATCTTGTTGTCCATTCCCATCTTCTTCCTACTTACCACTGCCCTCCTCCTCCTGGGTATTCCTCCTTGACCATCCTGACATTTTTCCTAGTATGTCACCCTCGCCCACTACCGCTTCTTACCATTTACCCCCGTCATTCCATCCATCAGACCCTCACCATCCTTACTTCTTCACTCTATCTCGTGATCAGTGCAACTCCATCTGTTTGCCACTGGCACGCCACCCCTTGTCTTCACCATTACGTCGAGTCCCCCTCCGTTCCTCATCTAGAATTCATGATGACAGCCTGGCCGGTCCCTAACAACCAAGCATAGTGGCCAGGACAAGCAAAACAAAAAGGAAAAATATAATGTTGAATCCTTAGTTTCTAGGGCCAACCAAAGAGAGCAAAAAGGCCAAATTAAAATAACAAAGAGCTCCCTTCAGTCCAGAGAAGAACCTTAACAGTCAGTTCAGAGCCACACCAGCTGGACAACATATAGAATGGGTTCAATCAGATGATGCCAAGTGTACAACTAGAATTCAACCAAAAATAACAGAATCAAGAACCAGCAGCTATAAAAGGAAGCAGGCAGGTCTGGATTCTGCATCAAGCAATTAGAGAATAGCATTTTTGCTAAGAGGTATACTTGAGTGCCCTGTTAGTTGTGTTGTTGTATTTCTTTGTGTCTATTTTCTTTTATTCATTCTTTCTTCCTCCCCTTGCTGTGCAGGATTGTATGATAGGAAAGCGTTCAAGAAGCTGAGAATATTTCCAGTCTTATTGAGCCTAGGATTCAGAGATTCTTCTGTTACCATATTGGAATAAGGAGAGTAGGAGAGACCTGTTACATCATTTGAACAGAGTCTTCTCCATTGTATTGTTGTATTCTTTTGAGAAAAATAGAGTTAAAAGGCATCCCGCCCACTCTGCATGTAATATTTTCATGAAATCAATACAATTCTGGGTTTTATTCCTGTCATTTCTTTGTCTCAGTATTGTGTGTATTCGTATAATGGGTTACATTATTTGAATGCATTATACACGTTTCTTTCGTTAGTTAACTCTTGATTTTATTACGATATTCGAATGAGATTAAGAACGCCAATTTCCTTCTCCCCTTCTCTCTGTTCATAATTAAAATTGTTGTTAAATTGCTATAACAACCCAATGAATCTAGGCACCGGTCTACATAAGGCATAACAATTGGTTATTTTCATGCTTGGTCATTTTAATAAGAATACTTATAGTTTAATATAAATCTGGAGCATGCAAATTAGAAGTTTAATTAAAGAATTGCCGTTGGGGTTTCCTTACCCATTCTGTCATCTTCTTTAGCAATATTCGGGTTTAGCAGAACATGAGGCAGGTCGACCAGAGCCTGTAATAGCTCGTTGGTTTCAAATGGATTCTTGTAGCATGACAATTGATTTCCTACGGATGCAAGAATCGGTTCCAATAGTAATAGTACCAGGTTGCAATGATCGATACCAATACAATAATTTTCCTCTCAGCAATAATACCAACAACCTCACCATAATGTCTTCCTCAACTATACCATGGATCGTAGCCAAAGAAGCAACATCCTGAATATGCTCATAAGCAGTTTTACCAATACCATCATAAGTAGGCAAAGCCTTCAAAGCTGTTTGAGGTACTAAATTTTATGCTTGTAAATTCAAGGCTCCTGAGTTATTCCATGCTCGAAATTACCTTTGTTACTATGGTGGTGGGTTTTGATCCATATGGACTGGTGTATGGGGTTGAGATTGAGGAATTCTAGTAGTAGTACTAACCAAACTTGTAGGGGTAGAAAACACACCAACTAGTCATGAGGATGTTATGGATACTGTATGGGATATATGAGATAATGAAAATGTACAACATAAACTGACTAGTTGACGATGCTCTCCTAACATTTGGATATCAATTTCATAGAATTCAATAGGATTTTCAAAAAAATTGGCCTTTGATCTTGTAATCATGAAGCATAGCTTTCGTTGCCTTCACATTTGGATGTTTTTGGGTATGATTGAGTAACCATATGTTCTAACTCTATAGCATGAAAGTGAACATAAAACCTTGATACTATTGGAAGTGGAACTTTCGGGGTCCCATCGAGCATGCCAAAAACTGTTAGTCAAATATCTGCTTAATTAAAAAAACTACATTTGTGTGCCCTAGACATGGCCAACATTGAAATACCGGAGGAAAGGAATGTCCTCCATGTCAATCTCCATAGAGGGATGGCTCCCTTACTAACTCCTACACTAGATTAATACTAGAGTTATAGGAAAGGAATTGGAAATGACGAAAAGAAATAGAAATATGACCATAGGCCTGAGTGTAGGATTTGGGGTGGACTAGTAGCAAGAATTCCACCAATTTTTATAACATGTAATAATAGGAAGGTAGCAAAATTTCACTCACACCTTTGTAGAGATATCCTCCAGATTGTATTCCAAAATTCACTCATTCACCAATTATGTTTTAAATCCAGAAACAAAATTTTAAACTTAATAGTAGGAACATGAGCATACATAGAAATGCTTAAAAATAAAAGGAAATAACAAACACAAGAATACTTGCAAATTTCAGAAGCCAAGTCTCTTCTGTTGATGCAGAGAACTTTCAAATTTTTCTCGCAAAATGTCCAACCTCCTTTACAACAAATATTGAGTAGTATTACCAAGGTTTTGTAGGTGAGTTTGAGAGGAGAGGGAAATCCTCCAAGGGATGTCCCAGGTTCAAATCTCCACCCTACCAAAAATCTGAATTGGGTATCCAAAATCCAATTGATAATGTTGGTGCGGGCAAGGTCGGATGCAACTCCCGGATGACTTTGATGGTGTAGAACCCCCTGTTCGTGGTCTCTCAGACCAAGGCGACCCCATAAGGGGTTTTTCTCTTAAAAAAATATTGAGTAGTATTTATAGAGGATTTCGCCTCTTTCATTAAATGCACATGAGGACAAAATGATCATAGATCAAGAACCATAGTGAGGAAATTCCTCCTTGGAAACATGGAAAATACATCCCTTCAAAATAGTGATCCAGCTTCTAAGGAAATTCCTCCATGAAATATGCATTTCTAGATTCAGTGCATAGAAAATTATAATGCTTGGCTATCTAACTAGAGATGCTCACCATGTTGAAAACACACTCTTGCTTTGGAAATCATCAAAATATCCTTCTATTTTTAATACGGTTGTCTTCCTTGCTCAAGATCTACACATTGAGTTACTTCTTGCCTCTATTATTTAATGCTTTTCATTAACATGCTCAGGGTGCCTTAAGAGGAATCATGCATTAGAGAAGAATACACCTTCAATGAATTATATCTCTTCCTTTCCTACGGTGAAAATCATCCCTTTTATCCCAGGCACAAAAATAAACAACTTCACATCTTTCCTTTTGAAATCGTGTTCACCCCAAAAAATGGGTGATAGAGACAATCGCCTTCCCATTGGGGTGAATGCGATGTTGAATTTTCAATGTCGCTCCTTCCTTAGCGGATTCACCCGATTTAACACTTGCCTAACTCTATGTTCCATAATATGTTCACCCGACTTTATTTTTGGTAGCGTGTTCAAAGGATGTTCACCCCTAGGAGAGACGAACATAGTGTTTTCCCCTAAACCTAGGTGAACGTGATGTTGACTATTCAACATCACTCCTTCAACTTCATTCGCTCCAAGCTAGGGTGAAAGGAGCTTTCGCCCCAAGCTTGGGGCAAATGCACTCCTTCGTCGAACCTATTTTCTTTGCAATTATTGGGTGCATTATTTTACTTTTAAAATACGTTCACCCCAAAGTGGGGCAAATGAGGCCTTTGCCCCATATTTTTGGTGAATGCGACTCTTCCAAGTTTTTTTCTTCGAGCGTTGTCGCATCTTGTAGTGTTTTATCATTTTAATGTTTTATTATCTTTCCTTTTACAATGTGTAGGGCCTTTTACTTTAGAATGAACATGTCTTCATTTTGCAGTAAATGTTTTGTCTATGCACCATTTCTCAGCAAATTTACAAACAACGCAAACTCAAATTCCCAATATAGTTTTCTGGCTTCTTTCTTTAAACATTCATTGCTTCCAAACCAAAAGAGAGTATATATACAAACAAAGATAGAAAAATAAAACAAATGCAATATATAAATTGGTAAAAATATTATATCTTCAGATTTAATATATCTTGTCATATTACAATCAAAATGCTCCTGTGAAAAAATTTGCTTTAGAGGAGGGACGTTTTTCGTAGGACTGCCCAAACTATCGAACTTGTTTTGGCCATATCTCACTCATCCGGACTCGGATTGAGCTAAAATTTTGAGGGTAGATGCCTGAAAAACCCTAGAATGTCTCCACCAATTTTCATATCATTTGGAGCAACACAGATCCTAGCGCATCCCTATGTGTGAACGAGATTTTTGGCAAGCGGCTATGCGAGGGTTTCATCTGGGTTGAGTGCAAGCAGCTCCAGAGGTTGGTTTTTAGGGCCTTCGGGCCCTAGAGGCCAATATTTTTGTGGTTTATGCTCAATATTTTAGCAGGAAATGTTGCAAGGGATCCAATATGGGTTAGAAATTTATCTTTCAATAGATCATACTGTGAACTTGAGTGACAACGGCTTCCAATTTTCTGCACAAAAGAAAAGTGAAAACCATACCTTTCCACGACGTCTAGGGCAAGGATTAAAGAGATCACGAAACAAGTTTCAAGCAGTTGATCAAAAAATGGCTCATATCTCAAGTGAATCTGGTGCTAAGGTGCACCCACAAAATAATTCTACTATGAAAACCCCTGTCAAGGGTAAGAATTTTGAAAACTCAGCCCCAAAAATGAATTTTAGGGATGCCCTCCATGGTGGACAGCCTCAGCCCAATGCTAATATCAATCTTAGGGCTTCCCATAAACCTCTAAGAATGCCTAAGATTGATCCCAGGAAAATGGAGTCAGGATGTCTTAAAGCAGCTGATGGAACTCCTATTGTTAAGCTTGATATGGGTAACATTCAGACTGGCATTGAAGATTTGGAAAAAAGAGGACTAATTTGTCGGTTCGTGGGTTTTCATCCGAGCCTATCTACTTTCAAAGTCTGGGCTACAAAAAGCTGGAAAACTAAAGGTGAGTTACAAATCTCTATTTATCCAAATGGTTATTTTCTTGTTTTATTTGCTAATAATGAAGATAGAGAGAAAACTTTTCAAGGGGGTCCTTGGTTTTTTGGAAGGGCAGGGCTTTTCATGAAGCCCTGGCATACTAAATTTAAAGCCGAAGAAGAGATGCCTTCTATAGCTCCCATGTGGGTTAGACTCTTTGGCCTCCCTATTGAATTTTGGAATCCTACTATTTTTTCTTCAATTGGAAACTCTTTAGGAACTTTTATGATGGTTGCTTATTGTACTCAAAATTTTGAACATATTATTTATGCTCGGATTTGTGTTTTAATGGATTTTGACAAACCCCTACCTAAAAATATCACATTACAATTTGGGGAAGACACTTGGGAGCAAGTAGTGGACTATGAGAACATTCCTTTTCATTGTAGAATTTGCCATGAATATGGTCATTTGGCCTATGCTTGCCCAAATAAAATTCCTTGATCAAAAGAAAGAAGATATAAACTCAGCGAGGTTTCCAAATGCCTAAGAAGAAGAACACTCAGAAAAAACCAGTTATGAAGGATCAATCAAAGTCATCTGCTAATATGTTTGAAATCCTTTCCACAAATGATGTCCCAAGTGAGGAAGAGGAAATAATGGAAACATAAATCTTAGAAACACAATTTAAATATGAAGGGAAGAACTCAGAGACAAACCAACAAATCAAAGGTTTTCAACAAAAAAAAGGGAGAAAATTTACACAAGAAAAACA
The DNA here is from genome assembly GCA_028583015.1 of Wollemia nobilis. Lineage (NCBI taxonomy): Eukaryota > Viridiplantae > Streptophyta > Pinopsida > Araucariales > Araucariaceae > Wollemia > Wollemia nobilis. The sequence goes on along the minus strand of JAQPPZ010007159.1, from coordinate 395,642 downwards.
ATCTTTTAAATGTCAAAACTTCAAATAATATAGGTCCCAATATAGACTCCATTGAACCCTCTAGTAAAATTTTGGTTGTGTACGAGCATTCTTCAAGGTTAGAAGCCATCTCAGATTCAATTGGAATAAGTCAAGAAATAGGGAAAAAAAACTGAAGATGGATTCTAATCAAAAAGCAGGTCGCAAGACCAATCAATATCATATGGTAAAAGAAGGTGAAAAGCTTGTAGAGGAAGGTAAGATTAATGCCCTTCCCAAATTTTTTAGCCCTGGTATTAATGAAGATCATCACTTGGAATATTAGAGGACTCAAAGGGAGTCTTTCAAAACAAAATGAAATTAGAAGAATGATTCAGATAAATCATCCACATCTTGTTTTCCTTCAAGAAACAAAGATGTCAATGGAGGATATGGACTCAATTGCCAGTAAAATTTGGCCAGCTGGAAAAGTGGTTTCCCTCGGTTCCCAAGGGACTTCTGGTGGCATTGCTTGTCTTTGGGACCCAAAAGAGGTAGTTATTCACCATATGGTTGGCAGTTGGGGTCTGTTGGCTATAGCTATTCAAAGTAGACATTCCAACCAAATTATGCTCTACATTACTATTTATGCTCTGACTTCTTTGGAGGAAAAAAGAAGACAGTGGAAGGATATAACTCATATTATCTCTCATTTTCTTGAAGCTTGGATCTTGATCGGAGGAGATTTCAATACCATCCTCTCTCTGGATGAGAAAATGGGGGAAATAGAAATTTGGACAAAAGCACTGACCTCATGAGCGAATATATTGCAAACCTCCATCTTGTGGACATCCAACTAGATAATGGCCTTATGACTTGGTCTAACAGAAGGCAAGGCTTAGCTTGTATAATGGAGAGATTGGATAGGTTTTTGCTCTCTAAAAATTTCTTAATCCATGGTCACATTCCTAAAGTGAAGACTCTTAATAATGTTGGTTCGGATCATTGGCCAATCATGGTGGAAATGTGGAAAACCAATGTGAGTTTCTCTCCTTTTCATTTTCAATTAATGTGGCTTAGAGACATTTCCTTTAGACCTCGTGTGCAACAATGGTGGAAGGAAGGTAAACCTAGGCATGGGACTAAGATGTTCTATTTTGCCAAAATACTGCAATACATTAAATCCAAAATCAAGACTTGGAACTGGAAAGAGTTTGGGGATGTTCATAAAAAAAACATGAAGTTATTGCTCATCTTGAAAATTTGAATAAGAAAATCCGTTTAGATGGCCTCACAGAGAAGAGAAGTGCAGATGAAATTAAACTCACAACTCAGTTAGAGGAATGGGAAAAAAGAGAAGAAATCTTATGGAAGCAAAAATCTAGAATTCAATGGCTCAAAGAAGGAGATCGAAACACAAATTTCTTCCACAAATCTCTTCTAGCTCGAAGATCTCACAACTTTATTTCTTCCCTGAAATCAGATTCTGGAGATGTTGTTTATACTTGGGATGGCATGAACTCTATTGTTGTTGATTACTTTTCCAATATTTTTGTTGCTACTCCTCTTGACTCAGCTTCTCAACAAAATGTTCTTCAAGCAATCCCTTCTCTTATCACTTCTGAGGAGAACTCTATTTTGATTGCTCCTGTTACTATCAATGAGCTTCAACAGGTAGTTTTTAAAATGCAAAAAGGGAAAACCCCAGGTCCTGATGGTTTTCCCATTGAGTTCTACCAAGAGTTCTGGGATATCCTTCATGTTGATTTATTAGAGGTGGTGGAAGAAGCCAGGAAAGCCAAAGAAATTTTGAAGGTTATCAATAAAACTTATATTACTCTTGTTCCAAAAGCTCAAGAGGTTGATCATATCTCAGCTTTTAGACCTATTGCTTTATGTAATGTTCTTCTCAAAATCATTACTAAAATCATGGCAGAAAGGTTGAAGCCTCTTTTGCATAAGATTATTTCCCCAAAGCAAGGGGGTTATGTGGAAGGGCATCAAATAGTAGATGAGATAGTTCTTGCTCAGGAAGCCATCCATTCCATGGATATGCAAAAATCTCCTTCCATGTTCATTCGGTTAGACTTATCCAAAGCTTATGACAGAGTGGATTGGCACTTCCTTATCAAAGTTTTGAGGCAATTTGGTTTCTCTAAGGATTGGATGGATTGGATTATGGGATGTATCTCTTCAGTTTCCTACTTAGTTCTTATCAATGGCAGGCCTTCTCGGTCATTCCCAGCTTCCAGAGGTATTAGGCAAGGTGACCCGCTATCCCCTTATTTATTCATCATTCTTGTTGAATGCTTGGGTAGGACTATAACCAAAAAGAGGGAAAACAAAACCCTTGAGGGAGTTACCATTGCTCATGGAGCTAGACCTATCTCTCATCTTCAATTTGTGGATGACTCTACTCTTTTAGGTAAAGCTACGGTTAAGGAAGCTTCTAATATTAAGCAAATCATTAGCTATTTTTCTAAGGCTACTTGGGCAATTGATCAATGAAGACAAATCTAAAGTTATTTTCTTTCACTACTCTGCTAGATAGGAATCCATGGTCTTGGATAAATTAAGATATAAGAAGACCTCCCTTCCAATCACTTATTTAGGTATTCCCATAAATATTCAAAGGCAGAAAAATAAATATTGGAATTGGTTGTTGGACAAAGTCAAGAAGAAAATTGGAAAGTGGACCAACAGGTGGCTTTCTTCTGGGGGTAGAATCACCTTGGTAAAATCAGTCCTTCAAGCTATTCCTATTTATGTATCTTCCATGTTGAATATTCCAAAGGTTGTTCTTCGAGAACTGGATCAAATCAGTCATCGTTTCCTTTGGAGTGGTACTAAGGAGAAAAGAAAATGGGCCTTGGTGAAATGGGACACTTTATGTCTTCCTAAGAATAAAGGGGGTTTAGGATTCTGGTCTTCTATTAATAACAACAAAGCTTTAGCTGCTAAATTATATTGGAGGATGTTGCATAACCCCAATGCTCTTTGGGCCAATAATCTTCGTGCTAAATATGTTGAGAACAAAAGTCCTGAAGACCTTGTTCGCTATCAACTTCCTACCAAAGGTTCTCCCATTTTAGCAGTTCTTAAGACTGGTGAGGATTTGATAAAGAAAAATTTATTTTGGATCATTCATAATGGTCAACAGGTAAATTTTTGGATAGATTCTTGGGATGGTCACAAGCCTTTGATAACTCGGTTTCCCGATTGGAGGCCTTGGATGGAGGAGCTTCACCGAGCTAACTGGATAAAGGTGGCTAATTACTGTCGGTACCATACTGGTAATTCAAAGGTTGGTAGATATTGGATCCCTATTGAGGACTAGCCTATTCAAATCCTAGAAAGGCAAAGACAAGATATCCAAGGCATCCTTCATATGAGATCTCTCTCTTGGTCCCATGAAAAAGATTGTTTTGGATGGAACAACACTACTAAGGGTGAGTATTCAGTTGCTCAAGGTTATTTGACCTTATGCCATAATAATCCCAACCATTCTTCTAACATATTTTCTCAATTGTGGGCTCAAAATCTCTGGCCTAAGGTGAGGTTCTTTAATTGGCTTTTATTGCATCGTAGGGTGCTTACTGGTGAGCAACTTATGAAGCATGGTTTTCATGGCCCTTTTAGATGTGAGATGTGTGAAGAGAATGTAGAAACTCTCAACCATATTTTTATTGAGTGTACTTTAGCCTCTGAGCTATGGAGGAGAATGGCCACTTTACTTGGCTTACAAGTGGTCCAATTTTTTTACTTTTGAACAACTTTGGAGGGATTGGCCTAATCAAGAGGGTGTTGATCATTTTATTAGGCAGTTAGTTTGGATGGGTTCTACCATTCTTCTTTGGAATATTTGGATTGAAAGGAACAACCAAATTTTTAATCAAGATAGGAAGGATATTCACTATATTTGGCAAAAGACCATAGCCAACTTAGTTGAATCAGTCCATCAACTCCTTAATCACCCCCAAAACTCCCACCAAATATGGGATCAAGTGATGCAAATATTGAAGATTAAATCTTCTAAGGGCAACCAACTTAAAGGGAATGTGAGTATTAGTAATATGGATAGGACAAGAAATTGGCAACCTCCTCCTAAGGATTTTGGAAAATTCAATACTGATGGAGCCTCTAGAGGGAACCCTAGAAAAGCCAGTGTGGGAGGAATTGGTAGACTTTCAGATGGCTCCCTGGTTTTTACTTTTGTTGAGAATTTGGGTATTCTTTCCAATAACCTTGTTGAGGGGTATGGTATCCTCGAGAGGCCTTCAGGAGGCTACTAAGGTTGGATGGGAAAAGGTGTTAGTTGAGTCTGACTCTCAACTTATGATTAATATTTTGAAGACTCCTTCCAAGAATCATAAGGTTGATTGGAGAATAAAAAGAATTATTGAGAAGATTCAATTAATCCAGATGGGATTTTTGAAAGTTGATTACAATCATGTGGTCGAGAGATCAAAACAAGAGTGTTGATGCTTTAGCTAATTGGGCTTTGGACAAAGGTGATCTTACTTGTTATGGCCACCCTCCTAGATGGTGGGCTTCACAAATTAGGGAAGCTCTTCTTTCTATCATTTCTTTGGATGGCTCCAGTTCTGAAGGTACCTAGTTTCTTCTTGCTTTTTTTTGCTTCTCTTTGGTTCATTCAGGTTTTTTTAGTTCCCTAGCTCACTCTTTTCTTTCTTTTGTTTCCTTTGTTGTTTCTTGCCTTAATAGTCTTCTGGTCTAGATAGGTCATTGTTATGTTCAATTTTTTTCTTTTTTCTTTTTTTTTTTTTGTTTAGTTTTTTAAGGTGTGTGTGTTCTTTTGTTTTGTTTTGTTTTTGTGTTCTTTGTGTTGTTTTTTGTTGTTCTTGTGTTTTTGTTGTTTTGTGTTTTTTTATGTTTTTTGTTATTGTTCTTGTGTTTTTGTCGTTCTTGTTCTTGTGTTTCTCTTTGTTTGTGTTAATTCGTGTTTTTTTGTGTGAGTGTTTTCTATGTTTTTTGTTTTTGTTTATTGTCTGTTGTTGGTTGTTTTTTATTTTTATTTTTATTTTATTTTTTTAATATTTTAGGTTTTGGTTGTGTTTATTTTTCATGTTTTTTTTGGGTTATGTCTTTGTAGTGTTCTGTTGTTTTTGTCTTGTTTGTGTTTTGTTATGTGGTTCTTGTGTTTTTCTATGTGGTTCGTGTTGTGGTTTCTTTTATCTTATTGTGTGTGTGTGTTTGGTTGTGCTTTTGTTTTTGACACACTCAAGGAGCATGTTTTTTATTTTATTTTATTATTTTTGTTGTTATTTACTTATTTTTAAATTGGTTTTGTGTGTTTGTTTGCTCCTTGAGTATGTCAAAGGTGGTAGGCCAGGTCCGAGTCCTGGGCATTTTTGGCGGAATGGATACCCCTGCCTCCTTGGGTCTTACCCGAAAGTGGCATCCCTTTTGGGATGTTTTCCACAAATAAAAAAATAAATAAATAAAATGCTCCTGTAAAATAAGATCAAAATCCCAATGTGGAACTACAAAATTGCCAACAATTATTTTTAAGTAATCATAATAGTACCTTGGTTTAGATAGATCCTAATATTTGGATAGTTACAGGGAGGCAACTATCAAATCGATTGCAATAGGTACATCTTGAGCGGTGTAACTTAAATGTACTCCTAAAATAATAGAGCTTTTGAGTATGGTTTTTAAGCATGGATCTTGAACTTCATTTCCTTTTGTAGAGTATAGGACATCATTTACAACTTAGGTAGTGATGATGCCTTGATTGAGAAGGATTAGGTGGTCATAAGTATTATCACGTAGAGTGATAATACCTTTAATGATCCCACCATGGAAGTGTGGTCATCAAGCACAAAGTACTATTTATCTTATTGTGGAGATGAGATAATTGCACTATAAGGCATTACACCAATAACCTACATAGATTGATTTGTGTATAGTGAGAGAAAATGTGTTCCCTTTTGATGGACTAAAAGAGATAACCCTTATGTTATGGTTGAATTGCTTTTACTTGTGTAGAGTATAAGGAATGTGGGAAAACCATTAATGGCATCATTTCTAATCATGGAGGTTTATAAAATTTAACCCCAAGTATAGCTATGGTATATTGGCCTATCCTGTCCACTTGGGTTTCATTGGCTATGACTTAGGCTCAAATGTGGTTATACCTTAATTATGCTAAATAAAAGAGTATGGGAATATATTTGGTATGAACCTTACTGGTGAACCTTGCAAAAAAATATCTCTCGGGGTGGTTAGAATTTGGTTTGTTATAGTTGGTATTAAAGCTCTAGGTCATAGAACTAGAAGTTTCCATGAAGAGAACTCAATGTGCATACATTGGGTACATTACTTATTGAGAATGATACCTTACATAGAGTAAGTGTGACCATTGATACTTGCATGCATGAAAAATATACCATTACACTAAAAATGAATCATTGTATTATATCGTAAAATGAATCTTTGGAATACAATAAACCCCTTTGTAGGGTGCTTCACAATAAAAATGTCCAAAGGGGGTGATCCCCTTTTACAATAAAATATGGTGTTGTATTCTTCTTCATGCTACAATCAATGTTGAAGGTGGGTTTGTTGTGACCACCATGATGGATTTGAGCTTTCAAATCTTGAACCTACACACATGCAAAGAGAAAGGATTTAGTAGCACCTATTAAAATGAGTATAATAAAATGACCAATGTAAATTGAAAATGGAAAATATTATTGCATACATGAATCATGATTTGGGTAACATAACATTAGCATTTCCTTCCTCTCTTGCTTGGTAAAGTGATGGTGTGATTTCATCCTCCCTTTCTCTCTCTCTTGCCTCTCTTTAATTCACCAAAATGAATTATGTTTTAAAAATTTTTAGAAGCTTAAAGTATAATATATATGATTAGATTAAATTATATATATATACAAGTGGAAATCTAATATTAAAGTATGATTAGCGGCTAGGATATGTCTATATAATATATATATATAGATATATATATATATATATATATATATATATATATATATATAACAAATGGCTAGGATTTGGTGTCTACAATACTATTAGTGGATGATAATACTCTTGGGAATGACACCTTACATGGATTAAGTGTGGTCATTGATATTATCAATGGATGATAATACTTTTGGAATAGCATCTTACATAGAGTAAGTATGACCATTGATATTATTAGTAGATGATACAACTCTTTTGTTATTTCATGTGGATAAGAAAACTAACTAGAAGTTAGAAGTACAATTTGGAGGAAAATGTAACCTAACTTAGCTCCCTTTTTGGATAAGGGAAAATTCACCTTACGACAAGGCAAGCATGACCTAAATAATGACCAATGAAGTAATAATGATCATAACAAAAAAAAACGCCTTATAGAAATACAAGTGTGACCGTGACCATTACCAAAAGTATGTTAATGGTCTAATTTAGTTCATGGGAATATGTAACTAACCATTTGAAGTACAATTGAGAGAAATTATAACTTATCCAACTCTTTTGTATGGCCAAGAGAAATGGCACCCAAGTTAAGGAGAGGAAGAAGAGAATCTTCTTAGAATCCAAGGCCAATTAGGCAGGATGGAACCAGAAGAAAAATATTCCTAACAGTTCAATATTATATAGAGAAATTTTGAGGAATTCTCTACACTCCACTAGGGAACAAGAATGGTGGAGATCTACTATCAAAATTTGGTGAAGTTACTAGAATATGTACCAAAATATGAGGCAAACAAGGTACACAAGTTCATCTTAGGAGTGGATCCTAATATTAAAACAATGATAAAATTGAACAAACCCAAGATCTTGCAAAAGGTATATGATTCAACTCATCAAGAAGAAGTCAATTTGTAGATAAACAAAAAGAACTTCAATTATGCTAAGCTAACAGAGGAATATTGATAGGAACTTAGGAAGAGAAAGAGTATTGGTTTCATGAAGTGGGACCAAAATAAAAAACAAGAAAGAACCCAGGGTCCCAAGTGAGGTTGTTATCATTATGGAGGTATGCATTATGTGAACAAATATCCCCAAAGTATAGATTCAAGTTTCAGGGTCAAGGAACAACTCCATAGAACCTAGATGAATAAAAAAATCCCTTGTTATTGAATGATCCATTGAAGTGGTTTGTCTAAATTAATAATAATCTCTACTATTTACAAATACTATGATACTAATTATTTTAGTAATTAGGAAGCCTCAAAAAAATTAAATTGGGAATAATATGATTATTCATGGGGATGATACTCATAAGATGGCTTTTAAGACTATATATGAGCACTACGAGCTTATATATGAGCACTATGAGCTCACAATATGAGCTCATAGTGTTGAATGCATAAAACAAAAACATGAATCCAATGAATAATGTGTTCAAAAAAACAACTAGATCAGTTTGTCTTGATATTTTTGGATAATATATTGATATACTCCCAAAGTAGGGAAGAACATGATAGGTATTTGAGAATCCTACTTGAATTATTGAGAAATAATTGGCTTTATGAAAACTTGTTAAAGTGTGACTTTTATGTTCCTTAGATATAATATCTAGGACATATCATATCTGTAGAAGGTATAGTTATAGATTCAAGGAAGAATTGAGGTCATTTTGAGTTGGTCGTCACCAACTAATGTGTCTAAAGTGCAAAGCTTCATGGGCATTATGACATACTTTAGGTGTTTTGTGAAGGATTATTCTACAACAGCCTATTCTATAACTAAAATATCTTAATATGGACATTTTCCTTATTTGTTTGAATGAAAATGATATGTATTTTATTTTACAAAAAAAAAAACAAGGGACTATGTTTAGTCCAAAGGAGGTGGTATATGAAAATCGACCTTACCAAGACTCATTTATGAGATAGATAATGTATTAATAAATGGTGATTCAATTCTAGCTTTTGATGCAATTGGAAAGTTATATGCATTTGTTGTTTTGATTATATTATATGAGGATATGATATTGCTGATGTTATGTGTGTTTGCGGGACTAGGTACCCTCATGGGTGGATGAGAAAGTTGACCACCTAGAACGAGATACCCAAAAGAGAAATGATGGTCTAACAAAATATTCTCTATGTCAGCTTCAAGGGTAATTGATACCCTTATATAGTTGTATTTGCATAATTGTGTGTGTTTGGAGTGGCATTATACCACCGACTAGAAAATTGCTTGGATAAGGTTGAAATTCTTAATAGATAGGAGATGATGGGATAGTCATCGAAAAACCTACTAAATAAGAACAAGTGTTGATTATTTAATGTGATGGTTTTATGCATCCATTTATGCTTTAACATTAGAGAAGAAAATTAATAATGAGGAATTATTAATTTCTATCTATATATTTTTTAATAAGTTATGTGTGGCTTCTATTGGGGGCCACTCCCATTACGAAAATAAAATATTGCATTGCTCTCATTACATTTCTAACAAGTAAGTTAAAGCATATCCAAATTTATCTTTATATCAAATATATTCTTCATTTACCCTTCTATCAAAGATACTCTTCATATTCCTCAAGTTGCTAAGTATTTACAATCAACTCTTTTTATATCAAATGCCTTCAAAAATTTAAATTCTATCAAGATGAAATTCAACACCGCAAATGGCTAAAATATTTATTGCCCAACTTCTATATCTAAAAATATCTTGTCTATAACAACCTCACAATTTCTTAATACCTTTTTTTAGGGTTCTTATTCATTCCCCTAATATTCCAAGATATCATTTTCATTATTATTTTTTTATTTTATTTGTGGGTTTAGCCCCACTTCTTGTTAACACTTTTGATTTACTTTTGGTTTCCCATATCAATATCCCTTTGTGTTTTTTTTCTATTTTTTTTTGCTTCTTGGGTCTTCCTCTTTTTTTTCATTCCTAGCAATACTTTCATCTTCATCAATCTCTTCAATCTTCTCACACTACTCACAATAAGACTTATCATCTTTAGGTTTACCTTATTCTAAAGTATCTAAAGTGCAAGGAATAACCTCAAAAGTAATTACATTCTTATTTTACCCTAAAGTGCAAGGATGCTCTTTTGTAGTAATTACATTCTTATTTTACCCTAAAAACCCTAAATTGTTATGGGTTTCCTCCAACCTCATTTCTATATTATTCAGCTCTTGAAACCTTAAAGTGCAAGGGATAACATCTTCACCACTTTCACTTTTATTACCTAAAGAGGATTCTATACTACTTGATAAAAATAAATATGATTTACCTGGAATAAACTTAACCCTTTTTATTTTCTTTGTTTTGGGTTTTATCTCCACATCTTTTTTTGTGCCTTTAATTCCTTCTAAAATTACCAATTGATATTGTTGATAGGATTTATTTACAACTTCTTTTGGAGTGGAATATCTTTGAGCTAATTTAGCTTCTATTATTGCATGATTTCCTTGATTCATATTGAATTTTATCTCATGGCTAGACTTTTTCTCTTTCTTCATAGTTATTACTTTGTAAACTCTTGCCATGTGTCCAATATCAAAATAATTATGGCAACAAAATGCAATATTTTCATAATCTACTTATTGATCTTATTCTCTTGATTCAGATAAGATATTAATGAATTGTGGAAAAGGTTTTAAAATATCCATAGCAACACATGTTCGAGTATATATAGCATGATTTTTCTCCTTAGTTTTTTGTCCTTCCTTAATGAATTTCCTTAGGGTATTTCCAATTATAGACACTAAAATCATGTAAATCGGATAAGACTGCCAATACGCCACTTACACCACTCTTATCACCATCATATGGCCCATTGGGAAACCCTCTAGGGTAATATAAGGCTACATAGCATGTTTGGGAAGGTTCCCATCAGTTTTAGGAGGTTTTGGATCATATCCTTATGATCATCCCACCCTGGGATGGTCACATATGGTGACCGTCCCACCTAGGGATGACCAATCCTAACCATCCTTGGGTGGTATGGTCCCTAAAAAAACCCTCCAAAAGTTAAATGGGTAGAGAAATGACAATCAATTACTACTATATTCTCTGTCCAATCATCAAAAATTGATTGGATACTATCATGGATACCAAAAAATCCAAATTAGAGGCCCAAAATGGGTAACCTCTTCCACCAATGTATGGCAAAGGTTTTGACAAGTGGTGGCACTTTCCTTGCATGCCATAACTTGCACCTTTGCCCCAAATGCCCTATTTGGGCTATAAATTGAGGTGTGCTCACCCAATTTCAAGGAGAAGAGTTGAAGCATTTTTACCATGAAGTGTTGCCCAATTCTACCCTCGCATTTTGCTACCATATTTACCCTCACTTTGCCTTGAAACCCTCTTCATACAAAGGTACTTTCAAGGGGGAATACCAAATCCACTAAAACCATTCCAAAACCGGTCAAATTAGAGAGTAATTTGACCATATTTGTCAACACAACATCTAGGATAGTTTTAGATCAAATCCCTTTGGAATTGGTGGCAAATTCCACTCAAATTTGTAACCGTCCCACTTGGGGACGGTTAGCAGTAGGTAGTTGCATCTGTTAGGGACGATTAGAAAAAAATAATAAAATTTGATTCAATTCCACCATAGATCATTTAGGAATGTTTATATTAGTCTTACATTCAAATCTAGTGAGATTTGGAGTTTTTTTGATGGTCTAATTAGAGGTTTTATTATTGCAGATCTAGTTGTCCCTGTCAGGAACGGTCACTATTTTTGCTAACAATTTCCCTTATATTTATGCTCATATATTTCCAAGACCATTTATATAACATCATGCTTAAATTATATATTATTTGGAGTTGTTTTTATTTATTGCAAATAAGTTTTGTTATTTCTAGATTTATGCTTTCTATATTTTCAAGGTTTTCTATCAATAAACGCATATGCATTTAATCTGTTTCAATATATTGCGTGTAGGTGCAGATATGCATACATGAGGAAAGAGCTAAGAGGTACAGAATGATAGGCCCAATACTAGCTCTCGAGTGTGGGATGCAAAAGGAATGTTGGAACACGTCATCAAGCCTTGGAAAGGATTAAATCCTTTAAATTTTACAGTATTGAAATGTATCAAGAAAAACCCTCAAATGGGATGTATTGTAATCTTATTGAATCAATGAATAAATAAATATAAGGAGAAATCCACCTCTTTTATTGCACATTATTCTTCATTTCAGTAGATTACATATTTATGCACTTTCCCTTTTAATGCTTACTAAATCACGCTTTTACATTTCAATAAATAACACTAAGACGTGCCATAAATTTTTCTTATTCAGTGGTGATCATGGTGATTAAAATTATTCATTATCCCCTTTGAATGTGTCCATTTTTTACCTCATTTTTCTATTTTGTAGGTTGTATATTTTGATCGTTCTAAGCAGAAATGACCCCTTCTCTACTAGTTGAACCTGTTAGGGATGGTTAGTTAGGTGACACGGCTTGGGATGGCCCCCAAATTTCTAACCATCCCACCCTAGGATGGTTAAAAAACCAGATATTTTCAACAAAAATTTGCAGAAACAAAAATTTTCAGGTCAAAAATTGAACATTTTCCAACCTTCAATTTGCATTTATATTGTTCAAATCACTAAAATTTCAAATTTTCTTGTCCTCTTTGTGCATGTGAAAGTGATACATCATACTTCTAAATTTTGCATTAATAAAATAAAAAAAAATAGTAAAATGAACAGTATTTTGTATGCTTTTTTTTTATATTTTCCTACTTGTAACTTATCAAAAAGGTTTAGTTCATATAGGTTGTCAATTTTGTAGCTTCCTTTATACATACTAATGATTCTGAAAGGAAAACATAATTTCATGCATTTAGTGAATCATCATTGAGTGCTTTGTTGTTTTATTTCAATCATTGTAAAAGGAACACACACACACCATGATCTTCTTAAATGTTGGTGAGTTGGACTTCATTCCCAACCATTGATAGAGTTCAATGATGGTGGGTTTCATCTCCATCCATTGACTCAAATCCCACGTACCCTATTTTATTGGCCAATACCGACTCCAAGATCTATCCTAACCATGCAAAATAACACACATTCCTCTTTAGAGAGGTGTATCACTATGCACAATGTGTTGGGTGAGGATCGGTAGGACCTATGCTCCTTGATCGGGTATGGATTTCATCCCCATACTTTGGTTTGTTTACGTGATCGAAAGTTCATTGCCAGTTGTCAAGCTGTGAGTATATAGGTGAAAACCTTTAAACATTTAAGTATTACATCAACATTCAAAACATGTGAGAAATTATTTATAAAAGCAACACATATTGAAACACAAAAAACAACTTAGGAATTTATATTTAAATATTTAAAAGAGATAATCATTTGTATTCTTGTGTGTTTCTATTGATTGTGTATTTGAATCTATAAAACTTAAAAGAGATAATCATGTTGTCTACTTTAGGTGTTTTTTTAAGTAAAAACCTACTTTTTTTTTTTGCATCCAACGGTTCGAGAATCATGCAAATTGGATCTATAACGAAAAAATTATGTTGGTTTTATGATTACTCTATTTTCGAAGCCAAAAATAGAGAAAAATTGCATTAAAACAGCCATAAAATGGTCTAGACAACTCCAATTTTTGCCAAATTTGTTTTTTTGTCTTAGTTAGATCCTTATGCATCTCTCATAGAAATTTTGAGGTCTAACTTTTCATGCTTCAAAAATTCCAAAAAAATCCCAAAAGTGGGCATTTCCCCACGGGTCCTGGTTGGGCAAATATTCCAAAAATATAAATTTTTGATCCAAAAATCCAATTTTAGATCCCTAGCCCATTGTGATCAGCTGATCTCACTAATAATTTTGATATATAACACTTATAAACTTTTTTGGAAGTTAAAATTTTCTTTAGTGTGGGTTCCTTCAGGGTTTGCCTAGTCAACGCCTTATGACAACCATTCATAGTCGAGCTCCATCATGAGCCAGCGAAGTAGAAAAATTTAGGAGATGATCTGATATAACTAGGGTAGGGTTAAATGATCATCTTAAGCTTTCAAATTACCCTTCCCCAAGGTACCAAAACCTAGACAAGTATGATACTCATTGTAGTGGGCAAGTCAATTCTGCCCCACCATCCTTCACTTATGAAGGTAGACCTAAGGAAGATCTTAATTACCCTCGGTAACATTATTCCATACAAATACGAGGTACCTCTACCAAGAGAACATCACTGGATTATTCATGTGATCAAGTTGACTATTTGGTTAGCCAACACCGAGTCCAAGCCCAAACCAGAGATAATCAGCCTATCAAGAGGCCTAGTAGGGAAGTCTACACTCCCTCTTCACCACCTAGAACTCCCATACAACAAGTGGTAGCAAGCTAGAGTAGTCCTATGTGAATTTTACATACATCATCAACCAACATGACCATGGGGGAGTTAATACAAAAATCCCCCAAGCATCAGGAAACTCTTATGGAGGTTTTAAATTCTATCAAATTACAACCCCATGATTTGGATGCTTTCACCAAATTTGTAAGATACATACAAATGCACAAATATCCTTTTATATCCTTTTGAAATCATGATATCAAACCTAGGTCTATAAATTTACTATACTTCTCTTTGCACATCATTTTGTGCATCAATAGGATCCCATATAAGTGAGTTTTGGTTGACACAGGTTCCACAATAAACATTATTACCACAACCACACTAAAACATCTCAATATCCCGTCTTCACACATTGTGATGTCCACATTCACCTTAAAAGTGTTTAATGATTTTTTGTCCTCCACTGTGGGCACAATAATCCTACCTGTTCAAGTTGGACAAGAGACTATGCCTACATTGTTCTATATCCTGGAAGGTGAAATAATATACAACATATTGTTAGGAGTAACTTGGATAAGAGACATGGAGTGAATCCCCTCCATTATACATCAATGCCATAAATACATTCATGAAGTTCAGATCCATGTGGTTGGTGCCGACCCAGACCCCTTCAAGTATTACAACAAAGATGATCCTCCATAGGAATCTACTCATCCATCCACACATTTGGATACCAAACCCAACGACCTTATCTAGTGTCCAGATTCAACCCTTCGGTTAGTCATGAAGCTACCTTCACCACCATCACTAGTACCATCCTCTGTTTCTTCAAATGAGATAGAGTCAAAAGGGCTAACTACAAAATATTTCTTAGCCATTTTTGACACATTAGAATAAGACCTTCCCACTCCTACCAACAAGGATGAACCCACAGTGGATATGGATGAATTATATTATATCATACCATCTTCATCCACCACACTTGAGGACATAGTTCACTTGACCAATCCTAAACTCGATGAATGCATAGTACCCAATGTTAAATTCATGCATATCATTGAGTTGATCAAGGATCTAGGTCGTCCTCCTACCGAGTCACCATCCATTGATAGCATTTTTGATGCACCCCTTGAGCATGGGAGCCAAGTAGATCACCTTGGACAAATTGATGAGATAGTCGTGATTGGTCCAAGTGCCAATGCATCTTCTCATGAGTTTGTGGGAATGATCAATGTGATGAAAGAGAACCAAAGTCCTCTAAATTCATCTAGGCCACTTGCGACTCCATACAACATTTCATCCATACCATAAGAGATATCATCAATGGATTTAGTTACACCTACTCCATCTCATTTAACATCTCCACAAAATAAAGAATAGGTGTACCTACTACACCAAAGCAGAGATAATATAGCTGCCACAACTGAACACTCTAAGTTGGAACAAGAGCATGAACTAAATTAACAACAAGAGCATATGGATATACTCATTAAACAAGATCACCATGAACCATATGCATCTGCTCAGACAAACTCGAATAGGATAGCCAATGTTGAGTTACAAGTGAGTGACCAACACAATAATTTACAACAAATCTTAAAATGACTCACAAGCTTTGAGTTACGATTGAGTCATCCAAAATCTCAACCCCCTAATTATCAGGATCAACCTCCTCCTATGCAATCCAATGTTAAGTCTCAACAAAAGCAGGGGCAAATGCAACAACACCATAAACCTCGCATATATATGTCATTGCCCAAATATTTGGTGTCACTCTTTAATCAATTATGCAAGGCCAAGGCTATCACATTACCAAATATCCGCTCTTTGAATCCCAATAGACACAAACCAATATGGTATTGAGAGAGCTAACACTATTCTTATCATCAAGTACATGGTCATAACATTAAGTCATGTACCGCATTCAAGAGTAAGGTACAAGATATGCTTGACAAGAATGATCTTCAAATCAATAATCAACAGATTGATATATGTCAGGGTTTGTTACCTATAGATGGGATTCAAGAAGAAAACCTAAATAGGTGACTAAGATGCATACAACCCATCACCTCATAAAATATGGTGACCATGTTCGCCTTGTTTAAAGCCTCAACGTCATACCTTGACTCCATTAGCTGAGCCCATGTCAACCATCCTTCACAACTTACAAGAAGAAAAGGCAATAATCTTACCAGAAATACCCCTGGTCAACCAGAATAGGTTTAGATCTGGATGATATAGGGAGGATCATTCTTACCTCTATCATCGAATAAGAGGGCATGAAATTAGCAATTTTCATAATTTTAGACATGTGGTCCAAGATCTTATTGATATGGAAGTTGTATCCACAAGTGGGTCACTCATTTTACCCCATAAATATAGTGGTATTACCAGAATCCCTTGCCACAATAGGGGGAGTCAGTATCTATCACTCCTCCTAGCCAAGCCAATAATAACGCATCAAACACAGTACATGTTGGGGTATTCAAGGTGTCACACATTCTCCACTATTTATATCATAAGACATGAAGCAAATTGAGGATACTAAAGGTATCACACCTTCCTTTCTTCCTTTGATCACCACAAATGTTGGGGATACACAAGGTATTGCACCTTCCCCATAGAATCACAAAGTAATCCAAGTTACAAAAAGCCCCAAAGGTATCCATAAACCCTTTGACCAACCTAAAATGACCTAGGTGGTCTATGACCATCTAGGTCAACCTAAAATACCCCTAGGCGGTCTATGACCATCTAGGTCAAACCAAAATGCTCCTAGGTAGTCTACGATTGTCTAGGTCAACCCAAAAAGCCCTAAAGGCATTTATAAGTTGTTTGGTCATAGTTAAACACCCCTAGGCGGTCTATGACCATCTAGGTCAACCTAAAACACCCCTAGGTGATCTATGACCATATAGGTCAAACCAAAATGCTCCTAGGTATTCTACGATTGTCTAAGTCAACCCAAAAAGCCCCAAAGGCATCTATAAATCCTTTGGTCACAATTAAATACCCCTAGGTGATCTATGACCATCTTGGTCAACCTAAAATACCCCTAGGCATTCTATGGCCTTCTAGGTCAAACCAAAACACTCCTAGGTAGTCTAAAATTATCTAGGTCAACCCCAAAAGTCCCAAAGACATCTATAAACCTTTTTGTCATATTTAAATACCCCTAGGCTGTCCATGATTGTCTAGGTCAACCTAAAACACCCTTAGGAGGTCCATGATCATCTAGGTCAACCTAAAATGCTCCTAGGTGGTCCATGACCATCTAGGTCAACCTAAGATGCTCCTAGGTGGTCCATGACCATCTAGTTCAATCTAAAACATCCCTAGGTGGTCCATGACAATCTAGGTCAACCTAAAATATCCATAAGTGGTCTATGACCATCTAGGTCAAACCAAAATCCTCCTAGGTAGTCTACGATTGTCTAGGTTAAACCAAAAATCCCCAAAGGTGTCTATAAGCCCTTTGTTCACATAAAAATACCCCTAGGAATTCCATGACCATATAGGTAAAATCAAAATTCCCCTAGGAAGTCTATGATTGTCTAGGTCAACCCAAAAAGCCTCAAAGGCATCTATAAGTCCTTTGGTCATAGTTAAAAGCCCCTAGGTGGTCTATGACCGTCTAGGTCAAACCAAAATGAGCCTAGATAGTCTACGATTTTCTAAGTCAACCCAAAATTCCCTAAAGGCATCCATAAGCTCTTTGGTCACTTAAAAAGCCCCAATGGCATTCATTAAGCCCATTGGTCAACCTGTATATACATATATCAAAAATTTCAAAAACATAATTAAAATCATCAAAAACACAAAATATTGCTTCATTGCACTTCATATAAATTGCATTAGGTATACTCATCATTGCATTATGCATCATTTGAAATTTATCACACATGTCTAGCACCAGGTCTATACACTAGGAATATGTTAAACTCATTGTTATTATATGTCAATATTACCACCTGTTTACATTAAATATACCATTTACATTTACACTCCATATTATATGTCTATTTCCCGTCACTTAGCTATTGTTGGTAAAACATAATTAAGGTTTTCGATCACTCAACCATATTTAGTTTTCTTTCATATTTTGTAGAAAGCTATCATGATTTTTGTAAGGTAGAATCCTGCTTAGATTATACCTTGTATACATCAAAATCCAAACACATTTTCATATTAATAAATCCAAGTCTAGCACAAGGAAATATGAAACTATAAAGTGGTCTAGGTTACTTTAAATGAAAAAGGTTATCTTGCTTATCCCCTTGTGAGAATGGTTCAAATATGCTGAGAATTGACAAAAGGACAAGTTCCTCCTTACCCAAAATCCCTTGCCTTACACTGGGGCAAGTATCCAAAAGAGAAAAATCAACAGTGATTATCATCACTTAAAAATATTTAAAAAGAAAAAGTGGTTCTTACCATTCAAAAAAGAAAAAATAAATAGTGGTTCTCACCACTACCAAAATTCGTTGCTCAACAAATTAAATGAGCAACTCCCTTGAAAGATTCAAAATTAAAAGAAAAGAAGGAAGTCCTGAACTTGAATCCCTAAAATTCTCAGCATTAGAGAACCATAAGGTGATCCTCATTACAGGTTTGGTGAATAGCCTACTTGGAAATTACAGTATCCTTATGCATGATGATATGTCTATCACATAAGAACCTTGCTTGTGTCCAGACCAATGTTTGAATGTGGATGAGCTAGTTTTTTGTAGCCTATATTACCTAGTAGTTTAATCCAACCAAGTACAAAACTCAGGATAATGAGACTCATCGGGTGATCCCCAGTACAGGTGGGCTGAGTGAATCCCGTCTAGCACTAAGGGTAAATTTGTGCGTTATCATTGTAATGAACTCACATGCACACACAGGGATGTTGATTATCTTGGTTATCTTAGTAGATGCATACTTTGTCAGAAAGTCTTGCATAGTTATTATATAACTTTTGATTAAGTAACTAGAGTGTTTGAGTCTCCTATAAAATACTAAAAATATCACATCACATTACATTATTGATTCCATTTTACATCATGCTGTCACATGTTTTTCAAAGTTACAAAATCCATTACATAGTATCATAATAACATGAAAATAATAAAAATACATTTTGTACAGTCTATGGTGCTAGTATATAATGTGTCAAATAGTCATCATAAATCCATCATACAAAATTAAATCAAATCATCCATTTTATTATGCATTCACATTGCATTTCACATCATTCCATCATCACATCATAAACACAATACATGCATTTCATGATAGGCATTCATCAAAAGCATCATAAAGTATAAGCATTGCATACATTTTATAAAGCAATAAGAAAACACATGATGATAAGAGAAAACTCATATATATCCATATGCAAGAATTCAAAAGCTACATCATAGTCCACAAGTTTTTCATAAGCTAAAATGAAGTGGGACTCAGACCTCACACTCCAAAAATAAAAAAATCAAAAAACAACTTAAAAACATCAAAAATAGGGTCCAAAACCCACCAAAAATAAGGCAAAATGGTCTAAAAATTAGCAGGGATCAAGATTAAACCAAAAACATTTATGGATGCTTTAAAAGTATTTATTTTATTTCCCAAGAAGGCCTCTATGTCTGGACCACTCCTCGGGAATGAAGTTTTTAGCCTTTTGCTTCTAGAAATGCTCATCAAAACAATCAAAAATCCCCTCCAAACAGGTATATAGTACCATGGGTAAAACAGAGAGTTATGCCAAGTCAGTCATATGTGTCAAGCGATTCATTGCTTTATTTTTGGTCCTACCCTCATTGACTCATTGCTTGAGGGGGTATTCATAATAAATATTTCATATATCAAATCAACATTAAAAACACTCAAAAGTGTAATTTCCATATGTTCAAAAGAATCTTTGCAAAAGATAAATTTTCAAGCCCATGCTAGGGAAAATAATCAGTATAAGTAACAAAAATAGGTCTTTACCTCCTTTAATCCTTGGGAATTAACCCATGTAAAGGCTTACAATAACACAAGGCACCAAAACCTAGTATACCCTAAGCCCCTAAAACTGCCATTAAAGTGTGGCTGAAAGGTATACCCAATTAATACTTTGACTATGTCAAAAGCAAGGATTCCAAGAATGTATGCTCTTTCCATAATGGAGGTATCTAAATTTGGTTAGGCTAATGAATAAACTCAATCATTTAATTATTTAGTCATCTATTTTTACTCAGCTCTTTGTTGCACATAGCACGTCCCAAAAAGGGGCATCTGTAGACACTAAAATCGTGTAAATAGGATAAGACTACCAATGCACCACTTGCACCACTCTTATCAACATCATATGGCCCCATTGGGAAAACCTATAGGGTAATATAAAGCTACATAGCACTTTTGGTAAGATTCCATTTAGTTTTGGGAGGTTTTGGGTCATATCCTTATGATCGTCCCACCCTAGGACGATCACATATGGTGACCGTCCCACCTAGGGACGGCCACTCCTAAATGTCCCTGGGTGGGATGATCCCTAAATAGACCCTCCAAAAGTCAAATGGGTGAAGAAATAACAATAAATTATTGTCATATTCTCTGCCCAATCATCAAAAATTGATTGGAGACTATCATGGAGACCAAAAACTTCAAATTAGAGGCCCCAAATGGGAAACCTCTTCCACCAATGCATGGCAAAGGTTTCGACAAGTGGCGACACTTACTTTGCATGCCAAAACTTGCTCCTTTGACCCAAATACCCTATTTGGGCTATAAATTGAGGTGTGCTCACCCCAATTCAAGGAGAAGAGTTGAAGAAGAGACCATGAAGTGCTACCCAATTCTACCCTCGCCTTTTGCCATTACATTTACCCTCACATTTCCTTAAAACCCTCTTCATTCGAAGGCACTTTCAGGGGCATCCAAAATCCACTAAATCCATTCTAAAACTGGTCAAATTGGAGAGTAATTTGATGATATTTGCCTACACATCATCTAGGAGAGTTTTAGACCAGATCCCTTTGGAATTGATGGTAAATTCCACTCAGATTGGTAATCGTACCACCTGGGGATGGTTAGCAGTACACCTGTTAGGTACGGTTAGAAAAAACAAGAAATTCTGATTCAATTCCACCATATGTCATTTAGAAATGTTTATATTAGTCTTGCATTCAATTTTGGTAAGATTTGGAGTTGTTTTGATGGATCAATTTGGAGTTTCATTATTGTAGGTCTAGTTGTCCCTGTTAGGGATGGTCATTGTTTCTACTAACAATTTCCCTTCAATTTATGCTCAGATATTTCCAAAACCATATAAATAGTAGCATATTAAATTTGCAAGTCATTTGGAGTTATTTTGATTTATCATAAATAAGTTTCATGGTTTCTAGATGCATGATTTCTATGTTTTCCTAGTTTTAAATCTATAAATGCATATGTTTTTAATTTGTTTCAATCTCTTGTGTGTAGGTGAAGAGTTGTAGACATGAGGGAGGAGCTAAGAGGCACAAAATGATAGGCCCAAGACTAGCTCTCGAGTGTGGGATGTGAAAGGAACGTTGGAACACGCCATCAAGCCTTGGAAAGGATTAGATCCTTTATATTTTACAAGTATTGAAATGTATCAAGAAAATCCCTCAAGGGGATGTATTGTAATCTTATTGAATCGATGAATCAATAAATATAAGGAGAAATCTGCCTCTTTTATTGCACATTATTCTTCATTTTAGTATATTACATCTTTATGCACTTTCCCTTTGAATTCTTACTAAATCATGCTTTTACATTTCAATAAAGAACATTAAGGCATGCTATAAATTTTGCTTCTTCACCAATATTTTCAAAATATCCTTATTTATAAGTTGATATGAAAGTCCAAAAAGCCTAACCCACACTGGAAGCTTCTTAATATTTTTTTTTTTTTGCTAGGTAAAAATAATTTATTTACTTTTTGGGTTGAAGGGACCTAAAAGCACGAGATTCCGGAAACAAAAAGGAAAGACTAAACAAAATTGCATTAAAAGGAAAGAACACAAATGAATGAACACAAGATATAAAAGCAATATAAAATACGACCCTTTTTATTGATATTCTTTCAGCAATGTGTTACAATACGTCTCCTTCCTTTTTAGGGGATAGGAGCGTCAAATGTTGATCTTTTACAACTTGTTTCAGAATTCCTTCTCCCGCGTGCCCACATATAAGATGGGCGAACCAAAACGTTGCCACCGCTTGTGTTGGTAAAAGTAGATTCCTCGCTGCTCCTCTAATGCTGAAAATCTGCGTTCAAAGAAACAAACAAAGAATCAGTAGCACCTGTGTATGAAAAATAAAAGAGCGAATATGAAAGGTTATCGTAAAAGATAAATGTAATGATGGTTAAAATGAGTCCAAATAAACTAAAAATTTGACAAAAGCATAAATACGTAACTAATAAAATGCTGCAAAAGAAACAATCACCAAATTCGATATAGATCGGTATTCGTCCCTAGGTCGGACGAGTAAACCTGCAATAGTTTGGTACTCGTTCGGGGTGAGACGAGAAAACCTGCGACAGTTTGTTACTCATTTCGGGGTGCGATGAGAAAACAAAAGTTTGGTACTCATTCTGGGTGAGACGAGAAAACCTGCAATAAGGCAGGGGGTGCCCGAAGGCAAACCACCCACGGGTTGAAACTTTGTTTCGACACCAATCCGCTTGGGATGGGTCCGAAACCTGTTGTGATGTGTTGTCGGCAAATTGATAGGCTATTGTGGTCAGAAAAATTAGGTTTTTGGTTCTTGATTCGTGCCTTCAAAGTCACCCAATAACCTCCTTTTCGATTAAGAGATTATGGATGTAAAGACACAAATCGTAAGTCAGCAAAACAACAGCACTTCGTCGCTCAAAATGCTCCTTCTCTGTATATCTTTTGGGTGAGGAAATTCACCATTTTATAGACCCAAGGGGTCTCTTTGAATTAGCATGCAAAAGTGCTACTTAGCATGAATGCTTTTTGTGAAGAGAAGACTTCATCTTGATCAAGGGCTTCTTAACTGCCTCTGTGCATGTCTTTGCAACTGGTACTATAACTGCCCCTGCATGCTCAGAAAACTTGACTCGAACTCCCATGCAATGAAGGGATAGTTAAGTGGCAGTTCTGAGTTATCATGCGCCGAGATTTGAATTTTTTCCAGTCAAACCTAGAATTCATCTCACCTAGGAGCGAGCGCGAATTGAAAGTCCGTATTCGTCCCTGGGTGAGACGAATATGGGGCAGAGTGCCTGAAAGGTGCCAAAATGGTGTCTGACCTTCCAAAACTATTGTGAGAGTGGTTAGGACCATTGTTTAACCTCTGTGGGCTGCCCTAGGGGCTGTGTGTGTCAATGCGATCAGTGTTTGCAGTCACATAATCGGATTGGTGCTATTTTGGTGTCTACAGATGCCCCTTTTTGGGAAGCGTTGTGCAAGGCGCAACGTCAAGCAAAAATAGATAACCAAAGCACTAATGATTAGGGTTTCTTAGTAACCTAACCAACTCTTGATGCCCCAAGCATGGAAAGGGCATGCATTCTTGAATCCTTGCTTCTAATGAGCTAAGGAATTTGATTTCAAGTATTAACCTATTTTGGTGAGGTGTGACTTGAGCTTGGTCATTGATCAGTCATGAATAGGCAAAGGGCGCAACCTTTTATCCACGGGGGAACCTTGTGTTCATGATTCACGAATGCCAAGTGTTTGATCAATTTGTGATTATTGCTTGTTTGCTGCCCCAAGCAGGAGCGTGATTGTCTTTGTCAATGATTCTTTGAATGCATGCCATTGCCTTGATTGGGTGTGTGTTTGTTGATTGGTGACTTAAGTGTGACTACCCCCTCAAGCGACGAATCGATGAAGGAATGACTGCCATGAGAAAAGCGACGAGTCGCTTGACCCAAGATGACTTAAGTGAGGGTGCCTTTAGATGTTGTCCGTTGAATGCTCGAGCAGTTTCCCGATTTTTGGACCTATTTTTGGTGGGTAAAAACCCTTTTGGTGATGCCAGAATGGGGGGAAATTGTCGAAAACCCATCTTCCCGTGGAGCGGTCCGGCTATGGTAGCCTTCTTGGGGAAGTAGGAGAGTGACAAGTTGAGCCCCGACATCGATTTTCTATGCCAAGAAGTTAAGTGCAAAAGCACTTGTGTCCGACAATGCTTATTGCTTTGTTTTTGTGTTGCATGTTTTTTTGTTTTTGTTGTTTTTATTGTTTTTGAGTGGGTTTTGACCCATTTGGGACGTCGTTGGGGGGTGAAATTGTCAAAAATCCATCTTCCCGTGGAGCGGTCCGGCTATGGTAGCCTTCTTAGGGAGTAGGATAGCGACAAGGTAGACCCCGACATCAGTTTTTTATGCCATTGAATGTCAGGCGCAAAGGTGCCTTTGTTCAGCACTTTTATTGCTATTGTTTGTGGATATTTGTTGTTTTTGTTGTTTTGATTTTCTTGCTTTGTGTATATGTCATATTTTCATGTTATGCACAATGATTGATGTTGATGGATGCATGCTACGTTATATTGATGTATGCATATGATATGATAAATGCGAATGTTGTTGAGTTATATGATAGGTAATGGAATGGATGAAATGATTTGTTGATAACCTTGCATTGGCACCATAGACTATACAGGACTTATGGCTTTGTGTATGGGGTGATTGTTGTGGTAAATGCTGTTGTGTATATATGTTGTTTTTTTTTTTGTTTTGTTTTGATGGTGATATAGGGAGGAATGATATGCAACGGTTGGCGGAGAATGTAGCTAAGTGTTTCTGAGACTCAGATGGTTTAACTAACTAGCCAAGACTATACTGTTGTCTTACAAGATGTTTGAACAAGGTATGAATCGGACTTGTCTTTGACCAAGTTATTTCACATCCCTGTGTGTGCAATTGAGTTCATTTATGTGGTATTTGTCAGGATACCGCCAGTGCCAGATGGGCTTTCAACCGAACCTGTACTGAGGATCACCGGATTAGTTCCACTAACTCCTTTGTTGTATTTAGTCAGATTAATCTGTTTTGCGTTCTAGGATACCATAAGCTAGCTCATCCACATGCAAACATTGATCTGCACACAAGTGAATGCGACAGATATATCGTCATGCGGGA
This sequence comes from Wollemia nobilis, assembly GCA_028583015.1. Classification (NCBI taxonomy): domain Eukaryota; kingdom Viridiplantae; phylum Streptophyta; class Pinopsida; order Araucariales; family Araucariaceae; genus Wollemia; species Wollemia nobilis. The sequence continues at coordinate 370,308 of JAQPPZ010007159.1, read as the reverse complement.
GGTTTTGCCACGAGTGACCGATAGGCTATCAACCAAACCGGTACTGAGGTTTATCTCATGACCTTCTGAATGCTGAGAGTTCCAGGGATTCAAGTTCAACTCCCTTCTTTTCTTCATTTGTATTGGGATACTTGCTCGTTTATAGTGATAAAAATCACTGTTTATTTTATTTTGATTTTTCTTTTGAGCAAGGGATTTGAATTTCGAGTGATGAGAATCACTAGTGTATGTGCCTTTGGATGTATGCACTTTGGTGGTGATGTCAAATTTTTGGAGTTTTGACTGTTTGCAAAATTTTATGATGTTTGCAACTTTTGAGAACTTGGGATTCTTGAGGAATTGGGTAGGGAGGATGCTTGTCCTTTTGCCAACTCTCAGCATTCTTGGGGTCATTCGCACAGGGGGATGAGCAAGATAGCCGTTTCGCTTATGGTGACCTGGATTACTGTGCAGGTTTCATCTTTCATTCACACAACTTGGGAATTGTTTTATGTGTTTTTATTTGTGTTGGGATGCTACGTAACAAGGTGTATTTCAAGTAAAACTCTACCGTTGTAACATCTGTTTGACTTTGTACAATTCTTGGCTAGAGATCTAATGACAGTTGAATGACGAAAACTCTAGATACATTGGATGACAACTGATTTATGATATGGTGAAATGGTGATTGTCGTTTATTTTTGTTGTATTGTTTTCAAAATGGAAAATATGAAAGGTGGTGGATTTGCCAAGTAATGACAGTCTATGGTGCCTTTGCCTGGTGTGATCAATCAAATATGCAATGGATGGATGCAATGTTGATGCAGCTATATGAAATTTAGAGATGCAGATTTTGTTTGTTTTTGATGATTTTGTTTGTTTTTGGATTTTCTTGACCAAGCGATTGTGATAATCCTTGGAGCTTTTGGGTTTGACCAAGAGATTGCGATAATCCTTGGAGCTTTTGGGGTGACCAAGTGATTGTGATAATCCTTGGAGCTTTTGGGGTGACCAAGGGATTGTGATAACCCCTTGGAGCTTTTGGGTTGACCAAGTGATTGCGAATAATCCTTGGAGCTTTTGGGAAGGTTTTAGATATTTGGGGTTTGTTGGGGTTAATTATGAGGATTGAATAATCCTTGGAGCTTTTGGTGACCAAAGGGTTTATAGGATAATCCTTTGGAGATTTTTGGGTTGACCAAGAGATTGTGATAATCCTTGGAGCTTTTGGGTGTGACCAAGGGATTGTGATAACCTTGGAGCTTTTGGGGTGACCAAGGGATTGCGATAATCCTTGGAGTTTTTTTTGGTTGGGGTGACCAAGAGATTGCGATAATCCTTGGAGCTTTTTGTGGTTGACCAAGAGATTGCGATAATCCTTGGAGCTTTTAGGTTGACCAAAGGGTTTATGGACACCTTTGGAGCATTTGGTGTGATCCACTTGCTCTTCAGGGAATAGAGGTACCCCCAGCTTGATGATCGTGGTGCACCGGATCTGGCTCTGTAGGGATTGGCACGAATGGATCGGCCTTATGCATGGATAGGAGGACAGGGTCCACCCTCGGCACTGATGGTGCTATGATATCTCGGGGTGGAAGTTGCTCGCGGTCTACCCAAAGGAGCGAAATCAACATTTGATGCCAGTGGGCTGGGTCTATGTGCCACTCATGCCCTAGTCTTATGCCTAGTTGTGCCATCAGTTCGTCATGGGTTACAGGGTGATTGTGCCGTCGTGCATGATTGAGATATGCCATCTCAGTTTCATCTTCGTAATCATTGTCGGAGATCCAAAGGCCCTCGTTGGCCCCGACAGCTGTCTGCGACATTCTAGGCTCTTCTTGTTCGAGCAGATTGATGTGGTCCTCGTGGGGTTGTTCCGCGTTTTGCGGGGGGACCTGATTTTCCTGCAATGGCATGGGCTCGATGGGAGCCTCCAAAGGGAATAATGTTAGGAGAATTTTGTGATGATCATCCATGGGGACCACCCACGAATTATTGCTGTCTGACTCAAACGGGTCCCATGGTGCTATTGCATATGCTGACTCATCTTTGGCGAGAGAGTCAGGCTCAGCAGAATCTGGTGATGCTGAGATATGGAAGACCTCGTCATCAGGTAGCTCTACAACCAGGGGTTGATCCTCTTGGAGAGGAGTCTCGCATAAGTTGGGCTTTTGGGGCCCCAAAATCTTGGTCTCTACCGACTCTAAGTGATCGGGCAGCGCATTGCTTGTATCGGGGGATTTGAGCTCCTCCGCTTTGATTTGTTCCCGTTGCAGGTTGTGGGGAACTTGGGGCCTTGGGAGGGGTGGCCGAATAGCACCCCCCATGCCTTGGTAGGGCATTTCATCCCGCTCTTCTTCTCGCTTAGGTTCCTCAGAGGCTTCTTGAAGAATTTTTGAGGGTGGCCCATGAACCTGGGTGGGTGCCTGAAGAAGGCGCCTGTCATTGGTCTGAGGAGTGGCCTCCCGCTCAAGTCTAGGAGGCATCGGAGGCAACGGTTGATAAGGTCACGGAGACCTGTCTCGCACCCAGTTGTGTCTCTCATAATGTTCTGTCTTATGCGTGCGAGGGGTTGGAGTCCGCGCCTGCATAGTGTATGGGAACAACTCATCCTCCTGGCGCTGAATGCACTCTTGATTTAGAAGATACTGTTGCTCTAACTGTTGTCGTTCTAGCTCAAGTAACGTGAGTTCCATCCGACGTGCGATATGCTTGGAAGATTCTAAGATAGTTGGTCCTGTCGTCTCATGTCTAGAAGGCCTAGATGCCTCTCCTAGATATCTATCTCGGTCATGGTGATCCGAGATCTCTATAGGCCGCCTCCCTCTGTTGGGGGTAGCGGCATTCCCCCGAGGCTTTGGCCTCAGTAAGTGATCTTGATAGCTAGCAGTTGCGGAGGCGTATTGCTCCCGCGATGTATATTGCTCTTGAGGAAGGTAAGGGTTTTCCTCGTGCTCTCTTTCGTAAGTGAAAAAGGAACGGGCAGAGTTGGCTCGCCCCGCCTGAGGAGCCTTGTGCTCTGGATTTGTCCTTGTAGTCCTGACAACTAGAGGGGGTGAAGGAGGGATAATGTAATCATGTGGTTCCTCCCGTCGAACCCTATATTGACCTAGCGCTTCATCGCGCGGTGACCACTCATAGCGAGCATCTAAGGGAGCTCTCCTACGGATGTACCCCTCATGGAAGGGTGTGTGCTGGGTGCTATGCTGAATAGGAGTACCCCTAGAAGAGGTGTCCCTATAGTCCCTTTCCGTTAAGGTGTGGAGGGGACTGCCTTGTGTGTTAGGTCGCCAAGGTGGTATGACCAAATCCTGGGGACTGTAACGGAGGCGACTCGTGCTTCTTTGGACATTCGCCGCAACGTCTGCCCGTGAGTGGGCTTGACTGCGGGTGAATACCATGGTAATGACTCTCTACAAGCTACGTAGATTTTTATCTTTTGTTTATGATTTTTTTGATTTTTTTTTTGTTACACTAAGCAGAAAAGAACATACACACACAAAGCAATGATTATCTCTTTTAAAGATTAATGGTGTGTCCTAGACTGGTTTTAGTGTGTTTTTGATGATGATTTTTGTTTTGTTTTTGAAAATTTTTGTGAAGACCGTTTAAATGCAAAATGTTGGCTCATATGACTCCCATAAATGGTCGCCCTTCAATATACCATTGCCGGACCGATATACCAACCTCTCTATATACCCGCCCTTACGTGAGGGAGACTATAGGTACGTGAGAGCAGATGATACGTGGAACATAGGCGGTACGAAAGGGGGATTGTCCTGTTTATGACACCTACCATAGAAGACTTATCCTCGCATGCTGGGAATCACCCCAACGACACTCGGTCAGCTTTCATCAGGATTTACGTCTAGCAACAGTGACAATCGGGGTAAATGAATGCAAAAATCAAGCCAAGGTGGTGATGAACCCACCGTTGGTCTTGATCAAGGGCTGGGGTCTTACGACCAGCTCCTTGGTTTAAAAATGCCACGTGATGTGTGTGGGGTTCCTTTTAATTTGCAAAAATTGAAACAGGCAAACAAAAAGGAAACTTTCCCTAAGCCATACAAAACTGAAAACCAGAAAACAGAAAACAGAAATTTGATAGAGGCTTGTTAAAAACCCCTACCTCTTCTCTGCCCACAAGGATGCTTTTGATTTGCTGGTCTGAAAAATGCACAGAATGCTATTCGTCCCTGGGTGAGACGAATATCAGAACAGTATTCGTTCCAGGGTAGGACGAATGCCTATTCGTCTCTGGGTGAAACGAATCCCAATTCTGTAATCGTCACTATCGAAAATGAATAACAATCTACTGACTGAAAAATAGGTACCTGTAATCAAAACAAGCAATTTCAAGTTAGAAATCTAACCTAAAAAAAAATAGAGGACAGAAGGTCCCACCGTGATCGCCATTGAAAGCACGAGATTTCAGAAACAAAAAGGAAAGACTAAACAAAATTGCATTAAAAGGAAAGAACACAAATGAATGAACACAAGATATAAAAGCAATATAAAATACGACCCTTTTTATTGATATTCTTTCAGCAATGTGTTACAATACGTCTCCTTCCTTTTTAGGGGATAGGAGCGTCAAATGTTGATCTTTTACAACTTGTTTTAGAATTCCTTCTCCCGCGTGCCCACATATAAGATGGGCGAACCAAAACGTTGCCGCCGCTTGTGTTGGTAAAAGTAGATTCCTCGTTGCTCCTCTAATGCTGAAAATCTGCGTTCAAAGAAACAAACAAAGAATTAGTAGCACCTGTGTATGAAAAATAAAAGAGCGAATATGAAAGGTTACCGTAAAAGATAAATATAATGATGGTTAAAATGAGTCCAAATAAACTAAAAATTTGACAAAAGCATAAATACGTAACTAATAAAATGCTGCAAAAGAAACAGTCACCAAATTTGACGTAGATCGGTATTCGTCCCTGGGTCGGACGAGTAAACCTGCAATAGTTTGGTACTCGTTCAGGGGTGAGACGAGAAAACCTGTGATAGTTTGTTACTCGTTTTGGGGTGTAACGATAAAACCTACGTTTGGTACTCATTTCAGGGTGAGACGAGAAAACCTGCAATAAGGCAGGGGGTGCCCGAAGGCAAACCACCCGCGGGTTGAAACTTTGTTTCGACACCAATCCGCTTGGGATGGGTCCGAAACCTGTTGTGATGTGTTGTCGACAAATTGATAGGCTATTGTGGTCAGAAAATTTGGGTTTTTGGTTCTTGATTCGTGCCTTCAAAGTCACCCAATAACCTCCTTTTCGATTAAGAGATTATGGATGTAAAGACACAAATCGTAAGTCAGCAAAACAGCAGCACTTCGTCGCTCAAAATGCTCCTTCTCTGTATATCTTTTGGGTGAGGAAATTCACCATTTTATAGACCCAAGGGGTCTCTTTGAATTAGCATGCAAAAGTGCTACTTAGCATGAATGCTTTTTGTGAAGAGAAGACTTCGTCTTGATCAAGGGCTTCTTAACTGCCTCTGTGCATGTCTTTGCAACTGGTACTGTAACTGCCCCTGCATGCTCAGAAAACTTGACTCGAACTCCCATGCAATGAAGGGATAGTTAAGTGGCAGTTCTGAGTTATCATGCGCCGAGATTTGACTTTTTGTCGGTCAAACCTGGAATTCGTCCCACCCAGGAGCGAGCGTGAATTGAAAGTCCGTATTCGTCCCTGGGTGAGACGAATATGGGGCAGAGTGCCTGAAAGGTGCCAAAATGGTGTCTGACCTTCCAAAACTACTGTGAGAGTGGTTAAGACCACTGTTTAACCTCTGTGGGCTGCCCTAGGGGTTGTGTGTGTCAATGCGATCAGTGTTTGCAGTCACATAATCGGATTGGTGTTGTTTTGGTGTCTACGGGACCCATCCCTATTAAATTGGGCATGAACACTGCCATCAAAACAAAATTGATACTTCTTGAGAAATTTAACAGTCTGGGACCCAACAACAGACATACAAACTATACCAAACAAACCAAAAAATAGCAGTAAACGGGGCTTAACCCCTACATACGGTGAAAATAAAATAGAACTAAAACCACCACAATCGAGAGCCAGCCTAAGGCCTACTACCACCTTCCCACCACTACTGGGATGCCTCCTCATCCTCCTCTTTAACAACATATTTCTGGTTTGAGGTGAGGAGGATCCTAATCACCATCGAGAGCTCTTGGATCTCACTGGTGGTGTTGGATAAGACTGAGCCCACCTCCTTGATGATGTTGGTAGTAGAATTAAGGTGGTCCACTACTTTGCTGATGCGCTTGAAGGTGGAGGATCACAAAATGTCCTATGCACTACTGTCGATATCTTCATCTTCATTGAGGATAACTTTGGGTGAGTGGTACGATCCATTTTTACTCTTCGACTTCAATCGAAGGGACTTCCTACTCTGTTGAGTGGGGCGGACCACTTTCTGCTTACTTCTCAGTTTGGTACAAGGGGGCACTGCTCCATAGAAATAGGGTCCATGGGAGTGGGAGCCGAGGTGGTCTCCCTCTTGACACTGACCTAGGTAGGGGTGTCATTATCCAGAGGAGCATCTACAGGGATTTCAACTATGGAGGGATTTTGACAGATGGGTTTACCTTGGCTTCATGAGAAGATGCAAAAAAGGTTCAGGGCTTGGGGGAGGGCCTGAGGGCTCACCAAAAGGCTGGTGAGTGAGGGCATGCTTGTAGATGATAGAGAACAAACCTTGGTGGTGGGGGGCTTGCACGAATTTTTGTCTCTAAAATTCTTGATGGTAACAATGATGGACCAGAAGAGGAAATCAGGGATATTAACCGGTTTAACATTGCACAGATGGTTGATGAAAGCAAGGTGATAGGCATGCAAGGGGCTATCAGGGTTATCAACAGCTAGGTACTAGATCATGGGGATGATCGTGGTGTCCCACAAGTAGGGAAGGAAATACTAGACCACACCCCCCTTCTCCCAAACTAGGTCCTTCCCTTTATCCGGGAAGTGCTCGGTTTCATCCTTGAAATTGTGCTTATCCCTTTTGATAGACCTTCCTTTGGGAGCTAAACCAAAAATTTTAGCAATAAGGTGAATGCTTACCTCAAAATGAAGCCCACGGACCTGCACCACATCGTTATTCCAAGATCTGACAAAATAGTTGGTCACTTGATCGTTGACGTCACTGAAGAGCTCGAAAAAGGGTATGATACCCTTATGACCGATAAATGCTTCGATCATAGAATAGAGCTATAGTTGCAAGGGTTCTATGATAGCCATCATGCTAGAAACCCTTAGAATAATAGAGCTATTATAGTGGCCTCTGCAAAACTAGTTATGGGTCCATCAACGAAAACACTGGATAGTCTGGTCGAAGGCTAGAAAGCTGAAGCCTAGGACTAGAGGGATAACCGAGTAGAGGCCTAACACCAAAATGAAAATGGGAATAACACGAGGGGAGGCCAGCCTTAAAAATAGATGAAGGCAAGGGAAGGGTATTAGGACACGGGATTCCAAAAAGGAAAGGAATGAGGCAAATGAGGCAGGTAACAGATGATGTGAAAGGGGAAGGAGAGAGGGAGGGGTGAGTGGACAATGAGGAATGGGGGAGAGTGAAGGTGAAAGGGTAAAAGCACGAGGGGTACGGAGACCAATGGGAGAGATTGGTAAAATTGAAACAAATAGGGGAGTTTGCAAGATACACCATACCAGTGGCACTTTGGGAAATGATGAAAGGAGTTAAAATATAAACTTCCTTGATGTTGAAAAACACCTTTGGCATTAAGCTTACACCTTTTGCGCAACACCAGCTGCTAATTGAAAATTTTCTCTACATCGTAATTGGTGACATTGACGATGTCCTGGGGGAAGAAATCTTCCTAGATGATCAGGTTGACATGATTGGTTTCTTTGTTAGCCAACAGATCTGCCACCTTGTTCGCCTTCCTAAACACATATTGGGTTGTGTTGCGAGAGTGTTATTTGAGGGAAGTTTGACAATCTTGAATGATGCTTCGGATGTTCCAACCTCCACTATTGTTGTTCTTAATGTGGTTAACCACATTTAGCGAATCTCCCTCAAAAATAATAGGGGTGGTCAAATCCTTGCTAACCTCGATGCTTCTCCACAGGGCTCAAGCTTCAACGTAGTTATTGGTCTGAACCCCTAAATTTTTAGTGAAAGCCTTGATGATATTGCCTTCGTGGTCCCTGATCACCCCTCCCACCCTCACGTCCCCAGGATTGCCTTTGGATGCTCCATAAAAATTTACTTTGAGCCATCCTTGGGGGGAGGACTCCACTTGGTATTACTTCTGGTGCAAGTGGGAATCTGGGCTTTGGAGCATTTCATGGAAACCCCTAGAGTCTTGAGCAAGGACAACTCCATCCTTGACATAGAAGAGTTTGAGTAGGGAATAAGGCTGACATTTTCAATAGTGAATATTAAAGCTCTATTGGCCATGATTTTTGGGTCTCTAATATGGTCACTGAAGATGCGGTTGTTATGCTCGAGCCAAATTTGCCATATTATGTGGTGCAACAAGGATTTCCAAAGGAACTTGAGCCTGGGATTCTAGAAGATAGTGGGCCACTGATTGAAAAGGTTAGGGGTAGACTTGGGCCATATCCAATTGACCTAAAACTTGCTGATCAGGGAGGAAAACACATCAAAGGTAAAGGGACACTCGAGCAGAATATGTTGGGTGGACTCCCATGCCTGAGAGTAGAGATAGCACCTATTGGGGATAATGATACCCCTTTTGATCAAATTATCTATGGTGAGGATTCTGTTGTGGACTATGAGCCAATAGAAATGGGCTACCTTTAGGATGAGATGCTTGAGCCATATGGTTCTAGCTATGGCAGGGCTGATCATGGTGTTGGTTTTTTTTGGGACTTTTCCAACAAAAGAAAAGCGGATTTCATAGATAATTGCCCTTCATTGGTACCTTTCCAAAAAATCTTATCTATCCTCTGAGTTTCAAGGATAAATTTTACCCTAAAAATATCCTGAAGGGCCAACTTGGCTCTGTCTAAGACCGTATTTTTGACTCTAAAATGGAGTTGTTTCCATCGATGGTGGTCTTGATTGTTAGTGATGAAGTCTGCCACTTTAGGCCTAAATATTCTATCGATGAGATGCTTAATTACAGCAATGTCAGGTTCAATGATGAGAGGCTCATCCCTAGCCCAAGGATCATGCTAGAAATCAATGTCCTTACCATCTCCAAGCTGCCACCTGATTCCTTGTTGGAGAAGGTGCTTGGTTTGGGTAATGGATCACCAAAAATGGGACCCAGTGCTAGGAGTCCCTTCATCCTTGAAGGAGTGTTTTTACAGGTACTTCCTTTTGATGATGGAAACCCATTCCAAGTTTGCATTGGTGACCACTTTCCAAGCCTATTTGGCTAGGAGGGCCTGATTCATCAGGCTAATCCTGTAGAGTCCAAGCCCGCCTTTGTCTCTTGGAGTGCAAACTTTATCCCATGCCATAAGGTGGAACTTCTTCTGATTGTTTGGTCCTAACAAAAGGAAGCACTTTTGAATTTTTTCTAAATATTTAGCTACAACCACTAGGATTTTGAAAATAGATAGAAAGTATATGAGGATGCTCTGGAGAACAACCTTCACCAGGGTGGCTTTACCTGCTTGAGAGAGGAGAGCCCCTTTCCAACCTGCCAGTTTCTTATGAAATATTTCAGAGATATTGTTCCACATGGACTTGGTTGGTCTCCCTTGAAACATAGGTAGTCCAAGATAGGTGGTTGGGAGAACAACAGTGGTGTAGCCCAGGATGTTTGCAATCTTGGTTTGTCATTTCAATGGGGTGTTGATGAAATAAATTTTGCTCTTGGTGAAGTTGATACATTGCCCTACAACTTCCTCATAGAGATTGAGGATATATTTGATGATCTTGGCTTCAGAAATAGATGTTGAAGTAGTCAGCAAGGTATTATCAACAAATTACTAATGGGTTAATGGCTTGAGATTGGTCGTAGCCTTAATGCAATAAATCATACCTCTTGAGCAGGCAATATTGATAGCCCTTCCCAAGCTTTCGGCCAAGATGATGAAGAGGATAGGAGAGAGGGGGTCCCCTTGTCTCAACCCTCTAGTGCTGGGGAAATATCCTACCATTGAGCCATTGACAAGAACTAAAAACCATGATGAGGAGATGCATTGCGAGATTAGCTCAACCCAGGTTTCATGAAAACCAAACTTTAGGAGGACTTTGGCTAGGAAGGCCCTGTCGACTCTGTCAAAGGCTTTATTCATGTCCAGTTTTAGGAAAAAAGTAGATTTTTTGGAGTTGTGGGTTGAGTGGATGAGTTCATGAATGGTGATGACCCCATCAACAATATTTCTGCCCTTGATAGTACTTCCTTGGCAGGGATCAATGATGGAAGGGAGGATGCCTTTGAGTCTATTGGCCATGGATTTGGACAAGATTTTGTAGATGACATTGCATAGGCTAATGGGATAGTAATCAGACAAGGACTTGGAGTTGGGCCCTTTGGGAATAAGAGCGAGGAAGGTGGAATTAACGTCCCTAGGGATGGAATTGGAGTGTTGCATTTCCAAAATGGCTTGGCATAGATCAGGGCCAACGATGTCCTAATAGGTTTGGAAGAATCATAGGGGGAAACCATTTGGGCCAGGGGCTTTGTTTGGCTACATGGAGAAGAGGGCCTGGTGGATTTCCTTAGGGTTAAGAGGGCTAAGGAGCAAATCATTCATGGCCTCAAAAATGATTTTGGGGATGTTCTCAAGGAGGGAATCTGAAGCATGGCTAGGAGAGGAGTGGGAACCAAGGAGGGATTCCAAATGATAGACTACTTCTTCTTAGATCTGATGGATATCTGAAGTGAATGAACTATCTTGATTCAAGAGTCCTGTAATCCTGTTTGCTCTTGTGTGTGTGAGAGTAAAAATATGAAAAAACTTGGAGTTGGAATCTCCTTCCTTAAGCCACAATTGTCTAGATTTTTGGCACCAGAAAATCTCTTCTTTCCTCAGGGTATTGTGGTAATCCACCAGTAAGGACCAATCCTCAATTCTTAGGCTATCATCACCCTGCCCCTGCTAGAACCTGTTATCAATTTGAATGAACATGTTCCTTATGTTCTATTTATTTTTTAAGATGTTTTTGAAGGTTTCTCTATTTCAGACCTTCATATTTGCTTTGACCATTCTTAATTTTTGTTTTATCTAGATAGTGACATTCTCGAGGAAAATTTCCCCCCACCATTCTGCAATCCGATCTTTGAGGTCCGGGTGTTGGATCCACATTGACTCAAAATAGAAAGGGGTTTTGAACTAAGAACGATTAGCAGCTTCAAATATCAAGGGACTGTGGTCAGACCCAATATTTAGAAGTACCTGCAAGCTTGCATCTCCAAATAGGGGGAGTGCTTCCTGAGATAGGAGGAATCAATCAAGTCTCTCTTGGATGAGGTCTTCGCCCATTCTTCTGTTGGTCTAGGTGAATTGTGATCCTTTCAACTGGACATCCATGAGTTCATTTGTGTCTACAAACTAGGTGAAGTCATCTATGGATTTGGAGGTTATCATAGTACTGCCTCTCTTATCTAAGGGGTGTAAAGGGGTATTGAAGTCCCTAGCTAGAATCCAAGGGATTTTGCTAAAAGCTTCTCTCATCTAGGTGATGTTGTTCCACAGGGCCACTCTATCCTATGGGCTATTAGGTGCATACACATTCATCACAACCCAAGAGTGCTGGGTGTGAGCATCATGGAAGTAGATGTTGGACAAGCATCCTTCACCTGAAATGACTCTCCCTTCCACCTTGGTTGGGTTCCAGAGACAAAGGAGTCCACCTGAGGTACCAAAAGTAGGGGTAAATGCAAACTCACAATTTCTCCAGATAGTCTTGGTAACTTTAGGTGACCATTGCTCACCTAATTTGGTTTATTGAATAAGAAAAATAGTGGGATTTGATTCCTTCTGTATAGCAGTAACCAATATTTGTTTATCTGACCCATTTAACCCTCTCACATTCCAGGAGATGATTTTCAATTAGAACCTTTGTAGGGTTTTTTGCCCCATTTGCCTTGTTGCGCAGGGGGTTTGGATCTCTTAGTTTCTTCCCTGGTGGTCATTTCTATTTTTTGGAATAGGGTTTGTTGAGTACCATTGGTAATGTCTTCCACAGTATCTCTCCTCCTTAGGTCAGCCCTAAAGGGTCTGCCCATTTTTTGGTCACCTCCCACATCAATTTGGGAACTTTTAAAGTTGCGGTTCTGTTTAGGGCTCCATGCATCTGGGGATTCATGGGAGGATTTTCCACTATCAATTTTGACATCATGAAAATTGGATGGGGAGTGGGGCGACCCAATATCATTGGGTGGGAGAAACCTAGGTTGGGGTTTTGGTGACTGTGAGGGATTAGGGGGGGCTCTCAAACATAGGTTCAAGGAGTGCCAAGGAATGATGGCATGGGGGTGGGGGTGGAGGATGGGTTTTCTGGGGGATATTTTCCTTTGGAAGGGGTTGGTTTGATTGGTTTGGGGTAGGGGCTTCCTCGCAAAGGAGCTCCTCATCAAAATTATTTGCATTGCGACCAAAATTACTAAGTAAACTAAACTTATTGGAGAAGGTAAACATACTACTTACCTTATTCATATCATCGACTAGAGGGGTGAGGGATTTCTGCTTACCTTTAAAATTTTGGCTTAGACTTGCTTTGGTTTTCATATTCTGGGTATTTCAAGGGGCTGGTCGGAGCAGCATATGAGCTTAATATTGTTCACATTTTAGATTCAAGCATTGGGTGGGGAGATGCCCTTATGAATGGCATTCAGTGTAGAATGCGGGTTTGTTTTCATACTCTAGTGGTTGGCTTCGATGAAAATATCCATAATGTTAACGTGATCCAGGAGCTGTGTCTCTAGATTGACATTAACACATATGTGGGCCTACATTAATCATGATCGGGCATGGATTATCGGATCGATAGTCATGAGTTCCCCAATCGCTCGAGCTATCCCTTGCAACACATCCTCATGGAAGAAGTGTGTAGGTATATTTGGGAGCCGAACCCATATGGGAGCGTAGTTGATGTTTTGTGACTCTGGGTCAAAGTCTGATCCCTATTTGTGGAGGAAGAGACTTCTCCTTCTGAAGAACCATGGACCCCCTGATAAAATATGATCTGTGTCTTCCTGCATGTTGAGGTGTATCATGAAAAACCCTTTGGACATAGCTAGCAATTCCAGGCAACCCCTAGTTTTCCACTTTGTCACCACCCATCGATGGAGTGAATCCATGTCGGGTCTTCCTCCTACAAATTTCCCTACAAGGGAAAAGGAGTCTAGGGTAGCATAGTCTTCCATTACTTCTGTCGGACAAAAAACATCACATCCCTGAGTGATGAAGGTGTGTGGTGCCATAGGCACAGGTTTAGGCTTCCCCGTGAGTGCTTCTGCAAATGTTCCCAACATGGTTTTTCTAATGCCCACCTCTATTTTGTTTTGTGGGTCTTTACCCCATGAGCTCCATTCTCTTCATTCAGTGCTCCTAGATTATTTCTTCCTATTATTTTGGTTTTTGTTCCTTGGTCGATGCTTTCATCGCTAGTGCTATTGGTGCACGCTCACAATCCACCTCCTTGTGGCTTACTCCCACCTTTCTGCTTCCCTCCCACCATATAATCAAAATTTAGAATTTCACTCACCATCACCTCCGCTTCTTAATAGTTTTTGTCATTGAAAATATTTCATTCCATGGTCTCAAATAAAGTGCATCTCTTTTCCTGAGCCATGGGCCACCAACCATTATTTTATTCCTAATTTTTGAACTAGAAAAAATGATGAGGAAAAAACCTTTAAGAAGAAAAGTCATAGAAAAATTTGAATTCAATTCCCACTTCCACTTGATCCAATTTTGAATCTCCAAAAACCTAAGCCATGATCTATGGAACTTACATATTAGCCCTCTACTTTTAAGAACTATTATATCATGCTCAATCATATCATCCTTTATACTTACTTCTGATGTACCATCTACTAACTGGATTGAACTTACCATGTATTCGCTCTTTCACTTATCTCCATCTTGGGCCTTCATACTTCTAAATAGGGAATTTTGATTTCTAGCTAGGGCACCTTGAATTCCCATAAGGGCTTTCAAAAATTAATTTCCTTCCATAATAGCTAATGGGGCTTTCTCTTGGCTTACACTCCCTCTTAGTTTGTATTCCCTCTCTACTCACACTCCTTGCTTCTTGCTTGCACTCTCTTGCCTCACACTTGCTCCTAGGTTGCACTTCCTCTTGGCTCACAATTTCTTGTGTCTCTTCTTTCTCTCAACATTACTTCACTTCAACAAATATTTGGAAACAATGTTCCACACATTCATGGTAAGGGTTTGAAGCATTTATGCACTCTGGATAAACCTATCCCTCTTTTTCCATGATTGAATATTGGCTTGCACTCCCTATTAGTTTGCACTTCATTTTTCTTCACACTCTCTCCTACCTTGCACTCACTCCCATCTTGCACTCACTCACATCTTGCACTCCCTTTTGGCTCATAATTTCCCTTGTCTCTTTTTCCCAGTGTTCCTTAGCTTCAATATTTTTTTGGAAATAAAGTTCCACTCATTCATGGTAAGGGTTTGAAGCATTGATGCACTTTGCATGAACCTATTGCTCTTCTACCATTAATGAGTCTTGGCTTAGACTCCCTCTCGGTTCACAGTCCCTCTTTGATATCATTCACTCCTATCTTGCACACTCACTCCCAAATCGAGATCAATAGGGTTATGCATAAGGGGTTGGACTCAAAATATACTTGTAAAAAAATGGTGAATCCTAATCAAAATTAAGGTGATCAAATCAAATCAATCATCTTCACACCAAATTTTGAGGAATTTTAAGCCCTAAAAATTAAAGGTCATATTTAGAGCAATTTTGACCTATTAAATCACATTATAATTTCATAAAAATACCACCATTAGATCAGACTTGAAAATACTTTCCAATGAGTACAAATATACCTATGTTTGGATATTTATTGTGGCGATTTGACCCTAAACAAAAATAGGTAATGAAAATTTTAGGTGAATGGGCCGACGTCGAGGGTCCTCATATTCACCAATTTCCAATTTTGGAAATCCTAATATTTACCGAATTTATGAAGATTCACCACCATGCATAACCCTGTTGCTCGCACTCACTACTGCACTTACTCTTGGGCCTGCGCTTACACTCACTATTGGTTGCACTCACTCACACCCGCTTTCGGCTACACTTACACTTGCTACTGCACTTACTCCCAGATTGTGCTCGCACTTGTTGCTATACTTACTTCCAACTCGCACTCGCACTCGCATTCGCTGCTGCACTTATTATTAATTTTCTATTATTAATAATGTGGAATTATTAATTAATCCTATTTTTGTGCTAATGTTTTATATTTATGCTTTAACATTAGAGAAGAAAATTAATAATGAGGAATTAATAATTTTCTATTATGTGGAATTATTAATTAATTACTTAATTGATTCTTAAAAATTAAAAAGGGATGTATTATTTAGAAAATAAATATTAATGCAATAATTAAAGATTAATTATTAGCATCAACTAAATACTAGGGTTTTAAATGATATTTATCTCCTCCCCAATGTTAGGAAATAATAGTTTTATTTTTAGAAACACTAAGCTTATTGAGTGGGAGTGTGTTGGAGGAGACGATTTCTTCCTCCTCTTTTTTAGCTAGTGAGTAATAATGAGGAGTGGGGAAAGTAAAGGGGAGAGGTTTAGAGAGGGGAATTTGCCATTGTGGACATTTTTTTGGGTTCTTGGGCATAGTGGAACGAAGGAATAGCTCACCATCCTGTGTGTTTTCCTATTCCTTATTATTATAATCCCAAGTCTTCTACTTGATTTATCATTGCATACTCTATTCGAAGCTACAAGCAAAATGTTACTCTTCTCCTTTGTTCCTAACCATATAAAATTTCTTCGAATACTTTCTACCATATTAGTTGCTTTGAATGGGATTTAAAACATTGATAATAAATATACATGGTTTGCTTGGAGAGTACTCTTAAGAAGCTGTAATTTACCTACACGACTTAGCAAATTCCTCTTACAACCAACTAATTTACTCTAGACCTTGTCAATCAACACATTCTACATTTGATCCTTGCACACCCTAGCAAACATTGACATTCCCAAGTAAATAGAAGGGAGATTTGAAACACTACATCCAAGTTCTATTGCTTTTTTTCTTTATTGATTCTCTACAATTTTTATAAAAAACACCTTACTTTTGTCCATGTTTATCATTTGTTGGGATGCTTTTTCATAGATAGTTAGTATCATCCTAAATTTCTTTATCTCGGCTATTGATGGTCTCCCCAATAAAATTGTGCCGTCCATAAATTGTTGGTAAAATAATACCTTTCATGGATATGGATGGTTTCAAGCCACTTAATGCACTTGCTTTCTTTGTTTCTCCAATGCACCTTCCCAACACTTATATCATAATGAAGAGGTATGGGGACAAATGGTCCCCTTTACTTAAGCCCCTACTACTTTCAAAGAATATAGCCAATGTAATATTTATTATAGCTAAGAATTTAGGTCCTCCATAACAACTATTCGCCCATCTTCTCTAAGGTCTGTTAAAGCCAAAATTCTCTAGGACTCTATCTAGGAAACACCATGAGACCGGATCATAGGCTTTGTTTATGTGAAGTTGTAATACCATTTCCTCCATTTTAATAATTTTAATTGAAAGCATGGTCTCATGGAGTATGACTAATCCATCCAAAATCTTCTTACCCTTCAAAAATAACCCTTATTTCTTAGTAATGATCTCTAGGAGAATAAAATTTAATCTTAATATTATCATTTTTGATATTATCTTATAAATGGCATTACACAGACTAATTGGTCTAAAGTCTTTAAATCCCTTCAACCTATGCTTCTTAGGAATGATCACTAGAAAAGTATTGTTGTATTCTTTTAAGACTTTATCTGAATCTTGTGATTTTCTTACTCCTAATGTTACATACTTTCTCACTATGTTGTAGAAGACTTGGAAGAAACCCACTTAAAATCCATCAAGCCTTGGAGCTTTATATTTTCCTAAGGAGAAGACTACTTTCATGGCCTCCTCCTCACTCACCTCTTTATCAAGTTTTGCATTCATATTTCTAGATAGAATCCTTGGGATATATTGAGTTAATTCCTCCATAGCTTCTTGGTAATATTCCTTGTCCTTTTTTAGCAACAATATAAAAAAGTCCACCTCCCCTTGTCTAATTTGATCTTACTCTATTATTACTTCCCCATCCTATTTTTTGTTGAGAGTAATCTCAACCCAACAACAAAATTTGACTTTTGTCGTAGTGCACCACGTTGCACAACACTTAGTTTTTTCCAGCCCATGTTTGTTGTTTTATTTAATGTTTGTGCACATCATTATCTATTTAGTGGATAAGATAGTTTTTTATTTAATGTTTGTACACATCCTTATCTTTTTAGTGGATAATATTATTTTTATTTAATGTTCATGCTCATCCTTATCCCATGGAGGATAAGAGTGGTTAAAAACGATGGCTAGGAAAAGGTATAATTAAGTGTAATCTATATGCATTATAGACAAGAGAGAAATGATAAGATATGTGACTCTGTTTTTCAACAGAGAGTGTGGTTATTTATTGTCTATAATTTTTCAAAATAAAAAAATTAAAAAATTTTAGCTCTTCGTTGTGTGTACTGTTAATATTAGTCTCTATGTGTTTATTTTCCTTTGACCTCTTGAATTTCTATCAATGGTATCAGAGCGGTTTACGACTTAAACGCCAAGGAAGAAATGGCTCAAGCGAGCACGACTTCAAGTCTTAATAACCCACAAATATCGAAGTTTGATGGGAAGAATTATGAATACTGGTCTATTCTGATGAAGACCTTGTTTTTGTCACAATATGTATGGGAAGTTGTAGAGAATGGCTTCCCAAAGCCAGCAAATGCTGCAACACAAAATGCATTGATGAATGCACAGAGGAATACATTGAAGGAGAATCGGTTAAAGGATGCCAAAGCACTGCACTTTATATTTCAAGGAGTTGATTTAAGTATTTTCCCAAGGATTTAGTCGTGCACAAGATCAAAGGAAGCCTAGGATACATTGGAGACAGTATATCAAGGAATGGAGAAGATAAAGACTACAAAGTTACAGTCAATTAGGAGAGAATTTGAGACTATGCAAATGAAGGAGTTAAAGACTATGGACTATTTCTTCACATCTATTGTGGGTTTGGTGAATCAAATGAGGTCACATGGAGAGGATATTAAAGATAGAAGGGTGCTTGAGAAGATTCTAAGGAGTCTACCATCAAGGTTCGAATATTTGGTTGTTGCCATTGAAGAAACCAAGAATCTCATAAAATATTCCATTGATGAGTTGCAAGTGTCACTTATTTCACATGAGCATCGGTTGAGAAGGTCTAAAGGTATTTATTTGGATAATTACTTCAAGTCACAAGTGAATATTGGTCCTGGAAGAGGAAGAGGCAGAGGAAGGTATGGTTTTAGGGGCAGAGGAAGAAGCCCTGCAAGAGGTGGAACAACAAGCCAGCCAAGCTCGAGTGGAAGAGGCCAAAGCCAACAAGGTCAACAAAGCACAAGCCAACCAAGCCAAAACTGGAGGTAGAGCCAGAGCCAAGGTCAAGGCCAAAGGTATGATAAATCCCAAGTGGAATGTTATTACTGTAAGAAATTTTGTCATTATGCTAGTGAATATAGAAAGAAGTAGTATGATATTAGGAGGCTGAGAGCTAACTATACTACTAAGAATGAGAATGAGGAAGTGTCGAATGATGGACTGTGTTTAGATTTTAACGTTGTAGTGGATAGTCAGAAGGATTTTTGGTATTTGGATTCTGGTTGTAGCAACCATATGACTAGCAATAGAGGTCTATTTGTTAGTCTAGATGAAAATGTTAAGTCTGATGTAACCCTTGGTAATGATAACAAGGTTATTGTCAAGGGAAAATGCAGAATAAATATATTGACAAAGAAAGGGGAAAAGACATTTATAAATGATGTGTATTATCTGCCTGGCTTGAAGTACAACCTGTTGAATGTCGATCAGTTGATAGAAAAAGGTTATTTTGTCATTTTTAAGGATAACAAATACACCATACTATATAAGACACCAAGAAAGATATTGGTAGCTAGGGTTGAGATGACAAACAATAGGATGTTTCCCTTGAGGATAGCTCATGACATGAGTACAAGGATGGCAACAGTCACACAGACTATATTACAAGCAGAGATTAAGGATAAGAATTGGTTGTGGCATTTGAGATTAGGCCACCTTAAGTTTGTTTCATTAAATTTGTTGCATAAGAAGAATATGGTATTGGTATTGCCACCTATTGAAAGGTCTGGCAAAGCATGTGAATGATGCATAATGGGAAAACAACATAGATATGCATTCCCTATTGGAGTGACAACAAGAGCTCAAGCTCCATTGGAGATAGTACATTTTGATCTATGTGGTAAGATGCATACACCATCATTGCATGGTGCTATTTATTTTTTGACTTTCATTGATAATTACATGATGAAGACTTAGGTGTACCTATTGAAGCATAAGGATGAGGTATTCAAATACTTCAAATAGTTTAAATCTTTTATGGAAAAACAAAGTGGTTATAGCATCAAGGTATTAAGAGCCGACAGAGGAGGAGAGTATATGTCAAAGGAGTTTTAGAACTTCTATAAATATAATGGAATTCACCATCAATATACAGCAAGATACACACCCCAACAGAATGAATTAGCTGAGAGGAAGAATAGAACCATCACAGATATGGCAAGGAGTATGTTTAAGGTAAAGCTTTTGTCGAATGAGTATTGGGTAGCAATAGTTAAATGTGTTGTATATATTTTGAATAGATGTCCAACTAAGAGTTTGGGAAATATAGTACTAGAGGAGGCATGGACTGAAAGGAAACATATTGTTTCCCACATGAGAGTGTTTGGATGTGTAGCATATGCACATATCCCTAATTATTTGAGAAGGAAGTTGGACAACAAGTCAGAGAAATGCATATTTTTGGGTTACAGTGAAAGTTCCAAGGCATACCAACTATACAATCTTGTTACAAAGAAAATTGTAATTAGCAGAGATGTCAAGTTTGTCGAAGAGGAAGCATGGGATGGAAGCATAGAGAAGACTGTCAATGTTGTAGGAGCGGGTCTATTTGAAGATAAACAAGGGACAACAATAAACACCCCTGTAATACAAAATCAGAATCAGCAAGGACCATCAACATCGGCCGCAAGTAGTTCAAATGCACAACAAGCACCACCAGCAACTCCTAGTAGTCCAACATCAAGTGATTCATCAAATATGCCATTGGCAAGGTTGAGAAACCAAAATTTTAGGAGCTTGACTGATATTTACCAACAAGAGCAAGGTGAGCAAGATGACGGTTCAAATTTATTATTCGCATTGTATTCTCCAATTGAAGATCCAATTTATTTTGAAGAAGCCATCAAGGAGGAGAAGTGGATAGTTGTAATGGATGAGGAAATAACAACTATTGAGAAGAATGAGATATGGGAGCTTGTAGATCTCCCTCAAGGTAAAGATGTCATTGGAGTCAATTGGGTCTATAAGACTAAATGTAATGCAAAAGGAAAAGTGGAGAGGCATAAAGCAAGGTTGGTAGTGAAGGGCTATAAAAAATAGTATGACATTGACTATGAGGAAACATTTGGACCAGTTGCAAGGATGGAAACCATTAGAATTGTATTATCCATAGCATCCTAGCACAAGTGGAAAGTCCATAAAATGGATTTCAAGTCGGCATTTATTCATGGAGTGTTAAAAGAAGAGTTTTATGTTTAGAATCCACCTAGATATGAAGCCATAGGAGAAGAAAGGAAGGTGTATAGCTTGAAGAAGACACTTTACGGACTGAAGCAGCCACCAAGAGCCTGGTATAGCCAGATAGACTCATACTTTATGAGCTATGGATTCAATATATGTGATCAAAGAAAATAATGGCAAGTTATTGATTATTGTTTTATATTTCGATGATTTAATTTTCATGGGAAATGATGAGGCCATAGTAGCTGAGTTTAGAGCAGAAATGAAAAAGCAATTTGAAATGTCATATTTATGCCTTTTAAGGTATTTCCTAGACATAGAAGTTCAGCAGTTGGATCATGGCATCTTTATATCTCAGTCAAAGTATGCAGCGGGTATTCTCAAAAGGTTCAATATGGAGAATTGTAAGCCAACTCCAACACCATTTGCTATGGGAATCAAACTGAATAAGGAGTATTGGAGCAAGGATGTTAATCCCACCATGTATAAGACCATTGTTGTTAGCCTAATGTATTTGACAACCACGCGGCTAGATAAAATATATGCTATTAGTTTTATATCAAGGTTTATGGAGACCCCCAAGGTCACACACTTGCAAGAGGCGAAAAGGATATTGAGATATGTACAAGGAACAAAGGAGTACGATATATTATATAAGAAAAATGATGATTTTAGACTGGCCAGATACACTGATAGTGATTGGGCAGGTAGTGCGGATGACCAAAAGAGTAATTTCAAGTATGTATTTTATTTGGGTTCTGGAGTTGTATCATGGGCATAAAAGAAGCAGCCCATTGTGTCATTGTCATCAATAGAAGCCGAGTACATCACAATGACAAGGGTAGCTTGTCAAGCCATATGGATGCGGTAAATGTTGAAATACTTAGGGCATGAGCACCAAGATTTGACAAAATTATTTTGTGATAATAGATCTGTCATTGCCCTCTCTAAGAATGCAGTATTCCACAAGAGGACGAAGCACATAGACACTCGCTACCATTTCATCAAAGAGTTGATCAATGCTGGGAAAATTGTCTTGGAGTATTGCAGAACAATGAAGCAGTTTGCAGACATATTACCAAGCCATTGGGAACAAATACCTTCACACAACATCGTGATAATCTTGGTGTCACTGATGGTGGAGGAAATATTGTGATTGATATTAAGGGGCAGTGTTGAGAGTAATCTCAACCCAGCGGTAAAATTTGACTTTTGCCGCAGTGCACCACGTTGCACAACACTTAGTTTTTTCCAGTCCATATTTGTTATTTTATTTAATTTTTGTGCACATCATTATTTGTTTAGTGGATAAGATAGTTTTTTATTTAATGTTTGTACACATCCTTATCTATGTAGTGGATAAGATTATTTTTATTTAAAGTTCATGCTCATCCTTATCCCATGGAGGATAAGAGTGGTTAAAAACGGTGGTTGGGAAAAGGTATAATTAAGTGTAATCTGTAAGCATTATAGACAAGAGAGAAATGATAAGAGATGTGACTTTGTTTTTTCAACAGAGTGTGGTTGTTTATTGTCTGTAATTTTTCGAAATAAAAAAATTTAAAAATTTCAGCTCTCTGTTGTGTGTATTGTTAATATTAGTCTCTATGTGTTTATTTTCCTCTGACCTCTTGAATTTCTATCATTTTTAGATTTTAGATATCATTTCTGCACTTTTATGTTTTAATGGTAGAGACATGAAAGAATCTTGTGTTCCTATCTCCTTTTGTTAGCCATTGGTTCCTTGATTTTTATCTCCAATATGTCTCCTCCCTTACCATTATTGTATGCAATTTTGCCTAGATAATTTTCTCTCTATTAAAAGGAACCTTGTCAATCCCATTTCTTCTTATTTCCTTTTCAATTTGACTCAATTATTGCCTTACCCTCTCCTTTTGCAAGATGATGTTGCCAAAGACCTCCTTGTTCCACTTTCTTACTTCCCTCTTCACATGTTTTATTTTCTCAACAACCACATACATCTTGGATCCTTGGATTAGATGCATCCACCATATTTCCACTTTTCATAAATGCTTGGGTGTTGCAGCCACATGAATTCAAATTTAAAAGGGTTATTTTTATTTCTTTCCTCTCGACTACACCAAAAGACAAGAGGGTTATGGTCTGACCTTGCTATGGGAAATGGTGGTAAAGTATGCTCACAATTTATCTCAAACCACTCTAAGAATATCGAAATCGTGTCCAATCTCAACTGGATAAAGTGCTCTCCTAACCTCCTATTAGTCCATGTGAATGCATTGCTACTAAAATCAACATCATAAAGACTTGATGCTAATATAAGCTTTCTAAGGTCCTCCATACTCTTGATTAATCCTTGGTACCCCTCTTTATTTTTACCTATTCTTAAAGGAGTGTTGAAGTCTCCTGCCACAATCCATCATGAGATGAGTCATTTATTTCTAATTATACATTACACCTTTATTTATCTTTAATAGATTATATAATATGGACTTGAGTCTCATCTTCATTATATCACATATTTCTAGTGTTATGATATTATTTTAAAAAATGATATATTGGTACAATTTGCAATAGTGCATACATCACTTGGTGACCTGGATATCCTCATTAACATTCCATGTTTTTCGCCACTTGAGCTCATGTCATTTGATTCATTGCACTTTATTTCAATAACTATGTTTTACAAGTTTTTTACACTTTATTAAAGAAAAATAATTTAGTTATTTAATAATAATAACTTCTTGATTTTTTTGAACTTATATTATTTGAGGCAAGTATTTATTTAGCAACTATAAATTGTTAGTTTTTCTAACTTTTATCATACCTGATAGGAACTATGTTCTTTTTCTTTCGTAGGGTTCCTCTATAGTCCTTAGCCCACTAGGTAAAAACAAAGTCAACAAGACCCCTAACCCATCAACAAGCACTCAACCACTATCAACCAACCTATCCCTTATTAAGCTAAAATTTTTAGGGCAAAGTGTAGGTATTTGAAAGGGGTCTCGGTTCCCTTGTAGTAGGGTTTATACTTAAGTCTCCTAGATGAAAACCCAAAGATATATCACTATAGTATCCCTTACAAAATAATTTTTTAGTTAAAATCATTGGTTTTTATGAGGGGTCCGAGTTTCCTCGTATTGAGGTTTGAACTTGGGTCTCTTGGATGAAAACCTGAGGATTTACCACTACAATATCCCTCCCAAGATAAAATTTTAGGGTAAAGTATGGGTTTTTGAAAGGGGCCTCGGTCCCCTTGTATTGGGGTTTGAACTTGGATCTCTTGGATGAAAATACAAAGACATACCACTATGGTATTCCTCATTGAACAAAATTTTAGGGTAAATCATGGATTTTTGAAAGGGATCCTAGTCCCCTTGTATCGAGGTTTGAACTTGGCTCTCTTGAATGAAACCCAAAGATATACCACTATGGTATCCCTCACAAGCCTAGTAGGAATTATGTTGCTATGTGACACTTATTTTCTAATAGAGGACGATGGTGTAGAACCTAATTCTATAGTGGCCTTTTAAGCTAAAAATTTTAGGCTAAAGTGCGGGTTTTTGCCTATCCCTTGTTAAGCTAAAAATTTTAAGGTAAAGTGTTATTTTTTGAAAGGGGTCCCGATCCCCTTGTAGTAGGTTTTAAACTTGTGTATCCTAGATGAAAACCTAAATATATATCACTACAATAACTCTCATCGGATAATATTTGAGAGAAAATCATGGGTTTTTATGAGGGATCCTGGTTCCCTCATATAAGGGTTTGAACTTGGATCTCTTGGATGAAAAATTAAGGATTTACCATTATGTTATCCCTCCCAAGACAATAATTTTAGGATAACACAAAGGTTTTAAAATTTAACAATTTTAGTGTAAATCATGGTTTTTGAAAGGGATCTCAATGTCCTTGTACCAGGGTTTGAACTTGGGTCTCCTAGATAAAAATATAAAGACATACCACTATGGTATCCCTCACTAAACAAAATTTTAGGGTAAATCACATTTTTTTGAAAGGGGTCCTAATCCCCTTGTATCGGGGTTTGAACTTGGGTCTCTTGAATAAAAACCCAAAGATATACCACTACAGTATCCCTCACGGGCCCAATAGGAACTTTGTTGCTATGTGACACTTTTTTTCTAATAGAGGACTATGGCATAGCACCTAATTCTATAGTGGTCTAAGAGTTGGTTTGTTGTAATATTTTTAGAGGGTTTTTGTATAGTAGATACTTTTCATATTGTTAAAGGATTGTGGTATAATATCTAGTTATTTTTTACTAGATTTTTGCTTTAATATTTAGTCCAATCTATCTTTACAACTTTTGGACTTAAACCATTGATCAAAATATCATTTAATACTTTAATAATTATTTTACTTATTATATGCCATATGTCATTGAAAAGTTTTATATTCATTATTATTATTGTTTCTTTTTCTTAATTTGGTTATTGTGAGAAACCTCTATGACCGACGCACAGGGCTGAGCAGTCTCCACCCAACCATGACCCCTTGTAAAGATGAGAAAACTAATTAATTAATCAATCTTTCATTAGGGGATTGTGATCTAATAGCTAGTTTTATAATAATTATATGTGTGCATTTATATCTTAAAAAATTGCCACACAATTAAAAATATTTTTTTATATATTACTTGTTCAATTTATAGTCTTTATAAATTGTATCTCAAAAACAAATCTAAAAATAAAACTCAAAATATCAATTAAAAAATAATTTACTATAAAATTAAAATAGATTTTATTTTTAATTAAAATTTTATCTAATATAATAGTAGTTATAGGTTTAAAAAACCAATACATTAAAAATAATTATTTTTAATAATATTTCAGGTTTTTTTAATAAACCATCCAAATAAATTGAAAAGCAATTAAAAATTTAAAAAATAAAAAATTAACTATTAATTATTATAACACCTATTATATTAAAAATTTATAAATACAAAATTCTATGTTATAATTAGAATCTAATTTCTATGATTGTGAGTTATTCAGTTTTTAATGTAAAAAGAATACCAATTTTTTAGGTGTAAAACCATCATCTTAAAAGACATTCACCTTGATGAAATATATAAACATATAATAATACAAGAAGTTAGTAGTATCTTTGAGGGTTAGTTGGATTGGTAAATGTTTGTCTCGCCAAGCACTTATAAAAAAGACACCCAAGTTAGTAGTATCAATGAGGGTTAGGTGGATTGGTAAGTGCTTGTGTGGCCAAGCACTTATCAAGAAGACACCCAGGTCCAAACCTCAGGGGCAGCTTGTTTGCAAAGGTAGTAGTCTGATTCCTCTGAGTGTGTGTCAAACCAACAATAACGATATGATTCTCGAGTGAGTGATCCATGGTCCCTGTTAAGTCGACTCAACAATAACGAGGTTGAATAGATTTGGCGGGAGCAGCTCTTATAGTTTAAACCTTACGCTTATTAATTACTAAAAATAGTGTGATTGTGACAAACTCTTTTATATAACCAAAAAATATAAAATTAATAACCTTAAATTTAAAAAATAAAATATAAATTTACTTACTATAAACATTCTTTTAAAAATAACCGTTTTATATAAAAACTATTAATAACCTTAAATTTAAGAAACAAAATATGGATTTGCTTGCTATAAACATTCTTTTAAAATAACCGTTCTTTATCACGTAAAGCCTTTTAAAAATATCCATTCTCTCTCACAAAATTAATGCTTTTAAAAAATAACCATTCTATCTCACAAAAGTAATGCTTTAAATTTTATGATATAACTAATTAATAAATTTTTATATTAATAAAATTAGGTTTTGTAAAAGATATTATAGTGATATGTTTTTTTGGTTTTCATTGAAGAAATAAAAGTTTAAACTCAAAGGAAACTGGGACCCTTTAATCCATGTGTTTTATCTTAAAAAATTTATTCGTAAAAGATATTGTAATATTATATCTATGGGTTTCATTCAAAAACCCAAGTTCAAACTTTGGTATAAGAAACAAAAACTTAAAAAATAACCGTGCTTTACCTTAAAATTTTATAATTCATGAAAGTATGTCTATCCAAGAAACCTAAATTCAAACTCTGGTATAAAGGGAACGAGACCCGTTTCCAAAAACAAAAACTCACCCTTTACTTTAAAATTTTCTATCCCTGTTGAGATAGCATAATGATATGGCTTTGAGTTCTTATCCAAGAAATCCAAGTTCAAACCATTACACAAAGAACAAGCCTCTTTGAAAAAAAATTTATCCTTATTGAAATAGCATAATATCATTATGGTTGAGTTCTTATCCAGAAAATCCAAGTTCTTACCCAGGAAATTTAAGTTCAAACCATTACACAAGGGATAAGACTCTTTGAAAAACCTATACTTTATTCCAAAATGTTACCCAAAAAAATAAGTCTATTGACCCTCTAAGATAAATACACTTTATCTTCATCTACCAGACTAAAGTTTACAAAAGTTTTCTATTCCTAAAGGAAATCAAATGTTGGGTTAGAAAGTGTTAGACGTACGACCGGTAAAGTTCTGTTTGTTTGGCCGGGGTACCTAATTTCAAACTTCAAAATAATAAATATAACTTCCAATTTCAGACTTCAAAATAATAGATAAAACTTTTAGCCGTTTCTAGATGATTGACTGCACGAATAATGGTGGGACTCGTGGGAGTCCTGTAAACTAATCAATATGCTACTTTTGATAGAGAGATGCGGTCAATGATCCACCTAAAACCAATGGCATTATGGCTACCTAATCCGCGCCAAATAAGAAAAACAAACACAAAAGAAACTGCTCCGAAGTGGCCGCTCACATGCTTTGTTTTTCACGAGCGGCAAGATGACATCACGAGAGTAATATTTTCTAAAGAAACAGACCAGATGGTTGGGTAACGGAATGGTCAAGTAACGTTGTCAGGAGCGATCGAGTCCCAATGTTTGACTGCAAGGAATTGGAATTTACAGGTTGGGAATACTTGCTGTTCTCGAAATTATCGGCGTGCCGATTGGCTGGACAAAATAAATTAAATCGGGAGAATGTGTAGGTAGGAGGGCCTCTTGAAGGGATTAGGGCTAGTCAGAGGAACAGACACACATATCGGTGTAACTGAAGACTCTAAAGCGTGGCGTTGCCCCATTAGAGAACTATGAAACTTCAAGGTTCTTAGAAAGGTAAAAGATGACGAGACGGAGGGTCATTGACCATAGGTTCCGTTCCCATCTTTCAGGGCATAGTTTTGGTAGTTGGAAATGTCTTATGTTTTGGTAGAGGTAGATAGGGTTTCATTTCTCTTACACCCTTCAGACCTCTCTAAAAATCTTGTGTTTATCTTAAATAATTTTATCTGCTAATGCAGTTACTGGTGAAATTCTTGGGTGCTAGTAAATGCTGATCCAGGTTCCATTCTTTTTGCCTCAATACTACAAATATACAACGTAGTTGGGAATGTCCTATCTGCTGGTAGAGCCCGACAAGGCTCCATTCCTCTTACATCCACTTTGTTGACAGGGGTTCAGCCCTCTAAAAATCCTATGTTTACCCTAAACAATTTGTCCACAAAGATGGTGTAGTGGTTAGGGCTTTGGCTTCTCTTTGGAGAGGTCCAAGGTTCAACCACTGCATACCCAGAAAGGGATAG
Source organism: Wollemia nobilis (assembly GCA_028583015.1). Taxonomy (NCBI): domain Eukaryota; kingdom Viridiplantae; phylum Streptophyta; class Pinopsida; order Araucariales; family Araucariaceae; genus Wollemia; species Wollemia nobilis. Next base: position 341,866 of record JAQPPZ010007159.1, on the reverse strand, counting down.
GTTGGATGGTAACTATCTGAGTGCCTATTGGCTACCCCAGTTCGATGTCTTCAAGGGTCGGGGTCCCGTGCACCCAGAAAGGGACAAACTAGATGGTAGCGGCTGAGTGACTGAGTGACTGCCGGTTGACTACCCCAGATGCCCTAAAGGATTGGGGTCCATCCACCCTTGACTATGCTTTACGCAACTGACTTAAGGTCCGTCCACCCTTGACATGCTTTACCCAACTAACTTAAGATCTATAAAAACGTTACTGATTTCCTATATAAATAGGAAAAAATGTCTTACAAAAATAATGTGTAACATTAGAGGCAGTATTCTAATTTATAGACTTGTTGGATTTGCCCAGATGCAGAAGGAAGCCTTGTCATTTTCGTTATCTCCTTTCTGGACGACGAAACTTCCTATGCAATTAATTAAAATTGATTGTTCCCAAGATGAAACAACTTCGGCCTCTCAGGTTGAGATTACCCAAACAAATAAACCACCACACTTCACGTCACAAAACACTTAACAATTACTCATCATTTCTTTTTTATTTTTCAAGTTTTGGTTCATGTCTTCAGAAGTTCAGTTTTCAAGAGATTTCCTGCAACTACAAGCACACGAGTGTATCCAAATTGGATTTTCTACGCAAATTGACCTTATCAGTCCCTAGGCAATTGCTTTGACAATGTCAAGCCAAATTATCCGCAAGACTCGGGAATCGGAGCCCTTCTAAATCTTTTTTTCAAGCGCGACAAACTCACAGCATCGGGTTTCAAATTTCTGATGAATGTCACTCGGCACGCGACGGCAACCGCAATGGGCGTAGAAAACTTAATTGGATGTGAGAAGCAACTGACATGTAATTTAATACTTCAATAAATTTGAAAGAGATATGTAATTTAATATTAGTAAAGATTGGTGGGCTGGTAATTATTTAATAAATTAGGATAAAAAATTTCGAATGATTGGTTTTTATTAACTATTTTTTTTACACATTAATTTTTTTTTACTTAACAAACTAAAATTTATAAAAAAAATTTAAAAAATATTACTACTCTAAAAAAAACTTGTTTAAAAAATAGTTGCTTCCAAGGCCAAATTTCCTTATTCTACTTTTCAAATGGTAAAGAAATGTTATACTAAATAGTATTTTATTATTTTAAATAAATTAAATACAATATCAGTATAATGTTATACTAAGTAATATTTTATTATTTTAAATAAATTAAATACAATATCAGTATTCTGATTCCACCCAGTTAAGATTAAATGAAATGCGAACGATTGTAGTAGCCCTTGCCTAAAACAGAAAATTTAAAAAAATTTAAAAACTTTACCTAAATCAATGGTTGTAAAAGGCCACTCACAGTATTGTTAATTTTGGAAACGTTTAGCCAAAACTTTATTCATTTATTTTTATATTTTTAAATAATATTTTTGATTTTTTTTTATTAAATTTAGTTAGTGTCAGAAATTTTTAGGATCTATGTTTAAGGTTGAGTATTTTTATCTATGATTTTCATAAGGGTAAAGTTAATTTAACACACAACCACACACGGCCTAGTTTAAACCTTACACCTCAAGAGTCCTAGTTTAAACCTTACACCTCCTAAAAAAGACCTTAAACCTTTGAAGAAAAACTAAAGCCAAATTATTAGACTGTCTTTAACACATAAATTCTTTTAAATTTTGAAGAGAGCAATTTAATGGCATCAAAATTCTTTATTAAAATTCAATATTGACTCTTTATTTACAATATATAGATTTTTATTTAAAGTGGAGGATAAAAACTAAACTTAGTATCATGTTAAAAAAAACTATGAGTCATTCTTAAGATAGAAGCAAAAAAATATATAATAATTTATAGATGATGTTCATTTATTAACAAATGTTTTTTTTGTTATTAATAAAATTCTAATTAATCAACTACAATTGTTTTTAATGTATGCAACAATTTAAAAGTTTTTATAATCCATAATCAATAAACTATTCGACTTTGTTAGTAAAGATAAATACTTTAACGAGATGATTAGCCTTGCTCTCTTATACATATTATTGATGATTTACCTAATGATGGTAAACATTTGAGCATGTTCATTATTAACAGAATGAACACATTCGTCAAATAATAAATTCAACCAAAATATTCAGAGAGGCATCAAGTAAACACTTTTGTCATAATTTTATTTAATTATCAAATTTTTATTAATATTTTTAAAATTTATTTGTTATAAAAGTATGACATTTTAAACCTTCCTTTCTTTCATTTAGTTGGACTAGACCCTAACAACTCTATGTCTTTTAACTAATTTTCATGTTTTAGTAATCAATTCTACTAAGATTTTTAATATTGTATTAAATTATTTTTAATGTTATATATTTAAAAGTTGAAGTATTTTAAATGTTTAAATTATTATAAAATGCAATTTTATACATTAAAATATATTTAGTTTATATGAAAATATTAAATATCATATAGTTTTTATTGTAAATTTGATATATTTTTTTTAATGGTAAAAATATTAGAAATATAGTTTTAAAATTTGTTTATAAAATTGCAACATATAATTTTTTTGTAACATAATATTATTATTTAATTTTTTTTTTTGGTTTTTTATGACCCCACAGTATTTTGGGTTGTTTAAGACAAGCGTTCAATCTTATTTTTAACCTTTTAAACCACTATAACACATTTTAAATTTAAAACAATGTATTAATTTTTTTGGTTTATATATATATATATATATATATATATATATATATATATATATATTAAAATAAATAAATAAATAATATTATCTATGAAGATAGTCTCATGTGGCTTATAAAAGACTATCTTAATTTAAATTTTAGTTATTTGTATTGTTACATATGCTTAGATGTTTAACACTTTAGATTTTAGAGATGATCATCATATGTTTTAAATTGTTTATGCTATAAGGACTATCTTGCATATACCAATTTTTTATATTTGATAGAATTCACGGAACTTTAGTAATTTATCAAAATATTTGATATAAATATTTCAAAAATATTGTAGTAGAGTTTGACACTTATAAATTTAAAGCAGGTAGAGTAGAAAAGGTTTATTCATCACTTCTATTTAAAATATTAAAAAGAATAAAATTTTAGAAAATTACAAAAATAATTACATAATATGTAATTATTATACTCTTAATAAAATATTTATATAATAAACTTAAATATTAATAAATAATAATAATATAATGATCAATATATACCATAAAATTATAAAAAATATAAATTTGATATTATAATTATAATTAAAATGTTTAACTAATATTTTAATAAATGAGAAATATAACAATACTAAACAACTATATTTTATGTGATATTTTTGTTTTAAATAACTAGAAAAATTCTAAGCCCACTACATTTATTTTTTTAATTTTATTTTAATATATTTTAAATCTATATTTGATCAATAATTTTTAAATTATAAAATATTTATTTTTATTTAAAATGGATATTTTTTTTATAATTTATTAATTAGAGATTGTACCATTTATTTAATTAGGACTATAAGTACGATGAAATTTTTTTTAAAAACATAATGCTATACCGAGAAGCCTCATCCATAGGCTAATAGCACATATTAAAAAAGGAAGTTGCATTCAACAAGGCCGATTAAATGCAATTACACCAAGATCTCTCATCAGTCACGTCGATGGTCTTGATACGATATTAAAATCGATGTGAATCCGAGATATCTGCTTAGTTAATAAGAAGGGAGTTTAAAGATATAATTCGTCATTTTAGTTAGAAATAGAATGTAGCATAATTGATGGATTTATTTTTTTGTGTTAATTTTAAGATAGAATTTGTAGGAATAAAATGTGGTATAATTGGTAGATCAAAAATTAAGACAAAATTTGTTAATCAGAATGTGGCATAATTGGTGGATTTATTATTGGCGTTAATTTCAAGATAAAATTTGTCACTCAACCACAAATAGAATATAGTTTTATTGTTAATTCCAATGTTACATAATTGATAGATTTTTATTGGCGTTAATTCCAAGATAAAATTTGTTACTCCACCACAAATAGAATGTAGTATTATTGTTAATTCCAATATAATTGGATTGTTAAGTATAAATGCAATTCAAAGAGACCCATGTGGATCTTGATGCTTAAAAGGTAATAGAAGGACTCAAATATTTTCCGTGGTAACCCATAAAAATAATTGAATTATGGAGGAATTTGTATACACTTGCTCGTTATGTGTTTATGGTGATCCACTTGAAGAAATGGCAAGCACCATATCAACAGCCAATGTATATCCTGCCATCGCTGATTTTTTTTAACGTGCTTTGTGTTAAGTCTTGGACATATAGGTGCTTGAGGCCGCAAGCGGGTAGCGGTGACACAGGTTTGTATTCTGGGTTCTCCCTCCGTCATGTATGTTAAGCTTCCTACCATGCCTGTATGGTTATAGACATTGCAGTATGTTCCTGCATTCGTCACCTAAAATATTCATCACCTGATTTCGTAAAAATAGGTTTCTAATCAATGGTTGTTACATAAAAAGGAACATTAGTCTACATGCGCATTACCATCTAAACAAAATCGTGTAGACTTTGTCCGAATAGAAGTCGGTGGACGCCGACCAGAGAAGAGTAGGTTTTCTGTTTGGATACCTCTTAACAACACGGGGGAAACCTCATAATAATCCTTATGATGTCCAGACCATTTTCGTGGATTAAATAAATCTCGGAACCAACTGTTTTGGAAAATTTTGGAACCATGCCCAATTGCCTGCAATTGATGCTACAGCTCCCTTCGAGATTCATGACACCCAATTGAGTTTAATAGGTCGTTGTTACTATGTATGAAAGTCGTGCTTCCATAAAATCCTATTTTAGTCACAACCCCTTTTGAGCCTCTTTGGGAGAAGCATTCGTTAAACTTTAGCTACAAGCACTTGAAACATCCTCCGGAGATGATTAGCGATCTTGTTTTCTGATATAAGGCAAGTGACTTTGACTAGTCATACACATTCTACCATAAGACCATAATGAGGATCATCTTTCAGATCCATATTCTATCATTATTTATTATAACACCTTTCAACCTGCATCGTTATTAGTTTTGTTTAACACATTTTTTTATTGTAATTTATTTAATTAATATTATAATTTTTTTTAATAGAATTAGTTTGGGGTCTCACCCAGCCCTGCCGGCACCAACATTATCAATTGGATTTTGGGTGTCCAATTCAACTCTTTGGTAGGGTGAAGATTCGAACCTAGGACCTCCGTTGGAAGATTGCCCTCTCCTTTCCAACTCACCTACAGCACCTGAATAAGACAATTATATTTTTATATAAGTAAAACTCTATCATCATAAAGAACTTTTGGAATACATTGTATGTCAATCTAATTATTAATTTTCAACCAGTATTAAGAGAGTTTTGTAGAAGAATACAGTCTTGATTCTAGAGATACATAGCATTTCACCGTCCTTAACATGCGTTGAAGTTTAAATTAAAAGAAGAGAAGATTGTTGAATTTAGATAAGTGATCTTTTTAATCGATTATATTTATTAATTAAATTATATTTAATTAATATTTTTATGAAATTTTTTAGTTTAAATTTTTATTAAAATTATTTTTTATTTTTTTTATACTATAAATTTAGTTTTACAAAGTTTTTGAAAATAAATTTTTAGATATTTTTAATATAATTTATATACCCCATAAGGGGGTGGAGGTCCAAGGTTCAAATCTCGGGCGGCCTCGTCGGACTGAACGCTTGTCCCTTTCCTGGTGCTTTCAGCGGCGTAAAAGGTTTAAAATGATTGTGGCATGGTGGTTATAGGAGCGGACTACGCGAAGATCTGTGTGACGGCTTCCGAGGCGGACAACGTAGAATACTGTGGCGGCCATAAAAGTTGGATAGCCTACCCGAATTCGTGGCGACTACCGATTCCACCATATAAATTAAAAAAAAATATATATATATATATATATATATATATATATATATATATATATATATATAATTTATATACCAATAATATAGATGACACCTAAATGAGATTTATTAAAAAGTATTTGAAAATGCTATGACAATTTCAAATATAATTTACATAGATGATATCAAAATTAGAATTTTCTTTATTATACAATTGAATATCTTAAGGATGTTAAAAGGGAGAAAAAATTAGTGAACCTTACATTCTTTTTCAAATAGTTTCTACACATATGTTTATGCGAAAAATACTTTTAATTTTAAACTTATATAGAGATTTAAAATGAACTATATTTTATTCCATTTTCTTTCATTAATATAAAACAATCTCTTATGCTCCTCTCCATATTTTGTAAGATAAACTTTAGTTTTGTGTTTTTTTATTAACTTAATGTGTTCAAATCAATGAAGTAGGAAGTGAATGGGGTTTTCACTTTTGAATCATAAGTAATAAAAAATTTCTACATCAAAATGAATAGTTGATTTTGTTTTTTTAATAATAAATGTAAATGTTATAAATAAAAGAATATATAGAAATGAATACATAGGAGGTGAATAGACTTTTTTTTTAAAGAATATTGATGAAACAATGATTTCCCTATAAGTTCAATGAAGAGTTCTTTTCAATCTATGGATTGATTAGGTCTATATTTTAATGTATAGATTGATCAAGTCTACATTGTTTAGTTTGAATTTATTTATATATTCTTCAAATCGTCTAATATTCTCTTTTTATATAGAGAGAGAACCATTTTGTCTTATTTTAAATGCATTTTATGTGTTAAAAAAATAGACTATTAATTCCAACAAAAATAAATAAGATTAATTGAAGTCTTTTTAGATACATATGGTAGTGGTGCTAAAAATATGAATGTTTTAAATTGTCATTTTGATTGATATTAATAAGATTTAAATACATTTTAGTTTTTCCAACATAGGTTGTAACAAACTAACAACTTGACTTGTAGTTCTAACAACTCACAAATCATGAAAGACTCCTACATGAGTGGTTTTAGCCACTCACTTTATCTTTAACTTAATATGATTTATTACATCTTGTGATGTTTAAAATCCTAACATTCCTCCCTTATTACATCATGATTTAAACATGGGTAGAGATAATACAAATAACCATATGATGAACTAGAATACATTTTATAGTTCATCAATTACACTTAGAGTACAAATAGGGACACACAACTATTTATAACAAGCAATAGTGGGAATGGCCTCATTATGCTTCTTCAATGGGAATGGACTCACTAGACTCTTAACCAAGGATAGGGACAAAATCAAATATCCAAGGTCATACAACACAATTGGATAGGGACACACACTATCCAACATCATAGTTGCAAATAGGGACACACATAACTATTCATAATAATTGTGACTGGGGATACACAACCAATCACAAATAATTAGTTAGACTAAACCTTACTGATTTACATCATCTTGTGAATGGGGATAAACTCAACCATTCACCTTGAGTGTGGCATGGGCCTTCACTTATGCATATGATCAACAAGGTGGTCAAATAGTCCTTAGTACCTCTACCAACTCAAAATTATCAATATTTGGTTGCTTGATGCTTATTAAATACCATCTTTAATACCTTGGGCACATTGAACATTGGAAAAGAATAATATTTACTCCCTTTATCAATTTAAAATTTTCACTTGCATAATATTGAGGAGTGTCGAGTACCATCGATCATGCACTTCAAATACAATAATAATTAGTATTTATCTTTTCTACATAATATGTCAACATTGGATGAGATATTTCTTCTCTAATATAATTACAAATATAGTATTTACAACCACTCATTTTGAAGCCCTTTGAATAAGGAATTCAATGCTTCAAATGAGATCATAATCTGAGGTTGTATGAAGATATTACAACTAAAAACAAATGTATAAATATTTTTTAAATACATATTTTTTAATGGATAAACTACTTTCTATTTTTTTTAATGAATTAACTACTTCACTAACATCTAGATATTGAATCCACACATATATTTGCTAGTTTTTAAATCACTTTAAAGCAAATATATATGCTCTAAAGCTTTATAAACTTGGATTGCATATTTTCCATCTTGAATTTGATGGTATTGATGTCTTCTTGGTAGTGGATATGTAGCCCACTAGACATCAATATCATTATCCATAGGGCCATGAGTTGTGAAAAGTGGTTTGTTCATATGCAATTTATCTTCTATAATGCCAAACAATTTTAACTCTCATGAAGATGTCCTCTTTCATTTGAGGTCCAACACAACCTCTATCACCTACTATCTCCCTATTTTCATGATGGTGTAGATGGTGAGAGTGTAAGGGACACTCACCATATTAATTTTTTGTACAACTACCACTTCCCAATTGCTACCTCTACCTCCATGAATAGCCCCAAACATGACCTCTTATATACTCTTTCTATTTATAACTATTACAAACACATTTATAAGTTCCGTATTGATCATATTATTGACTACAAGCCTATATTTCCTCATCAAAAAGTTGATCCCACCTTTGACAATATAACTATTAATGTCAACTGTGGTGTAAACTCTAAGAAGAAAGGTTAGGTGCTTTCATTTTTCTCTAATTATTTAATAAAATTGTAGTAGGTAGATGTATCTTCCTTGACAAAATTCCATTATGAAGAGCATGTCAATAGAAAAATATTAACAGTAGGTCATGCCCACCACACCCGATGTCTAACTAATGATGGATGACATTCATGGTGAAGTTATGAGCAATGTGGATTGCATTTGATAATTTCTTCTTGAATTTATAAAAGAGTGTCTTCTTTATCTTCTACATCACTATCAAGGATTTGCTTGACCACATAGAGCACAACTCAATAGCTACATAAAATTCACATTAGAATCTAGCACAAGCATTCAAAAAAGATAAAATACCTAAAGGAGGTCAAGTTGAATATATTGGTGGTGATTCTCTTCTATAACATCCATGTGTCCTTGTCCATATTGAAAATTCCATTGCAAATATTCTGGTTTAGAGAAACCATAGGAATAGGGATGATCGTATTAACGAGTACTCCTACCTGATGGAACTTGATCAACAAGATGTTATAATATAATGGAAGCAAATACATTTAATGGATATTTTAGTTGAAAATACTCCTATAGTATGGCTACTTTGGCTAGATTGACCTTTGTTAGAATAGAATTAATAGTTGATCGTACAATGAGTTCTCTTGGGGTATTAAAGTCCTTCAAGGCCTGCATGGTCCTCTACCTTGAGGTGATGATAGAATTTACATTTTTGAGAATTTGGTGGGAGGGAAACCTCATCATACCATCATGAATTTCACTAATACCAAATGTTGAAAATTTAAAATGCTTCAAATTGTCATTTTCATTTATGTTCATAAGTGTTAAATACAATTTTAGTTTTTCCAATATAGGTTGTAACAAACTAACAACTTGACTTATACTTATAAAATTTCATAACTCACACAAGGCTCATACATCAATAGTTTTAACCACTCACTTTGTCCTTATCTTCATTTAATTTATCACATCCTATTATGTAATAAATCCTAACAAGTGATCTTCTAGCTCAGTATCTTGGAACTAATGCCTTTTTTGAAACTAGGAATTGGGTTACCTTGCGATTGCAAATGGCTGATGGGAGTTTTTCTAAATGAAACCCTCTTAGCATGATGTAAGTTAGGCATTAGACTATACCTAGACAAGGTTTTTAAGTTGCCTAACAAGGAAAACTCTTTTTTTGTATGTTGTGTTTTTGTATCCTTGTATTAATATGACTTTTTCTTTATTTGATGGTATTTAAATAGTTGTAAGTTAAACAAAATAGTCATAATAGATGTTAAAAAAAATACCATATGTTTTATATAAGTCATTCCTATGTTTTGAAGTTTTATTACATGTTTTATGCTCAAAAATTTATTTTGTTTTTTTGAAGTTTCTTAATCAAGTAACAACAATGATCAACCCAAAAACATAACCAACTTTGCATGTTCAACAAATCACAAGCAATAATACATTTGGTTGTAAATAATTTATCATTGACATCTTACATACTAGGAAGCCTATTTTTCAAAAGACCATATAAAGGAGAAGTTGAAGAATAATTTCAATATTGTTAATCTACAAACAATCTTTATTTGTGAGTTTTGAGAATATGGTCCTAGATATACATGTTTGATCTTATTTATGACATAGAATATCTTATAATTTAATATAAATCAAATTATAGACTTACTTAAAATATCATTCATGTTGATTTAATCAAACTAAAGCATGGTGCAAGCACGAAGCAGAAATAATTATGATTTCAATAAAACATCCTCCAAGAGTGCTAAGCGATGCTTCTCTTGAACATATCATGTTTAGAAAACTCAAAGTGATATGTTTTGTATAATAATAATTTGGAACAATGTTTTGATATTTATAGGTATGACTTTATATGTTTTAGATAAGACAATATGCTAAGAAAAGTATATCATATCTCTCATGTAGTTTTGTATGTGTACTTCCCTTGCATGTTTGTACATTTAGGCATAAAATAATGTGAATAATATTTTGATCTATTGTAATAGAGTTTATATAAAATAGATATTAGGTTAGTTTTTTTTGTTGAATACCAAACTTGCAAATCATAATAAAGATGATTGAAAACAACATTCATTTAAAATGATAAAAAAAATTATAATATTTAATTAAATATCAAACATAGCTACTCATAATTGATATTTTAATATAGTATTCTAAACTTTACATATTGATAAGTCACTTACTAAGTAATATTAGGTAACTTGATTGAAAACAATATCATACAAATATGTTTTATAAAATTACAATATTAATTAACTAAATTATAAATTACTTTTACAATATCATTTTATAAATTTACATGTTGATTACCAGTCTATGTCTCCTATGTTATTATTATTATTATTATATATTATGTTACTTTAAATTATATGTTTTTCTTGATAAGTTTTGGGAACAACACTTTGATGTTTATAGGAATTTGCATGTTTTAGACAATACGATATGCTAAAAATAATTTGTCATCTCTCTCATGTTGTTTTATACGTCTACTTATCTTACATGGTTGTATCTTTAGACATAAAATAATGTTAATTATGTTTCAATATATTTTAATAGAGTTTATATGAAATAGGCATCATATTTTTAATTATTCATAAGAAATGAACCTTATTATCTTTCAAATGGTGTTCTCTACATGTTACCCCTATAATTCTAGGCTGCCATATATTTTTAATAAATTCTAATAATTTTTTCCACGAAAAAACAAACATAATTTCTATTCCAATTGAATGAATGAATGAAAGATTTTGATTACGTTCGCGAGACCCAAATATGGTCTATGGGACCTAAAAGGGGATTCGACGAGATTCGATCTTTCATCTCCTCTATCCTAAGTGTCTTAGTGCTTGGGATCCCAAAGCTTGGGCTACTAAGAAGATAACATAGTATAGTTTCCCAAGGTAAACACAGAGAAACAAATACAGTCCAAACCGCCCTATCAAGAATTTTCAAAGAAACTAGCACCATCGAAAAATGAGTAACATACAAAAAAGTGCTCATTTATGGACCAAAAAATAGTTGTTAAAAAACTAAAAAATATAATGGACATGCACCCAAAACCTTTTTTTTTACATCATAATTGAAAACGTTGCCTCACAAACAATCGAACCATTCTTTATTTCACTCCACTTCCAACTCCCCTAAGCCATCAATAGTAATTCCTTTGACATAGCATCCCAAGAGAGTTGTGTTCTCTATATACATGTTAGTACGTAATATGGCTGAAAACACTCACCATGAGATTCACTTATTCTAAAATAGGCCAAAGAGTTATGTTATCCATTTTGAACTGATCCTTCATCCAATTGATGACCACCATAGAATCACCTAATACTTGGAGTTGCTAAACATTTTGATCTAGTGTTGTTTTCAACAACTTCAAAATAAGTATTTTAGCATAGTTATTGGTGCCCACACCCAAGCAAGCCTTGAACTTTATGAAATGAGAATATTAAAAATAGAGGATTCCTCCTTCCCCACTCAAAGGGGGAGTACCCTGACAAGCCCTGTCAAAATATTCCCAAGGAAAAAAAAATTAACACTAATATCTTTGATCACTCTTGGGCATTTAGGCATAAATGATTTCAAAATACCAGCAATTAATGTATGTATCTAAATAGCCACTTGAAATGCTGGCATCACTGTATCTTGAAAGATATCTAAAATGCTAGCTAACCATATTCTCCATGCCACCACAAATGGAAGATCTCTAAAGGTCTTCAACTCACTCTTTTCAAACCATTTCTTTAGAAACTCTTCCAAAGTGTTCCATTGCCAATTACCTGAGATTCCAATAATTACCTCTAATTTCTTCCACACAGTCTTAGTAAAGGAACAACCAACCACTAAATGATAATATTAACTATTTTTTATAGAAGTAAAGCATAATATAGGGAAGATTATACTTTAATTTATTGGGAGGTAAATAAAGTCTAATCTTCCCTATATTATGCTTTACTTCGATACAAAATAGTCAATATCTAGTATACATTTTATAACTAGGTTGTTTTTTGCTTCCTCTGCTCTAATTTCCATAATTTGATTGGAAAAGATATACAATGTTGAATACCTTTAATTATTTATTTTCATGAACCATTTTTATTTTAAAGGTTCTTCATTTAAATGATGGATGTCACCTTGATTAACCATGGAGTTACTACTCTTCTAAATAGGTATGATGATTTTAAAAAATATTTTAAGTGCTAGATCTTCAACCTAGCAATTCTTTCGAAGATGATATGCCAAGGTTTTGGCTTGCCTTGTGTGATGGAGTATATGTGTACCAATATCTATTGTGAATAAATATCAAGATGGAAGTTACATTGGGAAATCTTCAAAACAACTCCATTATTCACTTGACTAAAAATGTTTGTCATGTGACAAAAATTCCCATGTAAATTTATTTTATTCTTTTATCATTATAAATGATCAAATATTTATATGTGTATCTTTCAAATTATTTATTCAAATATTCCTCAATCAATCCCTTATATAAACACATGTCCATATATCTTACATTTTTATTATCATTTATAACATGGAATTTGTGGTTCCAAAATAGGAAACCATTGGCAATTCAAGACCTTTTCCTAAATATCTTCCCAAATAAAAACACTAATAATTGAGAATGCACTTTCTTATAATTTCTCTCCTAGAACATCTACCCCAAGGATCCCTATCAGTGCTTTGATCTCCTAACAAATTAATAAAAGATAAAGTCTTTGCTAAATTTTTCATCCATGAATTCAACAACTAGAAAGGACAAGAACAAGTTTTAGCTATGATATTGTCAACTCTAAAGGTGAAGAGATACGTGTGGCTTCCAATAGTATTGAGCCAGATTAATTCTATGCTCACATCCTGCTTGGCCATGTGTATAAAATATCTAATGCAAGGATAAGAAAATTACCCCAAAACTTTAACCTTGGCCAAAACCCATGGTAAATCATCTTAGATGGGTCATCCAATGTAGAACACTATGAACAATATGACGTGTCAACACTATTATTGATTTTTATTCTAACCAATTTACGAAATCTCAAAAATTAGAAATAATTGCATAATCAATGTAATTAACATTGTTGTCTTCTTCTACAATCATTATGTTGTGAAGAAAGGATGGGATACATACACCAAAATATAATTTTTCTAAATATATGTTAGACTTTACTATTGAATTTACTCTTTGTGGTGATATATGTCATAAGGAGTAAAAATAAATTGAAGAGTTATATCCTTCATCATATCTTGAGTAATCGGAATCAAGGTAGATCAAGTTACTAATTTAGTTGAAAATCTATTAGAAAAATCTCCATCATCAAGATCTTCATAGACCTAGATATTGAAGAATATCATCAACTAAGACCTCAGATTTTATGCATGTGGCAAGGTATCATCCTCTTCATAATTAACTATAAAGAATGTTATCAAGAAGAAAAATCCAATCAAAAATAATTTTTGGAACTCAAGGTATGGTGAATTAGGATAAGCCAAATTGGGTGGTTATTATGTCAACAATTATAAAAGTTGATGTAATTTTTTTTATTACCTTTATTGCCCTATCATGAATGGTGGTAAGCAACACAAAAATAAACATTATGTGGAGGGCTAAAAGTACCTAGAATGTGTCAAGTATGATGTTGGCCTCTCATAGTGTGAATGCAAGTATGTACTTTGCCTTACCCTATAGGACAATATGAGTTGTCTATATGTTATTACTTTTGATAAGGTTGCCAATCAAATCATGGGTTTTTTGGCATAAGACGTCCATTTTCTATCCTTTGAACTTGAATCTTGTCTTGTACTCAATAATGTGTTGTTTAAGAAATATAACATTAGTATATTTATTAAGAAATAGTTGTATAATGGTATTGAATAAGTCAAGCTTGTGATTTCTAAAGCACAAATTATTTATTTCATGGTTTAAAATAACAACCTACTAAAGGTAATTGCTCCACCACAAGCAAAGCGAGTTGATTAATTTTTGAGACATTACTATGTCCTTTTGTGGTCATTCTATGAAAATGTTTGGGCTATAAACAGTAAGAGACCATAAATGTTACTTTTATATTTCTATACTAAACGTAACATAAATTATATATTTATATACTTTTTATGGTTTTATTGACCTTTTGATATGATTTTATGCACTTAAACATACTTAGATATGGATGGTGGATATGTCTAGTACATTAAAATGTGAAAAATATGATATATTTATTTTATAGAAATGTTTTCTCTAGTCATGCACTTAGTACACATATTTTTTATGCTTTAGATTTTTCTTCTTTTTCCCTTTTGAAATATTATTTATACTACTTTGAATTTTATAATGTTAATTTGTAATTCTCACTATACAAAACACCTATTTCATAATATTAAAATAGTTTCGAAAGTGATCACTTTTCATTCTAGGTAAAAAAAACACTCAATACATCTGGATATACTTTGATCCTTATTTTGATATATTTCCATTAAAATTCTATCTTAATTTTGTAGAATTTCAAATAAATGGAACAATGAGGGTCATCTCTATTATGCACAACATAGATACCAGATTAATGAGTGACATATAAGTCTCTATAGATAATGCACTAATTCCAGATTACTCATGGATTCTAAAACATCCACACCCATAGTGATTGCATACTCCCTTCATTCTATGACTTATGTGCATATTTAAGCTCAAAAAACTTCAATTCCACCTCAAGAGTTTGTTGTTCAAGATGCAATAAACTATTTTGGTCCACAAAATCCTATCTTACCTCGAATTAAATATTACTCCTCATAGTCTAATTCAAATTGACCATTAATAGATGTGCCTAGGTCTTCAAATTGGCATACCCAATTATTCCAAATGAAAACATATTTTCCAAGAGTAGATGGCCTATGCACTCCATATTATAAAGATATCTCACATATTTTCTTTTCTAATAATAATGAGACTTCAACAATATATAATCAAGATTAAAATGTTGTTTGCACACATCAAATATACCTACTTGTATATTATCAAAAATATATACTTGTTCCATATGCAAAGAGTATTATCCTAACATTTAAATTTCTTTGTTGAGTGAAGGCCACATGTGTAAAATGTGAAAATTAGAAATGCATGAAGTCCGGTTCTCTAAATGTAATTACATGGATCCTCGTGAACAACCCTATGTCTTGAAATAAATTACCTAGGTAGAGAAGATACTTATAGCAAGGGTGAATCGCATTGTGCAAGTGAAACATGATTATGGTGATCAATATAGATATAGCAGCCATATAATATGCATACCTAAGATATAAGTTGAACATAAGAACTTTACCACATAAATATGAGAATTTGAACATCTTGGTCATGAGAAGGCATTGAATAAATCAAACCACATATGATTGTTATACTAGAAAATCTTGTATGATGAATAATTGTAATATAAGATGAAATATGATAAGTGCTACATACATGTTGAACTTCACCTTGAAGCAATTTCAAGTTTGCCTGAAGCTCCCACTAATATATCTTCTAATATTTATATGTTTAGGATGATATTACATAATCATACACCAAGTCTTTAGGCAATAATTTGGAATAAATTGATGTCATTGATTGGCTATAAATTGGTTTTTATCCAATCAATAAATACAACATAGAGGATTTGTTTACCATAGCATTTCCATATTTTTTCCTTATAGTGGATTTCATACTTAAGTAATCAAGATTCAAGGATGTTTGAATGAGTGAATATGATTTGCACATGATTCATTTTCATGATAATATATTTGAAACAATCCTATATTTTAATGCATTATGTTTAATATTATAATGTGCCATTGTAGCTTGGTAGTAGCTTGTGTTTTTCAAAGCAAAATATTGATAGTAGTGGGTCGATCATATTTTGAGATGTACACCACCAACTTAAAGGGTTATCTAATGGTCAACTTACTAAAAACCTAGCATGTTATGGGGTAAGCATTCTTGGAACATGATCATTTTGGAACAAAAGAAAAAATATGCTATTTGACATTATTACAAAATTTGGATTGCCTATAGATAATTTTCCAACACTCAACATAAAATATACCAAATGAGATAGACTAAATGGATTATTACTTGAAATAATGGTTTTTTAGCCAAATTAAATCACAAGTTTCAATATTCAGGATCTTAATCAATCACAATATTTAAGCATATAAAAATCTGACCAATATGAATCAATATAATTCATGAAATAATAACAATATTTCAATAATAATACTCACAATATTATTGATCAAATATACAAGATCTCTATTACAATTATCTTGCTTGATCTTACAATTCTTCAATATATTTCTCAATGATACAATA
Source organism: Wollemia nobilis (assembly GCA_028583015.1). Taxonomy (NCBI): domain Eukaryota; kingdom Viridiplantae; phylum Streptophyta; class Pinopsida; order Araucariales; family Araucariaceae; genus Wollemia; species Wollemia nobilis. The sequence continues at coordinate 324,939 of JAQPPZ010007159.1, read as the reverse complement.
CATGGAGCTTTGTCTCCATAATATAACTTTACAAGTGACCTTTCAATACTTTGACTATTACTCTCCTCACATGTTTGGGATGCATCATTTCCTATTCCTCACATATGAAAAACCTCTTATATCTCTTGATTTTACATCTTGCCACATACCATGTAATTTTTCACTTGTATACTTGACACCTACACACATGACTCTTGGTTAACTTACATGACATATTGCAAACTCTCACATATTACACACTTGCACACTTTATTACATGTCACTTGCACTCTTCTCACACATAGACACATGCTTTAGGAAAAATATAAATCATGCACCATAATCTAATAACTCACACCCAAATATAATCTTTACAAATATGTACAATTGTACCAAGGGGGTACATTAACATTTACCAAATAATGTAATATCTACAACACCTCCTTCTATTACATTATTTGATTTAAAAACTTGATGGATTTTTAATCCTTAATACTACCAAAAATATCATAGGTTAAATATCATAGGATCGAATATAATATAGCCACAATACAATAAGATCAAGATAATGATATAAGTAGAATAATATGAGCAAATTAATATGTAGAGTAAATCTTATAATAACTTAAATATCATTCAATAATAAGCAATACAATGAATGTAATAGAATTAATCATTCATGTACTATGCATGAAGAACAACTTACAATATGAATTGCTCAAAATGTATGTAATCTTTAGTACTCCTCTTTCTCTTACAAATATGGCAATGATGATCACTTTGATGATAATTGATTATTCATCTATGGAGTACTAACTCAATAATATAGCCACAATAGTATGAATTTTTAGATACTTGACTATTCCTTTTAATATACACAGTCTCATGACTTTCGGCTTTTCTACTTGACACTTGCATACTTGATGAACACATGGATCTATAATTCATGTACACCTATACATGACTTTTGCACTTCTATAAGTTGTAAACTCTAACCTAAGACACTTGTGCACATATTTACATTACATTTTTGCACTCTTACATATAAGACACTTGTGCACATAGACTCAACTTACACTTTCACACTAACTCACATGACACTTGTGCATATCCTGTACATTCACACTTACATAAAGGGAAATATTACTCACACTCTAAACTATGAATCAACCCTAATATATTATTTATAAATATACCATGAAGGTACCATGGGGGTACATTAGCATATACCAAATAATGTAATATACTCCAACACCCCCTGTATTACATTATTTGGTTATTGAAGACTTAAGTCTTCAATCATGGTTTTCATGATTCATATTCAATATTCAAGTGACCTTTCATTGCATGTGATATTTTTCTTGATCTCCATCAAGTTCATCTTCATGCTTGTTGAGTTCATCATCAACTTCTTTGTATTCATTTTCATGTTCTTCAATCTTTGTAGCTTCAAGATTACAATTTTCTTGAACTCTTTCATTGTTATCAAATTCTTGTATAAGAATATTTCCTTCTCCTTCATCCTTAGTATCATATGATTCTTTTTTTCCCGTATAGCATCTTCTGAACATTCACTTAGCACATCATAATAAATCCTTGAATTATATGAACCTGGAATATCAATACTGCAATAAGAATATCAATATTGCATGAAGAATGAAATAAATTTTCTATAAATGATCCATCTATTTCCACTTTTTATTAAGAGATTCAATCAACTCTTTTTGTTTCACATTCTCATATTTATGAAGCTTAAGTAAAAATAATGCCATATACATTATGCTACCAATATCTAGAGGTATCATAATATTATCCTTTCCATCATCAATTGCTTCAATAAGTCTTGCATGCAAATAGTATTCAAATGTTTCAAAATTTTCATCTATGGCTTCACTATAGATTAACTTTGAAACTATATCTATATTTCCTTTAGATTTTTCAATCAAATTCTTAATCCCAAATTTTATGACATCTACTTTTTCTTTTCTAATCATAAACTCCATATTGTTATCCCAAAACTTTATAGATTTTTATCACTTTGAAGTAGGCATCCTTATAACTCTTAAGTTTAAATAAATCAATGTTTCTAATTTAATTCCTATGAAGTAGCAAGCCTTATGTCTCCCTAGGTTTAGAAACTAATGAATATGAAATTTGTAAATTTATATTTTTATTAAATTTGAAGTTGAAATCTTTTTTTCTCCCAAATAAATAAATTTGCAAAAATTCAATAATATCAACCTTTTAATTTTTCAAAAATAAACTCAAAATAAATTTTCAAATCTTCAAATAAACTTTTTCAAACTTTAGAAATCTTATAAGTAAATCATCTAATTGATTTTCTTATCATTCCATCCTAGAAAACTTTTAAGAAACTTTACTCTACTCAAAAAATTAAGTGCTTTTAAATAAATTTATTACTAAAAATACTCCAAAAACATTCTACTCTAACTTACTACTTATCAATCCACACTCAATAGCTTTAAATAACTTAAATAATCCATAAAACTTATAACTCCTATGTTGGCTATTAAATAAATTCAAAAATAGTAATCCTAACCGTTACTCTTGCCTATGTTGACTTATTTGATGACTTTGCTAGTTCTGCTCTACTGCAATGTAATGTCCCTCATGTTGTGTGTGCTATATAGGTATTTTTTGCTTACTACATGGTTGATGAATTGCTAGGTATTTCATATTACCATTGTTGGTCTTTAGACTACAACATTCCTAACATCAATTCAGGTTGCACCTTAATTAAATACTTTTCTAACATTATGATCTCATATGTTGAAACAATAATGTTCTAAGCTCGATTGTGTTGGTGTTTTAACTCTATAGATTCACCAACTCATGCAAAAATGATCCTTGTCTATCTCAAATGCTTTGAATAAATTTCAAATTTATCTATCACACAATTTGACTTCCTTGTTACTAGTGAGTGCTTGTCCAAAAATATGGCAATTTCATTGTTCTTAGGGTGTTGCTACTCCCAGGACAGTGTTATGATATTGACACTACTCCTATTAGGACAACATTCTTAGAGTGGTATTTTTGATCTCAAGGTGACTTTATGAGGTTGAAATTGCTCCTCTTCAGGTGGCTTCTTCAACATTCTCAAGGCATTGCTCTCCTAAGGATTATGTTCTAAAGGTTTTGCTCTTCTCAAGATAATGTACTTAGGATCATGTTCCTTTTGCTTTATTTCTTCTACATTTCACTTAGAACTTTACCCTTTGGGTAGTTTTTCTTTGTGAGCACTCAAGCTCTTATTTTGCATATTTTGTAATAACTTTATACATTGTAGCTAGTCTTACATTAATCTACATTGGATGGTTCATTCTCTATTATATCTCTATGTCCAATGGCTCTTGTTCTGCAATAGCTCTACATTCAGTTACTCTTGCTTTGTTATAGCTCTTTGTCCAGTTGGCTTGTTCTATGATGGCTTGTTTTGTGCAAGTCGATTGATTTTTTCTTCCTTTGATTATAAGCTTCTGCATTGTAAATGTTTAACCTTTCTACAGGCTAAATGATTCTTCTTTTGATTATTTCTCTTAGTTTGGCCAAATAATATTTGTATTTCTTCCACACCTTTATTCAAATTCAATCTATGTGACTTGAATCTCTTACTCTCTTAGTCTCTTTCTTGAATCAAAGTAAAGGTCAACATGACCTGAATTCCTTCCTTATCTTCTTGTTGCCTATAATGTCCAATATCAAGGTCTATAATGACATGTTTGTCTTTCTTATCTTCTCTTCTATAATGGCTTCTTTGATCCTATGTCAATATCAATATCTCTATGATCTGAAACTTGATATCTTACAACTTGTATCTGCTAATCCACTGCTTAAAGTAGGCTTACTCTATATATCTTCTTCAAAATTGATATATCTATCTTAAGACAAATGTATCTTTATCAAGACATAATATATGTTTCTTCTAATTGAATTTCTTTTTTTTTGTATTTTCTGCTACTTTCTATTCTTCTTTGTTGTCTTCTTAAACCAATGTTAAGTTCAATATTACCTAAAACTTCTTCTTGTATCAAGGTCAATACCTTATGATCTAAAATATTCTAATGTCAAGGTCAGTACCTTATGACCTGAAATATTTCTATTATTATGTTCTTTCTTATCTCTTATGAAGCTCTGAATGCTTATCAATATGATGCTATCAATTCTTCTACACTTAGAATCTAAAACTCTTCTCTATCCATTATAGGAAGCTTCTCACACTTCTAAGTTGTATTGTAATTATTTCTACTATACTGTCAAGGTGATTTGAGAATCACTATATCTTCAACTTTATTCTAAGTTGGTAATGATAAATGTCAAGGGATATTTGTCCCTAAATCCTCTTTCTTTGTCAAGGTGACTTGAATTTCCTTGATTCTTCTATCAATGTCAAGGTGACTTTGAAAGTCCCTAAATCTTCTATCAATGTCAATGGTTGATTATTATCTTGAATGATCAACTATATCAAAGTTTATTAGCCTATTTATATAGACGAGTCCTATTTTTCACTAGGTATTCTTCAATCGTGGAAATACTATAGCCTATCTACTCAATATGACCTTCTAATAAAGTTTAAGTCTCACTGCCTTCAAAGTGGATAGACTCTTAATCAAATTTATCAAACTGGATAAAATTAATTTTTGTAAGTGGCTAAAATAACTCTATCAATCTATGCAAAGTTTGGTGGTAGCTCTGATACCACTGATGGCTTTTTAATCAATAATACTACCACAAATATCACAAGTTAAATATTAAAGGATCGAATATAATATAACCTTTGTACAATAAGGTCAAGATAATGATACAAGTAGAATAATATGAGAAACTTAATATGTAGAGTAAAGCTTATAATAACTTAAATAACATTCAATAATAAGCAACAAAATGAATGTAATAGCCTTAATCATTCATGTACTATGCATGAAGAACAACTTACAATATTAATTGCTCAAAATGTATGCAATATTTATTACTCCTATTTCTCTTACAAATATGATAATATGATCACTTTGATGATAATTGATTATTCGTATATGGAGTACTAACTCCATAATATAGCCACAATAGTATGACTCTTTGGATACTTGAATATTCCTTTTCATATGCCAAGTCTCATGACTCTTGGTTTTTCTACTTGACACTTGCATACTTGATGAGCATATGGATCTATAATGTATGTACACCTATACATGACTCTTGCACTTCTATAACTTGCACACTCTAACCTAATACACTTGTGCACATATTTACATTACATATTTGCACTCTTACATATAAGACACTTGTGCACATAGACTCAAATTACACTTGTACACTAACTCACATGAAACTTGAGCATATCTTGCACATCCACACTTATATGAATGGAACTATTACTCACACTCTAAAATATGACTCAACCCTAATATATTATTTACAAATGTACCATGAAGGTACCATGGGGATATATTAGCATATACTAAATAATGTAATATACTGCAACACCCCTTGTATTACATTAGTTATTGAAAAATTTAGTCTTCAATAATGGTTTTCATATTCATATTCAATATTCAAGTGACCTTTCATTACATGTGATATTTTTCTTGAGTTCCATCAAGTTCATATTCATGTTTGAATTTGAGTTCATAATCAACTTCTTTGTACTCAACTTCATGTTATTCAATCTTTGTAGCTTCAAGATTACAAGTTTCTTGGACTCTTTCATTGTTATCAGATTATTGTGTAAGAATTTTTTCTTTTCCTTTACCCTTAGAATCATAAGATTCTTTCTTTTCCTGTATAACAACTTCTAAACATTCACTTAGCACATTATAATAAATCCCTGAATTAGATGAACTTGGAATATCAATACCGCATAAAGAATGAAATAACTTTTCTACAAACGATCCATCTATTTCCACTTTTTATTAAGAGATTCAATCAACTCTTTTTGTTTCGCATTCTCATATTTATGATGTTTAAGTGAAAACAATTACATATACATTATGCTACCAATATCTAGAGGTATCATAATATCATATTTTCCATCATCAATTGCTTCAATAAGTCTTGCATGCAAATAGTATTCAAATATTTCAAAATTTTCATCTATGGCTTCAATATAGATTAACTTTGAAACTATGTCTATCTTTCCTTCATATTTTTCAATAAAATTCTTTATCCTAAATTTTATGACATCCACTTTCTATTTTTTAATTATAAACTCCATATTGTTATCCATAAAATTTGTAGATTTTTATCCCTTTGAAGTAGACATTCTTATAATTCCTAAGTTTAAATAAATCAATGTTTCTAATTTAATTCCTATGAAGTTGCAAACCTTGTGTCTCCTTAGATTTAGAAACTAACGAATATGAAATTTGTAAATTTATATTTTTACTAAATTTGAAGTTGAAATCCTTGTCTCCCAAATAGATAAATTTGCAAAAATTCAATAATATCAACCTTTTAATTTTTCAAAAATAAACTCAAAATAGTTTTTCAAAATATTTAAATACACTTTTTCAAACTTTAGAAAGCTTATAAGTAATTCATCTAATTGATTTCCTTGTCATTCCATACTAGAAAAAATTTAAGAAACTTAACTCTACAAAAAAAAAGTGCTTTAAACAAATTTATCACTCCAATAACCTTCTACTCTAACTTACTACTTATAAATCCACAATAAATAGCTTTAAATAACTTAAATAATCCATAAAACATTATAACTCCTATGTTGGCTATTAAATACATTCAAAATAGTAACCCTAACCTTTACTTTTACCTATGTTGAATTATTCGATGACTTTGCTAGTTATGCTCTACTGCAATGCAATGTTTGTCATGATGCATGTGCTATATAGGTCTTGGTTGCTTACTACATGGCTAATGATATGCTAGGAATTTCATCTTACCACTATTTCTCTTTAGACTGCAACATTTCTAACATCATTTCAGGTGGCACTTTAATTAAATATTTTTCTAACATTATGATCTCATACGTTAAAACAATAATGCTCTAAGCTCAAATGTGTTGGAATTTTGACTCCATAGATTCACCAACTCATGTCAACATTATTTTTGTCTATCTCAAATGCCTTGATTACATTTCAACTTTGTCTATCGCATAATTCGACTTCCTTGCTACTAGTGAGTGCTTGTCCAAACAAACATCAATTTTGTTGTTCTTAGGGCATTGCTCCTCTCAGGATAGTGTCATGAGATTGACACTACTCTCAGAACAACATTATTAGAGTGGTGTTTTCCTTTCAAGGTGTCTTTATAAGGTTGAATTTGCTCCTCTCAAGGTGGCTTCTTCAACATTCTCAAGGTATTGTTGTCCTAAGGATTATGTTCTAAAGGTGTTTATCTTCTCAGGATAACATACGTAGGATCGTGTTCCTTTTACTTTATTGCTTTTGCATTTCACTTAGAACTTTACCCTTTGGGTAGTTGTTCTCTGTTAGCACTCAAGCCCTTATTTTGCATCTCTTGTAATAAATTTATATGTGTAGCTGGTCTTGCATTAATCTACATTAGATTATTCTTTCTCTGTAATAGGTCTACATCCAATGACACTTGCTCTGCAATAGCTCTATGTTTGGTTACTCTTGCTCTTTTATAGCTCTTCACCCAATTGGCTTGTTCTACGATGGTTTATTTTGTGCAAACTGAATGAACCTTTCTATAGGCTAAACAAATCTTCTTCTTCTGATTATTTCTCTTAGTTTGGCCAAATAATCTTTCTATTTCGTCCACATATTTAGTCAAATTCAAGGTCTATATGACTTGAATCTCATCCTCTCTTAGTCTCTTTCGTGAATCAAAGTCAAGGTCAATATGACCTGAATTCCTTCATTATCTTCTTGTTGCCTATAATATCCAATATCAAGGTCTATAATGACATGTATGTATTTCTCATATTCTCTTCTGTAATGGATTATTTTAGCCTATGTCAAGTTCAATATCTCTATGACATGAAACTTGATATCTTACAGCTCTTATCTACTAATCCACTTCTTAAAGTAGTCTTACTCTATATAGCTTCTTCAAAATTGATATATCTATCTCAAGATAAATGTATCTTTATCAAGACCTAATATATGTTTCTTCTAATTGACTTTTTTTTTTTCTTTAATTTTCTACTACTATTTATTCTTCTTTGTTGGCTTCTTGAACCAATGTTAAGGTCAATATGACCTAAAAATTCTTCTTGTATCAAGGTCAATACTTATGACCTAAAATATTCTATTGTCAAGGTCAGTACCTTATGACTTGAAATATTTCTATTATTCTATTCTTTCTTATCTCTTATGAAGCTCTGAATGCTTCTCAATCTACCGCTATCAATTCTTCTACACTTAGAAGCTAAAACTTTTCTCTATCCATTGTAGGAAGCTTCTCAAACTTTTGATGCTTAATCTATATTATAATTCTTTCTACTATATTATCATGGTGACTTGAGCATCCCTGTATCTTCAACTTTTTTCTAAATTGGTAATGATCAACGTCAAGGGATATCTATATCCCTAAATCCTCCTATGTCAAGGTGACTTGTATTTACTTGATTTTTCTATCAATGTTAAGGTGACGTTGAAAGTAATTGAATTTTCTATCAATGTCAAAGTGACTCTAAATGTCCTTGAATCTTCTATCAATGTTAAGGGTTGGCTATGACCTTGAATGATAAACTATATCAAAGTTGATTAGCCTATATATATATATATATATATATATGAGTCCTAGTTTTCACTAGTTATTCTTCAAACGTGGAAACATCGTAGCCTATCTACTCAATATGACCTTATAATAGAGTCTGATTCTCACTGCCTTCAATGTGTATAAACTCATAATAAACTCTATCAAACTAGATAAAATCAATTTATGTAAGTGGCTAAAATAACTCTATCATTCTAGGTAGAGTTTGGTGGTAGTTCTGATACCACTAATGGATTTTCAATTCTTAATACTACCATAAATATCATAGGTTAAATATCAAAGGATCGAATATAATATAGCCACAGTACAATAAGGTCAAGATAATGATATAAGTAGAATAATATGAGAAAATTAATATGTAAATTAAATCATATAATAACTTAAATATCATTCAATAATAAGCAATAAAATGAATGTAATAGCCTTAATCATTCATGTACTATGCATGAAGAACAACTTATAATATTAATTGCTCAAAATGTATGCAATTTTTATTACTCCTCTTTCTCTTACAAATATGACAATCATGATCACTTTGATGATAATTGATTATTCATCTATGAGTACTAACTCATATAGCCACAATAGGATAACTCTTTAGAGTACTAACTTCTATAAGTTGTGTAGACACCAAAATCTAGCCACGTGTTATCCATCTATGTCCTCCAATCACAACCATCCATTATATATATATGTATGTATGTATTTGTTTAATATATATTTAAATATATTTAATAAATATATATGTATGTATATGAACTAATCCTAGCCTTCCACCATGTTTTAATATCAGCCATCCATCCATCTCAATCCATGCCACTTACCCAAACTTAATCTCCACCCTTCCTCATGTTTTAATCTCAATCTCCCATTTTGTGTTGTCAAAACCCTAACATGTTCAAGGGTAGATTATAAAAGATGAGCCAATTTGACGAATCAAAACCTTATAAATCCCTTAATCCTTTAGAATATTAAGCGCCTTAGAATATTTTTTCCTAGCCACTTTGCCATAACTTTCATCATTCACCGCTACCATTGCATCACCTCTTTTTTGCCACTGCCAAACTTGCACAGACCAGATCTGGTTCTGTGACACTTTCCTCAACCCCAAACACCCTCCAGAGCCATTAGAATACCTCTAGGTATTTATGAAGCATTTTTGGTGCATCCATAACCTTCATAGAAATCCTATAGGTATTTACCATAGCAGATCTATAGTCCTATGACTATCAGGCACCGTCTGAGCATCCTCGTGACCATAAATGATAGATGTAGAGACAAAAAATAGCATGTTGACAAGGTAAGAAGTTATTTGCACTTAGTACTTTTTGTTTATAGTATTATATTACAACATCTAGGGTTTTAGTAGTTTTATCTTTCTAAGGGCCTCACACAATGGAGCCCTCACAGGTGCTTCTAATCCATTTTTGTTGTGTTTATGTTTGTAGGTGCAAGAATCATCTTTTAGGAAGTTATTGAAGCAAGGGTGGTCTTGTAGGGATACACAAGCCCACTCGCAACTCTTTTTTAGATTGAAGATGAGCGAGAAGGCACTAGTTATTCTTTGAAACTAGGATTTTTAAACCCTGGATATATAACATTTGTATCAATACCAAATGATGTTGTAAATATTGTAGATCAAATGTCCATTTTATATCAATAAAGTATAGTCTCTATCCATTGTGCAACTTATTGTGTATTGTTTTTTTTATCTATTGCTTTGGTGTTGTTCATTTTCTGATTTACAAAATGACGATCAAGGTGGGACCCCCAAAATGTTCTTCATGTTAATTTATATTGTCATTAATTTATATTTTTGTTTCCATCTTGCAGGTTCTATAAATTTGATCACGCAAAAATCATAAAAAAACAAGGGTTTCTAGAGGTTGCATAATTCGATCAAAGGTCATGTGGAAACCCTCCAATGCTTCAGGAACACCCTGCTGCATTCAAGGAATGACCTATAATATTCTAGAGGCTTTGGGGTGCATTTAATAGAGTCGAAAAGAAATATGTAGGCTTCCTAGTAAGCGTACTTAAAACCTTAACCCATTTATGTCTTCATTTTCTTGCTTTTTACAATAAAATTAACAAAAGGAAAATCATTTATTTTTCTATTTAAAGCATTTACATATTTATTTTTTGTGTTTTAGACATTTACATCCATCATATAAATTGCATATAAATCAAATTTATTTTATATTTTTGTTGCTTTATGGTGTATTCATTCACTATTTTTGTATGTTGTTTGCATTTGAAATTACAAAAGCATAAAATAACTACATATTAGAGTTGAAAGCTTCCATTTTTAATTTTCTAATTTGGAACAAGGTCATAATACCTAAGTATACTCTTCTTGTTGGAATCACTTGATGATTCAGGATAGAAGAACTGGGTGAACCCTCTACTATTAGAATCACTTGAAGATTCAGGGTGGGTCTTAAGTGATGTACCCCTAAGTTCTTTTGAGGAGCTTAGTTTTGATATTCTTGGCTTCTAGATTAGACGAGTGAAATAGGTGTGTTTTCAATATTGATTAAACACTATAGATAACACAAATTTTAAAATGAATCACACACTTTGTATATTTCACAATAAAAAATAGTGAATTGGATTTCATCACCAACCATAGTTCAAGATTGGCGAAAATGGGTTTCATCTCCATCTGTCATATCTCTGCCCCTTAGAAACCATAGTCACTCATGAGTAAAAAAAATAGATTTCATCACCAGAAATAATCTCATTTGCCATATAGCCTTAGATTCCACCTTGTATATTAGTTTAGTATAGCACATCTACAACACACAAGCCTTACACAAAAAATAATAATAATAATAATAAACTTTTGCAAAACATAGGGTTAAATTGCTTGTTTGATTATGTGTGTTCTCCATTTGCATTTTATTTCTACACATTCCACATACTTCACCACCTTCATATGACTCATTTGCTTATGGTTTCAACCTGAAGCTAAGCAAAAATTTTGAGTCAAGCCAAGGTTATGCATAAGGGGTCGGCCCCAAAATCTATTCATAAAATCAAGGTGAATTGTCTTGGAATCCCGGTGATATTTGTAGAAGTATACATGGCAAATTGCATTTATTTGTTTCTAAAAATTTTCAAACCGTGGCGATTTTCATTAATTTGTCTCCAAAAATTTTCAAACCGTGGCAAATTTTTCTGTGTTGGGGGCTATGAAAATCGGTTTGCAAAATCTAAAAAATGTACGACATACTTAAAGCATTAGGCCGATATGAAAGAATTTAGGTCGACATGATGACCAATAGCATGACGATCAACTGCAGGAATATCGATCGACTGCAAGCATGTCGATCAGATGTAGGAATGATCATCTGCTATAGGCATGTCGATCGATTGTAGGCATGTCGATTGGATGTAGGAATGCCGATTGAATGTAGGCATGATGATCAATTGTAGGCATGTCAATTGACTGCATGCATGACAATCAATTATAGGCATGACAATCGACTACAGGCATGATGATCAACAAGAGGCATGACGATTGATTGTATGCATGATGATCGGCTATAGGAATGCTAATCGACTATAGGCATGATGAGTGGCTGTAAGCATGATAAACGGTTGCAATAATTTTGAGTGGTTGTGGGCATGCTGATTGGCTGTAGTCATGACGATTGACTGCAGGCATGACGATTGGTTTTTGGCATGCCAATCGACTACAGGCATGACGATCATCTATAATAATGATGAGCAGCTCTAGGCATGATGATAGGTTGTAGGTATGATGATAGGTTGTAGGAATGTCGATCGGTTGTGGGCATGACAATCAGTTGCATGCAGATCGGTTGTAAGCATGTCGATATGCTGCAATAGTGTCGAGTTTCTATTTGGTAACAGTGGTGCATCAGTACCACATGTCATCCATCCATTGATCGATTGCATACAAAGGACACGTGTCACCCATCCAAGATCTTATTGCATGCATAAAAGTCTATATAAAGGGATTAACAATCATTTTTTCCATCTTTTCTATCGTATTTTTAATCGTTTTCCTTTCGTTTTAACGCATTCTCACCCATTTTCCTCTATTTTTAACGTAATATTAACTCTCTTCCACCACTTTTATCTTTTTTTTATCATTTTCCCTTAATTTTTAAGTGATATTTAACATTTTTTCTCTCGTTTGAATTTTGAACCCTTTTCCACTATATCTTCTTATCCATACCCGTACACCCCATGGCGTCCCTTGCAACCCCTAGAATATTTAAAGTTAATTATAAAAACCTGGTTTACCTCCTTATTTCATAAATTTTATCAATAGTGGGTTATGACATGTCTTGGGTCACGAACTGTGGTCTTCGGGGTCTAGTTTCAATGTCGCATTTCTACACGGACATTAAACTGGTGGAGAGGATCATTGCAGCTTATAATATGGATTTGGGTAAGGGAAATCTTGTCGTCAACAAAAAAAACATTGTTCTTTCTTTCACAACCACAAATATCGCCATATTGACAGCATTTTCCCACGTTGGTGTTGAGTCTGTCACTTCCAAATACCAATTAACTGATGAGGATAAAATCTACTTGGAAACCAACTTCAAAGTGCAGTTAGAATCTTTTCAAGGTATAACTATTTTTTTATTTAATTGAATTTAAATTCTTGTCACTGGTATACAATTACTGATTGTGTATTTTTGCAGTTACATCCACCAAGTCCATAAGGGGTTTGATCGTATCGGTGATTGAAAATAAATTTCTTCGAGCATGTTGTGAATTCTTCCTTGCTAGAATCATTCTGCAAGGAAGGCTGACATAAATTCTGATGTGGGCCTTAGCGTATTTGGTCTGTTGTCTTGCACACCAAAAATTTGACTTTTAATGATTCAATCGTATTTCTATTGCTAATTTTACTTTTAAGGATATACCTGAAGCTTATGGTGGTGGGTTGGATGAAGTTCCACTTGATAAATATTACTTTTTGCAAGATAACACACCCAATACTTTTTAACTATTAGAATTGCTTCATGACAAGGAAATGAAGGTGCAGAATGTTCAAGCAAATCTCCTCCAAGGGAAACAAGCACCCGTCAGGCTCCTCCTTGACAAGATGATGAAATATTAAACATTTCAAAACAAGATTTGTTTTCTAATAATTTTGAATCTACAATTAAGGATTTACTACTTCTAGATATAACAAAAATAAAAAAATGGGAGTATCGGGTAAAGGTGTTGATAAAGGAAATTAATGCCCGATACAATAATTTTTCAAAAAGAGAAAAAACATTTTTTGTTGTTGAAAATAAACCTGAAAAGATGGAGGCTCTACTACAACAAGTAAAATATGGCATTTTGAATGTGAATACATCATACATAGATGAAATTTTAATGTTTATGATGAACAAATTGGATAACATAAACGGTGAGGCCCAAGCTTATTACAATGAATGGGCAAGTGATAATAAAAAATTTGTTGTTGTTGTAGCTGCAAAGAATGTTGCTAAGGTTTGACTTAATCACTTTTGTGTTCAAAAACTTTTTGTTCTCTTTTTAAAATGTAATTATATTTTTATGTTGATTAACTATTTTTCCTTTTTGCAGGTAAAGTATGAAAATCTCAAGAAGTAGGTTCAAAACCTGAATGACTATCTTATTATGGCAAAGGAGTTCTTAAACTCTTCCATGGCAATGAAAAAAAGAGCATAGGAATCAGTTTGACAAAACAACATTTTGCGGAAAATCATTATCCGCAACGGATTGAATCATGATGTTCTGCTAAAGGAGAAGGGTAAAGAAGTTCAAGGACCAACATCTGAAGATGTTTGCAAATAACAAAGAATCCTTCTCTATGGAATGCAAAATGTTGAGAATATCCTTATCAATTTTGGAGCAATTGATAGTACTATTACCCAACCCAAGAAAAGAGTCGTTGGAATGCAGAATGTGGTTATCGTGGAAGTAGTGGATGAGGAAAAATGAGCTGAACATGGGAAATAAGAGGGAGGAGTTGTTGCTATGGAGATTGTGGAAGCCATTTAGAAGGCAAAAGGAGTGGAGGAGGGGGGAAAATATTCTGAAGTGAGAAATTGAATTTTAAAACTTGATATTTCGAAAGACAATTTTAAGACATTTCATATGTTTTTGTTTGAAAACAAGATACTTGCTTTTATTATTTACTATTACACTATTTACATTTATAATTGTGTGTTATTTTCATTTTGTCATTTTTATTATATTATATTATGTTGTTTTATACTTCAATTTTTAAATGTGTTTACGAATGATATATCTATGCATGTGTTTAAATTTCAATTTACTCATATTCATTCTTGTTGTAGTATAAAAGTGAGTATTTTCATTTCTATTATGCTATATTGTTTTTATATTTCAAGTGAGTTTACAAAGGATATATCTATGCATGGGTTTCAATTTTTAGTGCATTCATAGTCATTCTAGTTGTATAAAAATGTGTATGGTCATTTCTATTATGCTATATTGTTTTTATATTTCAAGTGAGTTTACAAAGGATATATTTATGCATGGGTTTCAATTTTCAGTGCATTCAGTCATTTTAGTTGTATAAAAATGTGTATGGTCGTTTGTATTATGCTATATTGTTTTTTATTTGAAAGTGAGTTTATGACGGATATATCTATGCATGGGTTTCTACTTTCAGTGCATTCATAGTCATTATAGTTTTATAAAAATGAATATGGTCATTTGTATTATGCTATATTAATTTTTATTTCAAAGTGAGTTTACGAAGGATATATCTATGCATGGGTTTCAATTTTTAGTGCATTCATAGTTAGTCATTATAGTTGTATAAAAATGAATATGGTAATTTATATTATGCTATACTATTTTTATATTTCAAAGTGATTTTACAATGGATATATCTATGAATGGGTTTAAATTTTCATTTACCATATCTAGAGTAATATACTACATGCACTTTTCATACATATGTAGAGAATTTTTTACTAGTTATGTATGTATACAAGGTTTACTAAATGATAAAGCATAAACCATAAAAATCACTATATTTTGTCACATCATACAACTTATGATACTAATGATACATACAAACATACATTTAAAGTCAAAGGAAAAATAACTATGTTTTGTCAACATATTCAAATAGTTCAATAACATAGCATCATTACATATACATGGTTTTCAAATTTTCAACTTACTTAAAGTTATAGCTTAAATCATAAATATTGAAAAAATATACATGTCCATATCATTAAAAAGCAAATATGCATAATAATTGAAAATTGAATGATTATATGATTTTTTCAAGTCACTGAAATTTTACAACAAATCAAATATGAAAAATATTTGTTAATATGAAATTTATCAAATAATTGACATATATAAATGATATCAAATACGAAAAATCACTGATAATATGAATTTATTCAAATCACTAAAATTTTACAAAATGATTTCAAATCCCAAAAATCTTAGATTATATGAATTTTTCATATAATCATTGCAATTTTTAAATTTTTGGAAGCTAATACAAAGCTTTATCGACTTCTCCAAAAGAGCCAAGAATCATTTGTGAATTTTACGTTTCCATAATCTCATAATCACTCGTAGCTGAATAATTTTCATCATTATCAACCATATTAGAGAGACCTCTTCTTTCTTCTAGGGACTTCCAATATGTCAACGCTCTGTCATAGGGAAACTTACCCACCTCGTACGATGACACATACATTCTCAAACAATTTTCCAAATTTTTGTCCAACCTATTACAAAATTTTGATTTAACAAAAGTTAATGCACTGAAAACCCTTTCGTCTTCAATAAATCCCAAAATCATTGTCTGACATAATTCATATAAAATAAAGTATGCACTCATAGTATCTTGCAAGACACTACTTCGATACAATTTTTTCCAGAAACGCGTGATTGAATCAGTCTCATGTGGATTTTTGAATTGTGTAATTTGATTATCCACTGTTATCCCAAAATTAGTTGATTGATGTCTCAAAAGATCTTTGTTTAGAATACCATTGATTTCAATGTCATTTATTTCCACACTTTTAGAGAAATGTGTCATAATATTGCCCATATATTTTACAAACAACTCACTTCTACTACTATGATCACCAAAAGGATTCCAAAAATTAGGATTAACAACAACCATGGCCTCAAGTGTCTCATCTCTCTTAAAAGGATCTCTTATTTCACTTGTTAATGCATTTGCAATTCTTTTCAATTTATTCTTAGTGCTATCCAAAACCTCATCGAGTCCAGAATGTGTAATGGGCACTTGTTCAACATCATCTATTAGAGTATTTAATCGCTTTTCAAAATGATATACATGAATCAACTTTCCATGGATAGTAATACAAAGATTATCATTGATGTTGAAATTTAAAAATTTGTGCGTTCATTGACATTAATTAATGTATTCCAACTATCAAACTTGGGATCCTCAAAATGTTTATCAGATAAATAAATCCTGTCAATAATCATACATATTTGTTTTCTCATCCTCATGAAATCGACAATATAAATTGCCCTTTCTTGTGCAAGTTTAATCATACTATTCATTTCTTGTAACATTGGTAGAGTACCACATAATGTGAGAAGAGTTTCCAAGTCAGTCATACGAAAAAGTAAATCTTTTGCCTTTTCAAAATCTCTACGATGTGCATACATACACCCAACCAATGATTGATATTCTGAAAATACCCTTTTTGTAGGAAGAAACAATGAAATCCACCTGGTTTCCACATCTTTTAACATTTTTCTTCCTTCAGTTACACCTAGATAAAACTATTGAAACTTTGCAAACCTTTTTGTATTGAATGAAAAGTATGAGTGTATATCGCGGATGAGTTCTTCCACTCTGGCTACATTATCAAAATTGCTTACAATTTTGTATGCAAGATTCATTTGATGATCCATGAAATGAATAGGAATCACATATGGGGCAATGGAATTCTAAAGCCTAACACAAAGACAATTCCTTTGTCCTTGCATTGCATCCGCACCATTAGCTCCAACACAAATTAACCTTGTGGCAATTTCCTTTTCATCCATTCCGGAAATATCCTTTAAACTGGTTACAAAAACATTATAAATATTTTCCACATTACAATTTTCAATCATATTATGTAGTGCTAGTAAATGAGGTTGTCTCAAATGATTTTTGAATGTGTAAATATGTATGCAAATCCAATATGTGTTGTCAACAGCTGTTACCTCATAAATGGAAAGTAAAATAAATTTGGCTTGTTTCACATTCTCTCTCAAGTCTTCCTTCTCAACCAGTGATAGACATTTTACCATTTCCCAACCACTTTGATCTGACCAATGTGAATTAGTAAGGTTTTGTACATTGGTTAGTTGAAGTATTTCCTTAAAATCAGTAAAATCAGACATGGGTCGGCCTTTTTTTAGAATACTGTATACAATAGCAAACTGCAATTTCTTTGAGGCTAATATAGTCTTATTAATTTTTTGAAATTGTGCCTCGATTGTTCCACCCTTCTCAATGAGAGTTTATTTTTTCATTTCTTTTTCATATTCAAGTGCATATCTCACATGCACACATTTTGATGCATCCTTTCACCTATGATATCTGTTAATTATTCCATCACTTTGTATTTCTTTGATGTAAAATTTCCCACAGTGTTTTTCTATTGTATCTTTCTTATTTTGCAATAAATGATCATTTCTCAACTTCCATGTACAAATAATGCATTTACACACATTCAATTTCTCATCTCACTCAATAAAGAGGTATAACCGTGCCCATTCATTTTTAAAATCCCTTCCAATAGTCCATTTGCTTATCTTTTGATGTTTAGATTTTTGACTACAAGATTCCCCAGAGGTCTGAATTTTAATTGAATTGTCTTTTTCTTTTTTGATTGATGTATCTAAATTTAAAATCTCCTTAAGTGGTTGTTGAATGTCGTTATTAGGAAAATTATCATGTGGTCCCATCTCATCTGCTGTAATATCTTCGAGTGAACGCACATCAGGCTTGACAATATTTACTACATTCAATGTTTAGTGTTCTCTATCATTTTTTGTTGTAAAAAATGCACTATTTTAAAGAATTAACAGAATATAGTTTTACTTTAAAGAATTTAAAAAGAGGTAGATAAGCAAAAAACCATTTATCTATTCATAGAGAAAGGTTTTACATTTAAGAAGAACAAAAATATTAAAAAATTAATGGTAAAAGGTGTCTGTACCTGCAAGTTGTGTAGAATCTGTAGAGATTGATGCCTCGTTGCATTTTGATATTTAAGTAAAATATTTCAAAATTATCTTTTTATAAGAATATTGGCCTTCCTTATTTCCATATTCAGTAGGTGACATTGTATCTGTAAATAAAAACCTTCACATGTTAGGAAATGTATATGAAATTGAAGGAAAATAGTAGGCATCCCTCAAGATGAACCTATGCTACCCTATAGAATGACATCTCAAAGACAAGAAGTAATTTGAAAATAAAATGCTCCTAACACACAACATGACAGGGATACTTATCGACCATAGTTGTAGATAGTGCTTCTACACTACGTATGAAACATACTCTAAGATACAAGAAGCAGTCTCTAATAAGAGAAATGCTCCTGACACACAACCATATGACATTGATAGTTGTCTACCACAGTTGCATATAGCTCACCTACAATACCTATGAAACTATATAAAAAGATATTTGGATAAAATAACAATGGGAGAAGAATACTCTATCAATTTTTAGTCGTTAATCCTCTACAACCAATAGGCTTTTTCAGACAGACACTTCCCTATAATCGATCGACTTATACTGATCGATAGTCCTTGCAACTGATAGATAAATACTGATCACACATCCCTGCAACTGATAGATAAATATCGATCAACATGTCCCTGCAACTGACAGAATGATGTCGATTGATACCTCTACAACTGATAGATAAATGTTGATCGACTATCCCTCAATTGATAGGCTAATAATGACAGACAACTCTACAATCAATCAATGAATACCGATCGACAACACTGTAATCGATGGACTAATGCCGATCGACACGGTCCTACAACTAATAGACTTATGTCGATCGACACATCTACAACCGGTTGATAAATTTTGATCGACACCACTATAATCGATCGACTAATGATGATCAACATGGTTCTACAATTGACTAACTAATGTCGATTGACACCTCTATAACCAATAGACAAATACTGATCAAAAATACCTAGAATCGATAGGCTTATATTGATAGACACATCTCTACAATCGATCAGCTTATGTCGATAGACACGACTCTACAATCAATTAGCTTATGTTGATAGATATAGCTCTACAATCGATCGACTTATGTCGATGATACAACTCTATAATCGATCGGCTTCCACTGATAGACACGACTCTACAACTGATCAACTTATATCGACGGACATGGCTCTATAACCGATTGACTTATATCGACAGACATGGCTCTATAACCAATCAACTTATGTCGATAGACATGGCTCTGCAACCGATCAACTTTCATCGATAGACATGGCTCTGCAACCGATCAGCTTATACCAATAGAGACAACTCTGCAACCGATTGTCTTACACCAATGAAGACTCCTCTGCAATCGATTGATTTATTTTGACAGTCACTCCACTGCAACCTTCTCAATTTTTCCATTGTTTCAGAGCTATTTTTGAGTTAGAGTATTTTTTATGTATGTTTATCGATACCCTGTATAGTATATATACAGGTAGTATATGAGGCAATTTGTGCAGGAAAAATAAAATCATTTATAATTTGAAGGTGATTTGGGTAGAAAATATAAAATCATTTATAATTTGAAGGCGAATTGGGCGAGAAAATCAAAATCATATGTAATTTGAGGTCGACAAATTAAAATAAATTTAGGTTCATGATTATCAACGACGAGCAAATTTAACCCAAAAAAAATATACCCCGTAAATTTCAAGTGAATGGCCCCTAGTGAAAGAATCCAAAATTAGCCTTTTCAAAATTTTAAAAAACCTAATTAGAGCCAATTTACAATATTTGGTGCTTATGCATAACCCTAAGTCAAGCCCTTGCCATCCAAATCACTTCATCCATGGAGTGTTCCACTTCTTCACCTACCACTTCTGTGGTTAGCCCTATCAGTGTGATAAAAACAAGTTATTTTGGTTTATCTGTGGGACCATCACACATTGTGTGTACCTCAAATATTGATGTGTTGCATAGGTCCACCAATATTCCCATTCTATAAACTAATCCATCATATCATATAGATCATAAAATAACCCTCATAGACATGGCTAAAGTGGAAGCTTTTCGAATATCCGCTAACTATGTTATAGATCAAATCAGTAGTCCACCCAAGCATGATCCTTCTTTTTAGCAAGAACTTGCCCATTTGTAGCCTTCCAATTTCACCCAGGTGTATACTAATCCTCTTTTTGAGGCATCATCTACACCTTCTATGCATTGGTCCATTTCATAATAGTCATGTGCTCAAAGTACTTCCATTCCATCTTCATATACCACTACCTATGGAAATCCATTGTATGAAGAACATGTCAATGCTACTTCACAAATACCAACTTTCACTGCATCCACTTCCCCCCATTCATTTGCAATCCCTATTGCAACTTATCCTCCACCTACTTCATCCATTCCAACCACATCCACACCATATGCTTTAGATATGGCCATACAAGATGCATGGAAACACCTTAATAAATTGCTTAAGGAGCAATAAAATGCTCATCCTTATCCCCAACAACAAGTATAGGTGGAAAATATTAAGCCTCAACCTACTTCCACTGATCCTACATTCTTTTCATCAAATCCATCATAGATATCGTAACCTTTTTATGGTTTCCATTCCCACACCTCCATCAATCCACACTCATTCCATTCCAACAAGTCAACCCATTCATAATCCTCAAACATTATCTCCATTCCATTATTTTTAATCATTCAATCATCAACATCACCAAATTTAATCCAGTCCATCAAATCATCAAAATATCATCACACCTCAGCATTTCACCTCCACACAATCACCAAGTGATTTAGGGCTTCCACATACCTAGGGAAGACCTTAGGATTAAAGTAATGCAAAAATAGATTGATAGCCTGATGCAACATACTCCTGGTATGATGAACCAGAAGCCAAATTTAAAACAACTTATCAATCAACCAATTCACTTTTTGTTACCATCATTGCCATATCTGGAAAATTTCACAGTACCAAAATTTGACAAATTCAAGGGGACTAAGGACCCTAGAGAGCATGTGAGCACATTCATCCATTCATGTTTCAGAATTCAAAATCAAGATGCCCTAATGCTTAGAAATTTTCCTCAGATATTAGGGGGAGATGTTGTAGAGTGGTATAACCATCTGCATCATCATAGTATTTATAATTTTGAATAGTTGCTAGACCAATTTATCAAAATATTTTCCTTCAATGTACGAAATACAATTTTACTGACTGACTTATATAATCTCAAGCAATATGATGATGAGTCATTCTATGACTTTGGAAACCATTGGAGGACTGTTATCACAAAACTACCATTCTCCCTACCAATGGAAGAGCTAACTTGATTATTTACTAAGAGTTGATTAAAACCCATTTCTTGGCTATTGTAATTACACAAGTATAGATTATTTGAAGAAGCTCTTACATAGGTTAGCATAATTGAGGAGATAAAAATCTAAGAAAGTGTGCTAAAGCCTAAAAATAAATAATGGTAAAACAAGGGCCAATCCAAATGATCCTATTTTGGCCAATCTAAGCCAAATCAGGCTAATCAAGCAAATCAATTAAATCAAGTGGTCATGAGCCAGTCGATAGTGGCTCAACAACAACAATCCATGCAACGACAACCACAACAAATTACATATCAAGTGGTTCCCCCACCATCACAAGTTCAAAACACAATTTCAAGTATGGAAAATTGCCAATATCAATAATTTGTTCGACAAAATTTCCAATACTCCCCCTTCACTGAATCATATACCTCCATATTTCATAGGCTGTATGACATAAACCAACTTGCCTTGCCTGAGGTCAAACCAAATGATCCCACAAAACATAGCAAAAGCTATAGGGAGAATTTATTTTACACTTGTCATCACCAAAATGGGCATGATATTAATAGTTGTTATACATTTAAAGATATGGTACAAGACCTAATTGACTTAGGGGCCATCAAGCTTGATAGTACCTTAGGTCAACAAAATCAAAACCTTGGCATATATCAAACACCACTTCCTCATCATGAGGAAGCACAACCAACAATAGGAGGGTCAAATACCAAGACTCCTCCTAATCAAGTTAACCATGTTCAACAATACCAAGGTTTTCTGGGTGTTATTCATGTAGTCACCTGAGGTAAACAATGCACAAATAAACAGAATACACAATAGCAACCTATTCAATCTCCCATAGCACCACAAAAAAGTGTGTCTTCTAAACCTACCAATTCATCATATCCCATCCAATTCTCCGCCAATACTTCCCAACACATTCATATTCTAAGTCATCGATCTCCACCCATTCCTCCCAATCCTCTATCAAGGTCAGTCATCTCTCTAAGTAGCCAACTAACTACTAGCCTTAAAATATCTTCAACTAAACTATCCATCTATGAGCTAATTCAACAATATCATCCACATCATAAGTCATTAATGGATATTTTATAATCCATTGAACTCTAATCTCATGATGCCAATCCCTCTAGCAATTTTGTGGGAAGCATCAAAACATGTGTGGAACCCACCATTACATTCTACAATTTTGAAATTAAACCAATATTATCAAGATCGATGGACCCTCCATTGCATATCATTGCCTAAATTGATAGGAAGCCATTAAAATGAGATTTTATTGATACTAGCTCCTCCATAAATATCATCACCACATCCACTCTTCAACATCTTAATCTCCTACCATCTCACATCACAAAATCTACCTTCACCTAAAAGCATTTAATGACACTCTATGTTCCATAGTTGGCACTATAGTTTTACCCATTGAAGTGGAGGTAAAAATATTGCACACAATGTTTCACATCTTGTAAGGATCCATGGCATCCAATGTACTCCTTGGAAGTCCTTGGATTAAGAAAATGTGATGTATCCCTTCTATACTTCATCAATGCTTAAAACATGTACATGAGGGAAAAATTCATTGCATAAGAGCAGACATAAAACCGTTTAAGTATTGTAATTTTATTTCAAATCCCTATGAGTCCACCCTTTCATCCACTCATCTTTTCCTCACATCATCAACTACATCATCCACAAAACCATCCACTTATTCATATAAAGTTCCTATTCTTGAGGAACCCCCCATCACTACCACACATCAAGCTTCCACCTCCATGTCCCCATCTTCATCATCATTGACTACATGCACATGTGGTCAATCCCAATCCACATCAATCACATCATCATCATCAACATCCTCCATAAAAATTCCCTCCACATCATCATCATTTCATCAAATGCCTCATCCAAGTCCACCTCCATCCACATCAGCTAATGTCTCACAAGTCATATTAATGAATTATGAGATGCCATTCTAGTCCATACCTCTCCCATTGTTTAAGCCCTAAATCAATCATGAGTTTTCCATATCCACTTCCACATCCACCTCCACATCATCCTAATTTTAGGTCCACCTCACTAATAATGGTATTGATGAATGCATGGTCCAAGACATTACACACCGCTCAACATCCAAACTACCAAGGATTACAGTCATCCACGTGACTCATCCTTACCCATAGGAGTGGTGTATAACATGGTTTCAATACCCAATAGCATAATTTTTTTGTATGGGGGGATTGATTCATCATCCAATCTATCTTCCCAAGATAAACCCAAGCAACCAACACCTACCAACATACAACACATGTCGGGTTTTCCATCCCGGTATTTTCATCGAGTCAATTGGTAAGGTTATGGCCTAGGGTGACATGAACAAGGAATGCATGAGCACATTGATACTCTGTATCAAGAAGCGCATGACCATTTAGGTCTAGGTTATCACCCTTATTCCTTCACCTCTTCTTTTGAACAAGCTTTTCAAAGTCTTAATTTGAATTCAGAAGAAGAAACCCATCACCCTGATGACTCTGAAGATGAATTATATGAAGAATATGATTTCATATTGATAGCTTCTGATGAATCTAATGAGGAATTAGTGCCCATTGTTCCATTCACCAAACAAGATGATTTTTGCCTTAGAATATTCCTAATCCATCAGTCCATATTTCACTTGCTTTTACCACAAGAGCGAGCCAAACAAACTAGTGAACCACCTCCATTATATTAATCCACTTCACCGAATATTTTTCTTGTAATATATGTACACAAAAAATAAAATTCAAAAATCAAAAAAATAAAAAATACACAAAAATTAAAAAAAATCATTGCGTTGCATGAACATGGATTTTTACTTGTTGCATTTATTTGTGTTACCTGTTGTTGTTCAGGTTCCAAGAGTTCTAGCATCGATTCTAGTAGACATGATCTATCCATATTCCACTTTACCACCCACCATTTCCCCTTTAATTCAACATGAATCCTGTTGACTTATTCACCCCACTTCATAATCCATACGATTTAGCAAAGTCAATTCCAATTAACATGATATTTATTGACATGAACTACATTTCTTTATCTTCATCCTTTTCCAAATTCATCCTTTTCAAGGAATTTTTAAGGGCTTTAGCCAACTACATTCCTCCATCACCTCCACCTTCGTATTCATATTCATCTTTAGATCCTAAGGTTTTATAGGTATACATAGAAAGATGTTGAGTCAGAAGAGTTTTATAATGTCATAGATTAAATTCATCTAATCCCAATACCCCATCAACTTTAGGAATGTTCACATATGTCCATTAAAGATACCATCAATGTGAACCTTAGTTTATACATAGACAATCCCCAAATTGTTAAACTTGGTAAACGTTTATCCATTGATGAACAAGAGCAATTAGTCTCTCATCAAGAATAATAAGGGTATTTTTGCATGGTCTTACAAATACATGCCTGGTATTGATCCTAACTTGGTTTTCCACAATCTCACCTTACATTCGGATTCTAAGTTGATCATTTAAAAATTGAGAAATATGCATCCTACCATTGCCCTCATGGTCAAAGAAGAGCTTCAAAAGCTATTAGATGTGGGTTTCATTGTCCCCATTGACTATCCTAAGTGGCTTTCAAATATGGTACCCGTTCATAAGTCTAATAGGGTGATATGCATTTGCGCTAACTTTTGAGACCTTAAAAAAGTATGTCATAAGGATGACTTTCCTCTACCAAACATTGATACTCTTGTCAATACTTGCGTTGGCCATGAAATGCTTTCTCTAATGGATGGTTTTTCAAGATACAACCATATTCGAATCAATCCTGATGGCCAACATAAAACAACATTCACTACACCTTGGGGGAATTTTTATTACAAAGTGAGGCCCTTGGCCTCAAAAATGTAGGTGCAACTTATCAACGTGCCATGACATACATATTCCATTCTAACATGCATAATATCATCAAAGATTATGTGAATGATCTCTTGGAAAAATCCAAAACTTGACAAGAGCACATTGGTGTCTTCAAAAAAAAATTAATCAACTTCTAGAGCATAATGTAATGTTGAACCCCAAAAAGTGTCTTTGGTTTTACCCAAGGCAAGCTATTAGGATTCATTATCTCCAAAAGAGGTATTGAAGCAAATCCAAACAAAGTCAAGGTCATCATGGAGATGCCTCCCCTAATAAACTTGAAGGAATTATATAGTTTACAAGGAAATATTCAATCAATCCTTCATTTCATTGTGCAACTTTTTGAAAAATGCAGGCCATTTAATCACCTACTATAAAAGGGGGTGACATTTTCATGGATATATGAGTTCCAAAAAGCCTTTTATAACATAAATCAATTCCTGGCTTCTCCGCCAGTCTTAACTCCTCTTCTAGGGATCCCATTCCATATTTATATTTCAGCAATGGACTTTGCATTAAGGATGATGCTTGCACAAAAAAATGAAAACAATCAAGATCAAGATGTCTATTACATTAGTCAAATATTGATAAGCTATGAAATTAGATATGCTTACATGGAAAAATTGTGCTTACCAGTGGTATTTCCCACTAAGAAACCCATACATTACATGCATAGTCACACCACATATGTCATAGCTGGCAAAAAATCCTCTACGTTATATGATGTCTCGCACATACAATAACACCTACACCACAAAATGGATAATGCTTCTCACTAAATTTGATCTTGATTTCATCATCCAAAAATCCATTAAAGGTTGGGTCATATATGATTAGCTTGTGAAATCTCCACTTCCTAGTGATCAACCCTTTATTATTGAGCTCCCAGATGATTCGGTATTCATTGTAACTAAACAAGAAGAAGATGTCATTTTGGAGGAAGATGTTGATATCACATTATTCTTTGATGGTTCTAAGTGTGAAAAATATCAAGGTGCTAGAGTCATGTTTCATACACCACAAGGGGTACCTATTCCCCTATCATTCAAACTTGACTTCCAATGCAAAAACAACAATGCAAAGTATGAAACCTTAATCTTAAGTCTTCAAGTAGCCATAGTTATGGTTATACAGTGTATCAAGATATTTGGTAATTCTCAACTTTTTATCAGATAAATCAATGAAGAATACCAATGCAAAGAACCTACCACAAAGCTTTACCATGAAGTAGCAATGACATTTCTTGCCAAATTTGATTGATATGAAATTTATAGTTTACCACGTTTGACTAATAGATCTACAGATTTAATGCCCTCTCTAGGACCATTGATTCCAAAGAACTCCGAAGGAGAGGTATAACCACCCATTGTTACAATGATATCTAAATCTACAATTGTTTGTGCTTAATCTAAGGATGAAAAAGATGTTTGCTTTATCCATTCGGAGCCATATGAGCCTTGGTCAAACCAAATAATAGCCTTCCTCAAGTTTGTAACACTCCCATTAGACATGTCATGGATTGCTAAATGCACTTTCAAGAAAAATACAATTTGTTTTACTCTCTTGGGGGATGTTTTGTATAGGCGTGGTAATGATGAAATCCTCCTTCGTTGTCTTGAGCCTACAAAGATACAAAGAGACATAGTTGAAGCTCATGATGGTACTTTTGGTTGTCATTTTAGTTTAATAGCCATTGCAAAGTGTATTTTATGCATGGGTTACTATTGACCCACCATGGAATATGATTGTTGCACTTAAATCAAGCATTGTAAGCAATGTTAAGAACATGCTGATTTAACTCATGTGCCATCACAAAAATCACATCCTATTCAAAACCTTTGGCCCTTTTCACAATGGGGTCTTGATTTGATTGGAAAACTCTCACCTCCTTCATTGGGAAAATTACATTCACCATCACAACCACTGAATACTTCATAAAGTGGGTTGAGGTAATTCCTATAATAAGTACGATAGGACCTCAAATTGTAGATTTTATACTTCACCATATCATCTGTCATTTTGGTATTCCCTTAAAAATCATCTCTAACAATAGTAAGTCTTTCAATAACAAGGATTTTCGAGCACTTTGTAAGAAATACAATATCCAACACAATTTCGTGACTCCTTATTATGCACAAGCAAATGAACAAGCTGAGGCTACCAACAAGACCTTAATTGCTATTCTCAAGAAACTAGTCAAAGAAAATCATCAAGAAACGTATACTCAAATTTCCTTGGCATTATGGGCTTATAAAACAAGCATCTACACATCTTCTAGGGCAACATCATTTTCATTGGTCTATGGATCTGAAGTAATCATGCCTCTTGAGCTTGAGATCCCCTCATTACGAATTTAATTACAAGAATTCATAGATGACGAAACTACTAGATAAACACATTTTGAACAACTCATGCTTCTTAATGAAAGGTATGTTAATGCTTTAGAGAATTTATGAGTTTATCAGGACCACCTCAAGCATGCTTACAACGCCAAAGTTCATCTATGTAAATTCCAATTAGGAGATCTTGTTATCAAATAGAATCAACAAAATACAAAGCATTACCACATCTTCATGATAAATTTGTGGCTAGTTGGTTAGGTCCATACATTATCATTCAAAAAGTGGATAAAGGTACTTGTAGGCTTGCCAATCTAGAGGGATTCAAAGAGCCCAAACCACTTAACATCATGCACTTGAGAGCATTCTATGCTTAATGTGATATATATATATATATATATATATATATATATATATTATATATATATACATGGCTAATACACAAAAATAAATTGCATCACACATCGCATTTCACACATTGCATTCACAACCATCTTCACACATTTTAGGGATCATTTATTAAGCTTAGATAATAATTGATCCAATTTTATCATGTTGCCTTAATTAGGGGCACCTCCAAATCATAACCCATTTCATTGCACCATTACATAAAGTCAAATTGTTTTCAAACCACATTTCCATAATCCCTAGGTGTTTTTGGTCATTCAGCCACTTCTAATGTTTCTAGAAACCTCCAATACATATCGAGTTTTATTTAGTACCAAGACACATTTTCACTAAGAAAATCTTGAGTTATGGGAATTGACTCTAACATTATTGAGCCAAATACAATTACACATCTTAAAAACATCTTGTGTTAAACAGGGATAACACCATAATTGGGTTGAACTAAGAAAGTAAAAAGGGTAATACTTGCTTATCCCATTATGCACATAGTCAAAAAATAAAAAATAATGGTTTTCACAACTATCATAATCATTTACAAACAAAATATAGAATATTAAGGATAGGTAAAAATTCTCATCACACTTCAGTTGAGAATCCGATTCCCCAAAGCTCTAAATATTTTACACATCACACACCACATATCCTCAAGTTGTAATGATAGAACTACATTTTCAGTAAGACAATTAGGTAGTTCAAATACCTAAATATTAGAGATAATATTCTTAGACTATGGAGCTAATCTCCATCAGGGCTATAGATGCTTGACTGGAAGTGGAGTATACTCATGCATGGTGACATGTCTCTCTTGAAGATACCTCTAATCGCATAAAAGGACAAATTGGATTCTTGGTCTGCTCCATGATAGGTGTCATATAAATTTACTCAATACGGGTTAATGAAATCACTTGCACACACATTGGTTCTTGATTACCTCGAATCATTACCATACTCATGATTCAGTAAATGAATTCACTACACATACATTTGGTCTTAGAGAAAATAGATAACATTTAGTGAGTTTGTTGGATATCACTAGTATGTTTGAGTCTCTACAAAACATATCAGTTTTTCATATCAACATCCATATTTTCTTCCATATCAACATCCATATTTTCTTCCATATCAACATCCATATCATTACATGAGTCTTCTATTTCACATACCACCATTTTGGTTCCCCTGATTAAACAACAATGCTATACATGGTCAAGTAAAATCTAAACTATGAATGATCATTAGTGCATTAATTTATTTGCATCCATACACATTAGCATTGCATTATCATCCATCACACATATACACATGCATTCACACAAAAGCATCAACACAAAATCATAACCTAAAATTAAAAGCCATTTCTATATATATATATATATATATCGCATATAAAATGAATACCCGAAGGCTATATACAATGGAGCACCAAGGCTCATATGCAAAAAGTGCATCTAAGCACTATCTATCACCTATAAGAGGACCCCTGTGATCCTGATAGAGCCTTAGACCTAGATCCACTATGCCTAGAATTAATATGCTTAAAGGACCCATAAATGGATTAGAGTGGATCTGGTAGACCAATGTGGTGTTGCATTAATTGATCCTCCAAATCTTGATATATCCATCTCGAGCCCAAAGGTATAGTACATCATGTCTCTGATGATGGTCCCTCTTAAGTAGCTCTACCTGGAGCCTCATGATCCTATCCTCACCTCTACTTGTAGTTGCTTGTACCTCTAGCTCTATCCATAGTTGAGTTATCTCTGCATCTCGAGCTGCTATCTCTGCATCTCGCTTAACCACCATATACTTGAGCCTCAACCAATCCTCCTCATTCTAGCTTGGAGATCTCTTTGGAACCTCCTCCATATCATCATCATTGCCATATCCATCACCTCCAATATTTAAAGGCTGTTCTACTACATCCATCGCCCACTTTCCTCAACTGCTAGACCAAAGGTGTCTCCAACATCTAGAAGTCTCATGATCCTATCCTCGCCTCCACCTGCAGCTGCATGTGCCTCCACCTCTCATCTTCCCTCATCACATCAATCTAGGCTACCCCAAATAGTCCCACTTTCTCTAGCCACTTCCACTACTCATCCCATCATGCATTTCTCACCCCTAGTATGAGATATGAGAACTGATGTCGAGCCTCCAAGATATTTAGCTGTAGCGCAACACATGTAAAATGCAAACACATTAATGTCATATTTAATTGAATAACAAAAAAATTAATTACACAAGTCCAAAAAATGAGTTCCAAAGGCACTTACCTCAGCAACATGCACCTCTACTCCTACCTCCACATCTGCACCCTCCATCACCATACCTTATGCCACACCAAACTCCTTTACTCCACCTAACTTCCTCACCCACTCTTTCAAACACAACTTCTAGAATTTGTGAATATAAATAATGAATATGATTTCACTTCTATAGACTATTTATAGCCATTTTTTTCAAACTGGAATACCCATGGGTTTTCATAGGTGCATTGAAACATAGGCCAGAGTCTGTAGAGCACAAAACACTTGCAGCGTCTAAGTATGTTGAATATGCAAGCCGATGTTTGGTGTAAAAATTAACAAAAATACCAAAATGATTCAAAAATATAGATTACCTCCACAAAATCACTCCAAATTGTATTCATACATTAATTTCATTATCATATCATATTTTTGTGAAAACAAAAATTGATTTGGACGCTTAATTTTTGCTTGCAACCAAAAGTTGTAAAATTTATTTACAACTTTCAAAATGTACCAAAACTATTTGCATTTTCATAAAACAACCACATTCATCATTCAAATCATCCACTCCATCATTTCATTCATATTTATGATAACATGGATTGATTTGGATGGTTAAATTTTGTTTACAACAAAAAGTCACAAAATTGTCCAAAATTGCTCTAAAATGCTCCAAAACAATGCAAAACTTCATAAAATCATGCAATCCAATCATCAATGCATTTATCATCATCAAATATTAATTTCAACATCATTTTCATCCATAAATAATTACATTTACACATTTTTCAAGTTCACATACAATTTCAAGTGAACCTCGTATCTAGTGGTCTATTATATCTCCTTGGTGATTGCAGTGATTGGTTGTCCATGCAATTCGGTAAGATGAATAAATAACCATAAGGACACTTGACCATTATCATCATCCAATATCTCTTCGTTTGAAATCAAATTACATTTGATCCCTCATTTTTATGTGCAACTATGCTCAGATTAATTTGCTCAAAAAGTTGTGATTGATGACCTTGTCCGTGGGCCTTGAAAAATGGATAATTCAAACTACATCATATTTCACATTCAAAAATTACATGTAGTCACTAGGAGGGGCCTCCTAGAAATCACCCAATCCTACATTGATTGGTTTCTAATATTCTGCATTTTCATCACTTTGCATTTCAATGAGGCCAAAAGACACTTTCTTTAATAGCATAGAATCACCCCAAACTTGGGGTAAATAAATTTAATTTTTATTTCCCATATGAAGATACATCTTATATGATCATGGCATCTACACTTGACAAAAATCCCCTTTCTCCGTTGGGTAAAAAATGAAATCACTTTACATCATTCATATCATCTGCATTTACATCATACAATTGCAATTACACCATTCACCTACATCATTCCCCACAATTCTATCAATTTGATTATGAGATTCATTCTTCACTTATTCACTAATTGAGGGGGTAAGCTACACATACAAATTATTTTGTCTTCAAAACTGTCTTTGTGCTCCAATGAAAGAAATTTGCTTCATCATCCAAACCAGGTGTCTCATATTTTTGCATCGCATTGTGTTTCACGCAACACGATACAAAAATGGGCATCTGTAGACACAAAAATCTATCCAATTTTCATCCATCCATGTCTTCCAATCACAACCATTCATTATTTATATATATGTATGTATTTGTTTAATACATATTTAAATATTAATATTTTATATATTATATTTATAAATATTTAATAAATATATGTATTTATATGAATTAATCCTAGCCCTCCACCACATTTTAATCTCAACCATCCATCCATCTCAATCCATGCCACTTACCCAAATTTAATCTCCACCCTTCCTCATGTTTTAATCTTGGCCACCCATTTTGTGTCATCGAAACCCTAACATGTTCAAGGGTAGATTATAAAATATGAGTCATTTTGAAGAATCAAACCCTGAGAAATCCCTTAATCCTTTATAATCTTAAGCGTCTTAGAATATGTCTTCCCTAGGCACTTTGCCATCACTTTTTTTGTTCATTGCCATCATCACATCACCCTTTTTTCACTGTCGCCAAACTTGCGTAGACCATATCTGGTTCTACGACACTTTCCTCAACCCTTGAACATCCTCTAGATCTAGTAGAATACCTCTAGGCATTTCTAGAACCTTTATGGTGCATCCACAACCTTCACAGATATTAGGTACCAAGATAGGTATTAATATTGAATAATTTAATATTGTACTATATAATGGTATAAGCCATAAATTAATTAGTAAGGAAGACCACATGTCAAAATAAAAATAGGTATGTCATAGAATCATATTTGTAACTGTTGGGAGAATATTGTCATATGTAACCACAAGGAATATTGTCTTATTATTATGCACTTTGTAACTCATTGAAGGTGAACCTCCACATTTGTGATCTTGTAACTCATGCAAGGTGAACCATCACACTCTTGTATAAAGAGAGATGTACTCTCATTGTGAAATGAATATATGATGTATTCTTGGAGAATTCTTGGCTCATGGAGCTAGAGATATTTTGGAGTGGCTTCCTTCCAAAAGGAGCATTGTATGGTGTTCCCCTACCTCAAGGGTATAATCAATCTCTATTTTATTGAGCAATTTATTGTACAATTAATTTATTTTTGGATGCATGTTGGATATTTTGATATATTGTTGAATGATTTATGGAATGAGAAGATAGGTTCATTACATTTGATATCAGAGCAGCGATTTGGGAAAAGTGGGTTTGTTTTTGCAAAGCTAGGGCACATTTTTTCAAAAAAAAATCACATTTTGTGGAGGCCATATTTTTTATTTTAGCAGTCATTTTCAGATTTTTTTGCTCCATTATGTAGATATTTTTGAGTACTATAAAAATGACTACTCATTTGTTAAATTCTGATATGTATTGAGAAAGTTATGGTTGTTTGAAGTTGAGTTATTTTTGTTGTTTTTTGGCCACACGATTTTTTTTTCAAAATAAAAAAATTCGTATTAAATTTTTCAGTAGTCATTTGTAGAATATTTTGGCACCAGCATATAGATTATTCTGAGTACTATAAAAATGATTGCTCATTTGTGGATTTTTGATAAGTTTTGAGAGAGTTACAGTTGTTTGAAGTTGGGTTGTTCAAGTTGTTTTTTGGATGCACGAATTTTTTTTCAAAAAGAAAAAATTTGTATTAAATTTTGTAGCAGTCATTTTCAGAATATTTTTGCATTAGCATGTAGGTTATTTTTATTACTATAAAAATGACTATTCAGTTGTGAAATTCTGATAAGAATTGAGGAAGTTACAGCTGTTGCAATTTGGGCATTTGATGTTGTTTTTTAGGTTGCCAACAAAAGGGAAAAAATTCATAACTTTCAATCCGGGTAAGAAAATCAGTTGTTTGTTTTATTTTGAAGATAAAGTGCAGATTTAATTTTTGAAGAAGGAAATAGATGAGATTTCAGAAATTTTAATTTTTGAGTTCCGGTTATTCAAACCCTAGCTATTTTGAAAAAAAAAGATATGGAGTTGCCAAATTTTTTTGGAGAAGATGATATTGATGCTAGGGAATGGTGGGAAAATTTTAAGTCTTTATATTCTTCTGAATGTTTTTGGAGCTTTAAAATTTTCATGTCCTTGCAAGGGGAAGCTTCATCTTGGTATTGCAACTTTGCTAGTTCTCATGATTATATGCACACATGGGAAGAATTTGAAGTTGCATTTTTAAGCAAATAGGGTTCCAAGAAAAACGATAATAATGTGCAAGCTAAAGAAACTACATATTTTATGTCAGGGCCAAACAATGGTAAAAAATATTTGTTTGAATGTAAAAATTATATTTTGCAAGTTCATGGGTGCATTCAAAATCAAAAAATTATTGTTTCCATTAACCCTACCAAAAAATATAATTTTATCAATATGTATTTGACTAAGAGGTTGCAAGTTCAAACAAATAAAATCAAATACATACAATTTGAGGGAGACAATGTTCAAATTTTTGAATATTTAAAGCTCACCATGGATAAATATATTTTACATTCAAATTTTCATGCTATTGAGATGAATGATGTAGATATTGTTCTTGGTTATCCTTGGTTGAATTCTTTGGGTACTATTAACATTAATGTACAAAATAAATTCATGAAGTTATGGTATCGAAAGAAGAAGATAACATTACAGGACATTTCTCCATATAAGAAAAACATATAGCTATTGCAAGGGAATAGAGTGAAGAACAAACAATAGAACCTAAAATAGAATCTCAAGAGGAGGTAGTAGCAAAAATCAAGAAAGCAAAAGTAAGAGAAGAACCAATGAAAGTGAGTAAGAGAGAAGAGCAAAAACAGGTTGAACATCGGGCTAAGGTTGGAGTATATTGCCATCCACACCACCATGAGAGGCAACAATCATGGAGATAGGGCTTGAGGCAACATAAGAACAATGAGGAACATACAAGGAACCAAATGAGCCAACCCTTTGGATATACTACAAATAATAAATGCAAGCAGGTATGGATGAAAAAAGATGAAATATATGCTTTCAACACATGGCATTGGCATCAACGAAGACCACCACCAATCATAGCTCCACTTGGATGGATGGATGATCGAGATTGGTACCATTATTCATCATGGATCAGAAGATCATATTATTTAGCCTCTTCTAATGTTTTGAGGACGAAACATTTGTAAGGAAGATGGAATGTTAGGTACCAAGATAAGTATTTAATATTGAATAATTTAATATTATATTGTGTAATGGTATGAGCCATAAATTAATTAGTAAGGATGGCCACATGTCAAAATAAAAATAGGTGTCATAGAATCATATTTGTAATTGTTGGGGGAATATAGTCATATGTAACCATAAGAAATATTGTCATATTATTATGCACTTTGTAACTCAAGGAAGGTGAACCTCCACATGTGTGATCTTTTAACTCATGGAACGTGAACCATCACACTCTTGTATAAAGAGAGATGTACCTCCATTGTGAAATGAATACATGATGTATTCTTGGAGAAGTCTTGGCTCGTGGAGCTAGAGATCTTGTGGAGTGGCTTCCTTCCAAAAGAAGCATTGTATGGTTTTTCCCTACCTCAAGGGTATAATCAATCTCTATTTTATTTAGCAATTTATTATGTAATTAATTTATTTATGGATGCATGTTGGATATTTTAATATATTTTTGAATGATTTATGGAATGAGAAGAGAGGTTCATTACAACAAAACACCTCTGGGCATTTCCCACAGTAGATCTGTAGTCCTATGACCCTCAAGCACCGTTCAGGTGTTCTCGCAACCATCAACGATAAAAGCAGAGACAAAATTAGCATGTTGACAAGGTAAGAAGTTATTTGCACTTATTTTATGTTTTTGTACTTTTTTTTTATAGTATTATATTGTAGCATCTAGGGTTTTAGTAGTTTTATATTTTTGAGGGCCTCACACAATCAAGCCCTTGCAGGTGCATCTAATCTCATTTTGTTGTGTTTCTATTTGCAAGTGTAGGAATATTCTTTTAGGAAGCTATTAAATCTAGGGTGGTCCTGTAGGGATACACAAGCCCACCCACAACTCTTGTTTGGATCGAAGATAAGCGAGAAGACACTAGTTATTCTTTGAAACTAGGGTTTTTAAACTCTATATTTGTAACATTTGTATCAATACCAAATAATATTGTAAACATTGGAGATCAAAGCTCTATTTTATATCAATAAAATATAGTCTCTATTCATTGTGCTACATATTGTGTATTATTTTTTTATCTATTGCTTTGGTGTTGTTCATTTTCTGATTTACAAGTTGCACACTCTAATCCAAGATACTTGTGCACATATTTACATTACATATTTGTACTTTTACGTATAATACACTTGTGCACATAGACTCAACTTACACTTGTACACTAACTCACATGACACTTGTGCATATCTTACACATCGACACCTACAGAAAGGGAACTATTACTCACACTCTAAACTATCACTCAACCTTAATCTATTATTTATAAATATACCATGAAGGTAACATGGGGGTACATTAGCATATACCAAATAGTGTGATATACTCCAACACTTCCTGTATTACATTATTTGGTTATTGAAGACTTTAGTCCTCAATCATGGTTTTCATATTCATATTCAATTTTCAAGTGACCTTTCATTGCATGTGATATTTTACTTGATATCCATCAAGTTCATCTCCATGCTTGATTTTGAGATGATCATCAACTTCTTTGTATTTAGCTTCATGTTCTTCTATCTCTGTAGCTTCAAGATTACAAGTTTCTTGAACTCTTTTATTATTATCAGATTCTTGTATAAGAGTATTTTATTTTCCTTTATCCTTAGAATCATATGATTCTTTTTTTCCTATATTGTAGAGTCTAAAAATTTACTTAGCACATTGTAATAAATCCCTTAATTAGATGAACCTAGAATATCAATATTGCATGAAGAATGAAATAACTTCTCTAGAAATGATCCATCTATTTCCACTTTTTTACTAAGATATTCAATTAACTCTTTTTGTTTCACATTTTCATATTTATGATGCTTAAGTGAAAGAAATCCCATATACATTATGCTACCAATATCTAGAGGTATCATAATATTATTCATTTTGTCATCAATTGCTTGAATAAGTCTTGCATAAAAATAGTATTTAAATATTTCAAAATTTTCAGCTATGGCTTCACTATAGATTAATTTTGAAACTATAGCAATTGAAAAAATGTTGAAATTTTTAGCTATGCCTATATTTCCTTCAATTTTTTCAATCAAATTTTTAATCCCAAATTTTATGACATCTACTTTTTCTTTTCTAATCATAAACTCCATATTGTTATCCATAAAATTTGTAGATTTTGATCCCTTTGAAGTAGACATCCTTATAACTCCTAATTTTAAATAAATCAAAGTTTCTAATTTAATTTCTATGAATTAGAAAACCTTATGTCTCCCTAGGTTTAGAAACTAATGAATGTAAAATTTGTAAATTTACATTTTTCCTAAATTTGAAGTTGAAATCATTTTGTCTCCCAAATAAATGAATTTGCAAAAATTCAATAATATCAACCTTTTAATTTTTCATAAATAAACTCATAAAAATTTTCAAAAACTTCAAATAAACTTTTTCAAACTTTATAAAGCTTATAAGAAAATTATATAATTGATTTCCTTATCATTCCATCCTAGAAAACTTTTAAGAAACTTAACTCTACTCAAAATATAAAGTGCTTCAAATAAATTTATTACCCAAAAAAATCCAAAAACCTTCTACTTTAACTTACTACTTATCACTCCAAAATAAATAGCTTTAAATAACTTAAATAATCCATAAAACCTTATTACTCCTATGTTGGCTATTAAATAAATTAAAAAATAGTAACCCTAACCTTTACTTTTGCCTATGTTGACTTATTGTATGACTTCACTAGTTTTGCAATGCAACATACCTCATGTTGTGTGTGCTATATAGGTCTTGGTTGCTTACTACATGGCTTATGGTATGTGTTGGTACTTTTGATATTTATGCCAAATTGAAATTTTTATGGAGTTTTTTTGAATGATTTTTTATTGTAAAAGCGACAAATATACTTAATTAAATGTTGTAGTATTTTCTATAGTGTGTTGCAGTTCATTCTTATGTGTTGATCTCCTTATTTTTTGTTTGAAAATAATGGATTTTATAAGGTAAAATGGTTGGGAAAATTAGTTGGTGAGATCAGTTGAAATCGCCTAAAGACATTTGCAAAAACTGGTGCCTGCGGACTAAGTGCATATAAAATGTAGAGGCCTTACTAAGGGTTAAAATCGCGTTCACCTCAAAATATGGGCAAAGGGCCCATTCGCCTCACTCTGGGGTGAAAATGGAACTTTAAAGGTGAAAAGGAAGTGTTAATATGGCAAGGAGCTTTCGCCCCAAGTGATGGGTAAAAGTCCTTTTCACCCCTCTTAGGGGTAAAAATACATTTAAATGGTTAAGTTTGAAGTGGGCCCAAGGTGGAAATACGATGGCGATATTAAGAAATGTGTTCACCCCAAAATTGGGGTGAAAGCATCGTTCACCCCACATTGGGTGAACGTCTTCAAAATTTTAAATATAATGCACCCATCTAACGTGTTGACTAGTCAAATGGGTTGTTGCCCTAGTGGAGGGGCGAAAGTCCCATTTGCCCCTCCCTGGTGTGAAAGGGCAACAAAATTGTGAGTTCACGTGGAAAGAGAAGCTTTGAAAATTCAAAGCTTCATTCACCCCAAAAGAGGGGCGAAGACACCTTTCGCCCTCTCTTCGGGCGAATGCACATAAAGGGTGAAGCTACATGAAGACGACCCCACCAACGTGTCAAGGACTTTGTTTTCAGTTCGGGAAAATACTAAAGGGGTAGGCATTGAAAAGTCAAGGTTACATTCACCCAAGGTGAAGGGCGATAGTGCCTTTCACCTCTTTTGGGGTGAACGTATATTTTAAAAGTTTTAAAAGAGGGAGAGCTTCCAAAGAAGGTTGCCAACAATGCTTTCACCCCAGATAAGGGGTGAAACTCCCATTCGCCCCTCTCTAGGGTGAAACGACAAAATGATGGATAAAAATGTCAGAGTAAAATGAAAGCATTAAAAGGTGTTTCACCCAAGGGAGATTGTTGTTCTGGGATGAATGTGATGAAGTAAATTGAGCTATAAATTGTGTATTCAACGAAAACATATGGAGCAATGCAAAGTATGACTCAGAGGTACAAATTCAGCAAAATTATTAAAATTACTATTGTAGGGGTGCCCTCTTCACCAGGAAGCGTGAATGAGGAAGAATGATGTAGGTTGAAGGAGACACATTCGCTCATTGCTTGGTTTCGAGTGAATTCTATTTTTAGCGTCAACAGAGGTTTTCAAAGGCGCTCAGTTTGGGTGAATGAAGCGAATTTAATGATTGGGGTGAGGAGTAACTGAAGTTGTTGATTTCAAGCAAAAAGAGCTGCAACATTAAAATCACCGGGCGATTTTCATGAATTCCAAGGTATTTCGAACAGGAGCGAATTTTTGAGGTGCAGCGAATGTACCAAGTCATCGACCACCTTTGCAGTTTTTTGTGCACCGATGCCCGAATGTGTTGATTTCCTGGAGGTTTTTCCTTAGAAACTGGATCGTTGTCTCAAAAGGTGGATTTTCAAGATTTCTAAGGAGGAATTTCCTCACCAGGGTTCCTAATCTATAAACATTTTGTCTTTATGTGAATTAAATGAAAGAGGTGAAATCCTCTATAAATACTACACATTTTCCATTGTAAAAAGGAGGATAGACATTCTGCAGAAAAACTATTCAAGTTCTCTACGTAAATAGAAGAAGTTGTGGCTTCTAATTTTGCAAGTAGTCTCTTTGTGTGATTTCTTTCTGTTCAAGCATTTCTATTTTATATTCATGTTTGCTATCTATTGTTAAGTTCAAATTTTGCACCTGGATTTGGGCATTGTTGGTGTAAGTGTGAGTACTGGAATGCAATTTTGGAAGTTGTCTCCGAGGAACTATAAGTAGATTCTCTTACCTCCTTTTCTATTTTATGCTGCTATAACACTTGGTTGGAATTCCTATTGCTAGTCTGTCCCCAATCCTACATCTTTGGCCTATGGCTATATTTCCCATTTATTTCTATTATTTCTAATTTCTTTCCTGCAACTCTAGACTTAAACCGGTGTAGGATTAGTAAGGGAGCCAACCCTCTCTAGAGATTGGCATGGAGGATATTTCTTTCCTCTAGCCTTTCAATGTTGGCCATGTCTAGGGTGCACAAATGTATGTTTGTATTTTAGGCAGATATTTGACCAACAATTTTTGGCACGCCCGATGGGACCTTCAAAAGTTCCACTTTCAATAGTATTGAGGTTTGATGTTCACCTTCATGTTGTATAGTTAGAACATCTAGCGACTTAGCTATACCCAAAAGCCTCCGAATGTGAAGGCAACGAAAGTTGTACTTCATGATCACAAGATCGAAGGCCAAAAATTCTAAAGACCCCTTGAGTTCTACGAACTTGACACCCAAAAATTAGGTGAACACCCCAGGTTAGTTCCTCCACCTCATACATCAGTCATGACATCTTCACAATTAGCTAGTGTGTTTTTCATTCCTTCAAGTCTAGCTAGTACTACTACTAGCATCCCACCTCCTCAACCTCACACACCAGTTAGTATGGCTCAGAACCCACCACCACAACAACCACAGCCACCAAGGTAGTTCCCAACATGGAATAGCTCAGGAGCTTTGAATTTACAAGCTCAAAATCCAGTTCCTCAAGCAGCTTTGAAGGCTCTGCCTACCTATGATGGTACTGGTAAGACCACTTACGAACATATCCAAGATGTGGCTTCCTTGGCGATGATCCATGGTATTACAGATGAAGATATTATGATAAGGTTATTGGTGTTGTCCCTTAGAGGGAAGTTGTTATATTGGTATCGATCTTTGCCACCCGCCACTATTACGACATGGGACCAGTTGGTAGAATTGCTAATCAAGAACTTTCATGAGCAAGCTGATCCTTTCTCCTTGCTGCATCAATTCACGAATATCCAAAGACATCCAGGAGGAGATAGTGGACTTCAACGTTAGGTTCTCCCGAAGTTGGTAGAGAGTTCTTGATGGCCTTCGGCCCACGCATGAGCAAGTTGCATTTTACTATCTTTAGGACTTCAACTCAAACATTGGTATGGTGGTCTAACAAGCCAATGTAAATACTTTCCTAGATCTATATACGCAAGCACAGAAGGCCAAAGTAGATTTGATCACCATAGGTAAGCTTCCCTCGAAGGTAACCATGCCCATCCTTCTCGATCTTCCACAACATTTGTATTCAAGTGCATTTTCATAGCCTATGCCTTCTATGTACCTGGTTCCCTCATGGAGCTCGGGTCCACCTCAAATTACTCCAATCCTAGTTCCACAACTCCCTGCTCCAAGTATTCCACAATTACCCATGCCAGTTGTTCCATAGTTGCTAGCACTAGTTCCTTTCCTAGTACTACCAGTGCCACCTATTCCACTATCATTGCCTGCTCCATCAGTGCCCCTACCTTTACCAACACCTCCTACACCCTCAAATCCTGATCCTTACATGAAATTGTTAC
Source organism: Wollemia nobilis (assembly GCA_028583015.1). NCBI lineage: Eukaryota > Viridiplantae > Streptophyta > Pinopsida > Araucariales > Araucariaceae > Wollemia > Wollemia nobilis. The sequence goes on along the minus strand of JAQPPZ010007159.1, from coordinate 282,627 downwards.
AAGAAATACAATCTATTAATTTGGTCGTAAGGACAATGTCGAATGAAATCACTGTAGTTAAGAAGAAACAAGCTGAAGCTAATTTTTGGTCAAGGAGGTTTCAAACACCACCAATTACTAGGGAGAAACCAACCACTAGCAAGGGCCCTGAGAGGAACACAACTGTGTTGGAAAATGAAGAAACTAGTACATCGGAGAGAGCATACTGGTGCTCCACTTGTAATGATCCCCATGGAGAAGACACGTGCATGGTTCACTTGAACTATGTACAGATATTAGCAAAAATTTTTGCCGATGGACAAGTTAATATGATAATGGAAGTTGATCATAACTTGATGGTCCCATATTTGGAGCAAGTTTCAGTTCTTACGAGGGCTAGAAAGAAGTTGATGACTGTTGATCTAGCAAAAATGGAGCCTTTGAAAGTTCTTGTTGAACAAAAGGTACAAAATGAAAAAGTGCAACTACAAGCAAAAGCGCCTGGTGCAAAATGAAATAGTAAGATTCTATCATGTTGAAGGATCTATTGCCCAAGCAAGCTCAAGAGAAGTTGTAGATAAAGGTATCAACTTCACAGCCTATAGCCGCTCAAGTGCAAATAGAGGCAAAAGAACAAGCTAAAGAGTACCTCAAATACCCATCATTGACTAAGCGGCAAAGGGTGGAAGCTACTCAACAATATCAAAACAAGTATGAGTAATATTGTAGAAGAAAAGGTTCCTGGTACTTTTAATTATAATATTGTGGAGGAAATGAAGAATATCCCTGCAAAAGTGAGTTTATATGATGCATTACAGTTACCTGGACAAGTTGACTTGTTGCAAGAATCTCTCAAATCTATGAAATATCAAAAGAAAAGTCATTCCCAAATAGTGTTAGCACAGACACTACCCACTTCCACCATCGGTAAGAATAGACCACCCCCATTCTATTTGTCTCTCAGAATGGAAGGATGGATTGTGCATAATTGTATGATTGACTTCGATGTTGCGACTACTGTCATGCCAAAGGTAGTATGTGAAGTCATGGGAATGGAGTACACAAGAAGCATTCCAAGGGTATTGTAGTTGGATGGGACCCCTAGTCAAAATAGTGGGAGTAATCAAGGATATTCCTATCGTTCTACACAACATGCCACAAATCACTGTCATCCAAGAAGTAGTGGTGGTTGACTTGGAACCATACTTCAACATGTGTCTTTCGAGGGAGTTCACAACGAAACTAGGAGGATACCTTTCCTTGGATTATTCACATTTGGAGATCCCATTCAAGGGAAGAAGAATCCACATCTATAATGAAAAGCCATCCACTTTTCATATAGAAAAATTGGAAGAAGAAGAAAAGCCCACTAGTGCAGTCAACATGATGATAGAGGAATTACAAGAAGTGGACTTGATGGAGGAAGCTCTTGGTGAGCTCCACCTTGAGGATGAGTTCTCATTAATGGATTTCAACACGATGGTTGAAATTGACATCGGTTGTTATACCATAACTAAACCTGAGTAGATTAAAGAAGAAGTCTCTGATTCCCCAGACCCCATCTCTGATCAGCTATGGAAGTTGTATTTTGATGGTGCAAGGTGCAAAAATGGTACAGGGGCTGGTATTGTTCTTGTTTCTCCTACAGGGTTGTAGAAAACCTATTCATATCGGTTAACTTGGATTTGCATAAATAATACCACCGAATATGAAGCATTGTGCCTTGGTTTGAAGAAAGCTGAAAAGTTGGGCATAAAACAATTGCAAATATTTGGATATTCTGAGCTCATCATCAACCAGACTACAAAAAAATGTGTGTCAAAGTAGCACTACTTGAAGGCCTACCATAACAAGGTATGGGATTTATTTGAGTCCTTTACAACATTGAACATTCAGGCGATTTCATAGGAGCAAAACAAACATGCAGATATCCTAGCTTCCCTTGGTGCTAATTTCTCTCCCATGGAGCAAGTAGTCAGGAAACCCAAGACTGTGAGGGTAATTTATAGACCCTTGGTCCCTGATAAAAACATTTATTGGCAAGTGTTCGATAATGATGAACAAATAATCAATTTTTTGATTAAGGAAGCTACAAGTGCAGAAGACAGAACATTGGCCGAAGAGGAAATGGAGGGGATGATTCAGCTGAAGAACAATCATATTCCTAGGGGGCTGATTTCGCTTGAGAGTCTGTTTGATCAAAATGACCGGGTGGAGAAACATAAGATCAAGGTTGATGCAAAGGAATACAAGGAAATGCAATTGGAGTCTGAGAATATTATCAAAGTTGGAACAAATTGTATGTCGAAAGAACTTGAAGATATCAAAAATTTGTGTTATGAGTTCCTCAACATTGTTGCATGGAGCTATCATGATTTAAAAGGATATGATAAAAATGTAATCCAACATACTATTGAATTGCAAGAGGGGGTCAAGCCTTTTCGATAGAAACAACGGCCTGTCAATCCCAAAATTGAGGTGCTCATGAAGGTAGAGCTGTTAAAAATGTTGGAGGTAAAAATAATTTATCCGATTAAGCACTCAACATGGGTGGCAAATTTGGTGCCAGTTCGAAAGAAGAATGGAGATATCCGTCTATGCGTGGATTTTTGGAATCTGAACCAAGCATCATTAAAATATCACTACCCCCTACCACAGATTGATCAAATTCTCCATGTGGTTGCTGGAGCACATAGGTTTTCATTGTTGGATGGTTTCTTTGGTTATAACCAGATCTGGGTGAAGGACGAAGACCAACACAAGATGATGTTTACTACAAAATGGGGCACTTTCACCTATCAGAGGATGTCATTTGGTCTTTCCAATGCTGGTGCTACCTTTTAGAGAGCTATGGACATTGCTTTCGGTGAGTTGTTGAATAGATTTATTATTATTTACCTTGATGACATGATTGTTTTCTCACACCGCAGGGAAGAGCATGTCTCTCATTTGAGGCAAGTGTTCGAGAAATATCAAGAATTTGGAATTTCCATTAATCCAAAGAAGTCCATTTTCATTGTCAAAGAAGGGAAACTTTTGGGACATGTGATTTCACAAGAAGGACTAGCGATTGATCCTATGAGAGTTGAAGCTCTCTTGAAATTATCACTACCAGTTAACAAGAAGGATCTGCAATCATTCTTTGGCCAGATCAATTTCATTCGAAAGTTCATTGCTGATTTTGCTCAGGTTGTGAAGCCAATGATCAAGCTTCTGAAGAAGAATGTAGACTTCAAATGGACAGAAGTAAGGAGGTAGGATTTCAAAGAAATCAAGGAGAGAATCACCCAAGCGCCAGTATTGATTAACCCAGATTATTCAAAAGACTTCATCCTTTATGCAATAGGCGAGCAGGAGAGTTACATCGTTATTCTCACACAGAAGCAAGAGGATGGAGATGAAAAGTTGATTGCCTTCTTGAGCCAAGTGATTTTACCGCACCAAGAGAAGTATAATTTCATTGAAAAATAGGTGTATGCGGTTATGAAATCCCTAAAAAAATTTTGACATTTCATTTCACAAAGCAATACGGTCATCTATGTCATTCATCCAGATGTCAAAAATTTCATTCTTCAAGGAGAATTAGGTGACAAGAGAGCAAGTTGGGTCTCAAAGATTCAAGAATATGATGTGGAGATCCGATCGACTAAGTTGGTTCGTGGATGAGCTCTCTGCAAAGAACTAGCCAAAAGTGCAGCTTTTGAATCACTGACTTTAGTACAGAATGAGGAGATCAGCGAAAGCAATTGTGCAAATCGAGCTACAAGTGATCGTGACTAGATAGAGGACCTTGTCAAATTTTTTACATCTGGGAAATGTCCATCACATCTTGATGCTTCACAACGTCGAAGATTCAGACTACAAGTGCTTAAGTATGTCCTGTTGCCAAGCGGGTTGTTCCATAAGAATATAGACGAAGTACTCCTCAAATGTGTGAAGGATTCATAAAAAAGAAAAATATTGGAGGAATTCCACTCTGGTTTATCCGGTGGACATTATGCAGGAAGGCCTATGGCCTTGAAGATCATCCGAGCTGGTTATTTCTGGCCTACTATTTTTGTAGATGCACACAAGGTGAGCCAAAGTTGTGATAATTATCAATGGTATGTTGGCAGGAATAAGAAAGCATCTTTGCCCCTACACCCGATTCAAGTGGAAGCACCATTTCAGTAGTGGGACTTGGACTTCATTGGAGTTATTGATCCTCATTCCTTCATTGAGCATAAATATATCTTGACAACGACTGATTATTTTACCAGGTGGGCAGAGGCCATCCCAACCAAAAAAGCAGATCAGGCTACAGTTATCTCCTTCTTGGAGGGACTGATTACCCATTTTGGTGTTCCAGATGCCATTGTAACAGATAATGGGACTCCATTCATTGGGGCCAAGATCACCGAATTTGCAAGCAAGTATGGGATTTATCTCAAGACATCCTCCAATTATTACCCACAAGGAAATGGCTTGGCCGAATCCACAAACAAAAACTTGCTACGGATCTTAAAAAGGACATTGGAAAACAATAAAAGAAGCGGACACTTATTGTTAAATTAGGCTCTATGGGCAGATCGGATATCAGTGAAGAAGTCTATTAAAGCCTCTCCTTACTCTTTGGTGTATGGGAAAGAAGCAGTTCTACCCACTCACATCGAGCTACCTGTCCTCCAAACATTATAGTTGTTCAAAGATGAAGATGATGAGTTTGATCCAATGAGTGCAAGGTTGGCTCAATTGCTACAACTAGAAGAGGAGAGAGAAAAGGTATATGAGGCTTTCATAGAACATGCTAAAGATGATGCATAAGTGGTTTGGAAGGAAGACAACAGAACACAAGTTTCAGGTGGGAGATCTAGTTCTCAAATGGAACGAGAACAAAGCCAAGCCAGGGAAGCACCACAAGTTCGATGTGATCTGGGAAGGTCCATTTCAAGTTTCTACAGTGAATTCAGTGAATGCATATCATCTTCAAGATATGGATGGTTGGGACCTTCCGATTCTAGTTAACGGTCTTCATCTAAAGGCCTATTTTCAATGAGGCAATCAAGAGGTACAAGTTTGTAAATATGTACATATTTTATTTACAAGTATTTTATTACTTTATATATATAAATATATATATATGCTTCCTCTCTCTTACATAATTAGTTTCACCCCTAAGTGGTTCTCTGAGGACATGTTACGATTTCGGGTAGAATTAATGGTTGCACTAAAAAGTTTTAACAGGTTCAAAAAGCTCCGAAGTTTTAAAGGTTGCTTTACTTTGCAAGTCTTCAAGTTTAAAAGAGAAATGTTTCAAGGAAAGTGATTTGAAGACACAAAATAAAAATGTTTGGAAGCACAAGTAAAGTGCCTTAGTTGAAAAATCAAAGTGCGGGGCTTGATTTTAGAATCATGGAGTGCAACAACCGAAAGTGCTTTCACCCCAAGGGAAGGGCAAAAGTCTCATTCGCCTCCCTTTGGGGTGAATGCGTACAAAAGGCATTAAGACTTTTGGGTGGAAAATTCAAAAAGGGTTTTGCCCCAATGAAGGGGTGAAACTCTCATTCACTTCTCATTGAGGTGAAAGCATATCATATAAAAGATTCTGATTTAAAAAAGAGTATAGCACCTCTGCTCCCTCCGATTGAAACAGATTATTCAAAGCTCTTTCACCTCAAATTTACATTAGTTAACACCTCACGAAAGCAAAGTGCAACATGTAAAAGGGCATGGGGCCCCATTCCAAAATTAATGAAGTGCAGCAATTGAAAAAGGCGTGTTCACCCTAGGGAAGGGGCGAAAACCCCATTCGCTCCCCAATGGGGGTGAACGTATGTGTTAAAGATGACAAGGGGGAAAGATTATATAAAGCACCAAAGTCAACGTAATAGAAGTAGTTAAAAGGGCTTTCACCCCAAATGAGGGGTGAAACCCCCATTCGCCCCTCATTGGGGTGAAAATATTAAATGAAAATTTTACAACCCGTGCTACTCAATTTAAAAGGTAATATTTTAAAAAAAATTTGCCCTGAGAGTCGCGCTAAAAATAGTTTATGATGGCAACCACACCGACAGTTTAAAGAGAAGTCAAATGTGACCAATAGTTCTTTCATCCTATGTTTGGGGTGAAAACTCCTGTTTGCCCTTCACTGGGTGAAACAATATGCAAAGGTTTTAAAATGTGGGAGGCACGCTCCAACTTTTCGAGCGATTGCATACAAGGATTTTCGTTAAAGTTTTAATTAAAGGATGGAAGGCAAAAATAAGACAAAGGAAAACACAAAAGCAAGAGTTGTCATAGCCTTATTATTAAAAGCTTTGGAAATAGATAAAAGAAAGATTTTTAAATTTGATTTTTTCTTTTTATAAATGGCATAAAAATAAGACAAAGGAGAAAATAAAAAAGCTCCAGTTGAAAAAGCTTTAAAAAGGGCGCTTTTCTAAAAATGGGGCGAAAAAAGAAAGGCAAAGAATTATTTTAAAAGGAGGAAGTTTACCATGAAATTATATCAAACAGGTTGAAGGCATTTTTGGAGCGAAAGGAGAAGAGACCAAGTGCACCCCGAAAGTGTTTTCGCCCCTCCATTGCTTTTTTGGAAGAATGATGATTTTTCAAGTGCAATCAAATTTTTAAGAGCACCCTCTCAAAGCGATTTCGCCCTCCAACATGTGGTAAATTTTGGAAGGTGTACATGCACATTAATGATGCATTTTCAGAGCATTTAATTTAAAACATGCACTTGAATTTGCATTGGGAGGTGATTTGGTGTTCTCGAGGAATAAAATATCACACCAGTGGAAGTAGAAGCACTCATTGGTCCTCAAGTGGCAAATTTATTTTTCCAAGGTAGTTTTAGCAACTAGGGTACACTATTTGAAGTTCCACATAGCAGAAGGGCACACTTTTTAAAAGTGATTTTGTAGTGAATAACATTCAATTACTATTAAGCATTGGGATAAATGCTGGTTGAGGGAAACAAGGCATGCGCCCTCCCGAATTCACCATGAAAGTTTACTACATTTACTCTGGTAGTTATGGCACATTCTATAAATATAATAGGTAACTTTTCCAAGAGTTAAAATTTTTTAAAATATTTCTGCTCATGCATTTTCAAGTTTTTTATTGCGGAAGCTACAGAGCGCTTTCAAAACTGTCATGGTTTGCAAAATGGGTATGAAAACCAAAGAGGTGAAAGAAGCTGCAGAGCCCAAGCAATCAAAGAAGTGGGCAAAATACAGGATGAAATCCAAGAAGACCCACAGAAATGAAAATGTATATTTGGCCCCGCACTCTGACACCATGGCAGAGGTCAAAGACAGTGTGATCACCAACAAGGGCATGGTGAAGCTTCGGCAAGATGTGGAATTTGCCGTAAATCAAGGATTGACGATGGAGAGCCCTTTGACTATGTCATTTTATGCACAATTATTTTGGTATCTGTGTATGCCCGTACACCCTTGCTCGAAGCTGGTAAAATTGATTGCCAAATTTTATAATCCAATTACCAGGGTTGTTCGAAGAGTGAATGGGAGAGGTGCTTTTCTCTATCTCCACCACTGAAGTGAGGGAAGCATTTGCCTATGGGTTAAAACCTCCTTCTGATATGATTTTTAAGAAGTTGCACATCAATGAGCAAGAAGAAAGATATGTTTCTACGGTAACGATGCGCCAGTTCATGGAAACACAATTGATTAAGGAGCCGCAGCTAGGGCAACTACCAAATATGCCTAAGCCTTTGTCCGAATTCAAGAGCCCAGACTTATTTTCGATGTTGGCATGGGTTGCTGGTCTTTCGGTAGATTCTACAGTTCACAAGTGGCAGGCAACGCTAGTGCAATGTATATCTCAAGTGGAGTTTTACGCTCCAACGACCATGAGAAAGAGCATAAATCCAATTTATTTTGATTGGGCCGATTTCATTTATCAAAAAATGCATATTCAGCTAGAGAAGTTGAATACCAGAGAAGAGACTTCATTCAAGCATACCTCCTTCCTTGTCTGGTATTTCTTCTTTCACTTACACCAACATTTTTTGTTTATAGCAGTAAAACAAGTTGATGAAAAGGATGAACTGTTGCCTGTTTATATGTGGACTCCCACTCTGTCAAGGAGGGAGTCATACTATAGTTTTAACCACCTATTTTTGGGGCCTACAAATTGAGCTGATTTGCGATAAGAGTGAAAGAGTACCACGGGAAATGAAGGAGGTGGTTGTCACAGCCAAAAAGGGTGACATATTTTTGTTGACTCAAGGTATGGTTGTAAGAATTTATGGCTTCACGGGTAAGCCATTCCTGCTCCCATACTTCACCATCGAGCATGTTTTCACCATGGAGGTGGTGCGCTAGACTAACTACACGAATGATGTGTATGGATTAGGGTGTGGCAAAAGAATGACTTGCACCATGTCATTCAAGTTTGGCAGCATAGAGGTGAACCAGGTCGGGCAAAACAGGCTACTCACAGAGGCACTTCAAGACCTGGGTCTGATAGAACTACCGCAATGGTGGAGATATGACCCATTGGGTAAATTTTTGGAAATAATCAAGGCCAAGACTTTTCATTGTTGTCCACGACCCGATATCCAGGCAAATCGTAACAATTTTGATGGGCATGATTTAGAGTGGCATGTTGAAGATATGATGTCGCTTCCTCTGTGGCATGACTTTTATGAGCAGGAGGCTAAATATAACCCGATAGTGCATAGAGATCACATTCCTCCATCGGGGCTATTTGGCCAAATGAAGGAACAATTGCCCACGTGGACCGAAGAGAAAATTATGAATTGGTGGATTATGCGGGTCCACAGAGGGAAAATTACATCTGGTTTCGGGTTGAAGATGGATGGGGTATTTTTGGAGGCATACGATGAATTTGTAAACATCTATCAACCCATCACTTTCACCAAGGTCGTGCCTCAAAGTTTTAAAAAAATTGATAGTTAAGAAAGCATGGTGAGAGAAGAGTGTCCAACAGTTGAGGAAGAGACACATAAGGAAGAAGAGCAGTAGTACGTGTTTCAACGAAGATCCCAACGGGTGAAGCAGAATATAGATGGGGCACCTTTGTTGGAGAAGCAAATTTTTGGAGAGCTGCTTCTATTATTTAAAGTTGTGAAGAAGCCAAGAACTGGTATTACTTATTCATATACCATTACAATATCTACTGTTGCAGTTTCTACAGTTTTAGTGGCTACATCAATTGTTAATCCATTTTTGATGGTATCGATTGCTCTAATTATCTTTGCCCAAATGTTTCAATTAATTCACAAGCAACCAATGGACCAATAGGTGGAAATTATTAACCTTGAGGTGGAAGCAAAGGAGCAACATGAAGAACCCATTGCATAGTCATTTCCATCACTAGGACACACGACACTCACATCCGAAGGTACATTTTTCATTCCCTCTTCTTCTACTTCAGAGCAAGTAGTGATTGTTAGTTCATTTCCATCAGTCCCTACTTCTTTCACCCCTCCATTTGGTATGCCTTCCATGTCCATTTTGCTCCCTTCCTCTCACCCACAAGTCACTACTGCTCCTTCTTCTCTTCCCCTCTCTTTGACCTCCCTTTATTTTAGTTTATTTGCTTCAGGTCCGAACCCGTTTTCGTGCCCTTCCCCTTCTATTTCTACCACCACTTCCACTATCGTTGTAAGTACGCAAGCTCCTCCAAGAGTGAGTGTAACTACAGCCAAACTAGGTTCTTCCATCCACTCTACTATTTTGATCCCCCCTCTCATAGTTGTCTCCTCTTCTTCCTTTGAGCCAGACCATGCACAAATTTTGATTCCTTTCACGCCATTTTTGGAGTTGCAAGTGCTTCCCAAAGCCGAGGTGATGCTCGAGCAGCCTGATGTAGAAAATATTAATCGTGCTCATCTCAGTTCATCATAGTGGCTGAAGAGTTGCAGAAGAAAAGAGGCACTCGCTCCAGCTAGGCCGCTCAAGAAAGTCACCTTCGATCCGGTTGCTATGGAGGCTCACACTACTAAGATAATTCCCCTGGTCCAAAAGCCATGAGGAGAGATGATACCGAGCGATTACGCTTATGAGACCATGATGGAGGACCTGATGAGGATTGATCCCACTAAAAAAATGGGGAATATACAAGTTGATATGAGTTCGGTTTATCTACATGGCAAGTATTATAAGCAAAGATATTATGACACCGAAACAAAAATTACTGAACTTGAAGATGCCTTGGCAGCAAGTAGAGTGCAACAGGAGAAGATGGTGATAGAAATTGAACACTTGCGTCAATAGGTAGGGGTGCATCAAAAGGAAAAGGATGCAGTAGAGCAGCAGGTGCAAGCACTGAAGGCGCAACTTGAGTCCATATAGAATCAACTAGCGGGAGAAGGCCACACAAGTTGTAGGCTTCTCTCATAAAACAATTAAGGAGGCTCATCTTCGGTTGGCTCAAAGCTGTGAGAAGTTGGCAGCTAGAGCAGTCCAAGTTCTGCAGTATCTCTATGAGGCTCAAATTCAGATTCAATTGAGCCAGTAGATAGTAGACAGTATTGAGGAGATGTTGGAGCCTCATCTAGAGATGGCTATGAAGATCCAAGCCTTGGCTCAGTCCAATATGCATGTTCGCCCCATGAGTGAGATGGACCGAGCTTGGTCAACCACCAAATTCACGTTGCATAGTTATTTTCAGAGGTTGGATCTGGTAAGAGAAGGTAGGAAGCTTCTCAACATAATGGAGCGGGAGCATACTATTTTAATGTTTCATTTTGATGCTCTCGCTGATATGGGATTTCCAGATTTTACTAATGAATGGGGTGAGCCTCTGCCAAAGGAATAGTTAGAAGCGGTATGGAAGAATTTTGTGGAAGACACATCCAAAATTGACAAGTGGGAGGAGCCCATCATAGAGGAACAGGTGTTGCCACTTATGAAGAAGTTCACCCGTATGGAGCTATCCTTGTTCGAGTTGGCCCAACGAGCTAAGTGCCTTAGCCTGGAGGATATTGAACACTTGCAGTTTATCTATGAATCACTTAGTGTTCCCTCCATGTTCACCATGCATGCTTGGGTAGATGCAGTTACAGTTTATGAGATCACCTATAAAATTTTGAAGGAGCAAGAAGAGGAGGCCATAGCAAAATAGAAAGTAGAAGAGTAAGCGAAAGCAATATGGATAGCAGTAGAGGCAGAGGTAGCTGAAAAGGTAGCAGTTGAGCAGGCGCAGGAAAAGGCATCCAAATTAGAAGTGCCAACTAAGGCAGCCGGTAAGAAGACCCAATAAGGAGCCCAATGGATAAAGGCCTAGGATCGCTTGCATCCATGCGAGCTGGATACCCCATGAGCCACCAAAAATATTGGCAATTTTGACATTATGCCACATTAAAATTTTGATGGAGTTTTATTGAATGATTTTATTTATTGTAAAAGTGAAAAATATATTAATACTATGATTGCAGTATTTTGGTCGATATAATATGTTGCAGTTTATTTTTTGTGTGTCAACCTCCTTCTTTGTCTCTTTTTTATATATAAGTTTCATGAAAATAATGGGTGTTATAAGGTAAAATGGTTGGGAAAATTGGTTGGTGAGATCAGTTAAAATTGCCCAAAGACATTTGCAAAAAATGGTGCCCAAGGACTAAGTGCATATAAAATGTAGAGGCCTTACTAAGGGTTAAAATTGTGTTCACCTCAAAATATGGGTGAAGGGCCCGTTCACCTCACTCTGGGGTGAACGTGGAAATTTAAAGGTGAAAAGGAAGTGTTAAGATGGCAAGGTGCTTTCCCCCAAGTGAGGGGTGAAATTCCCTTTCGCCCCTCGTAGGGGTGAAAATACATTTTAATGGTTAAGTTTGAAGTGGGCCCAAAGTCGAAGTGCAATGGTAATATAAATAAGTGTGTTCACCCCAAATATGGGGTGAAAGCATCGTTCACCCCACTTTGGGGTGAACGTCCCCCAAGTTTTTCAAAGATGATGCGCCAAGGTAGCACGTTGACTAGTCAACTGGGCTTTCACCTTAGTGGAGGGGTGAAAGTCCCTTTCGCCCCTCCCTGGGGTGAAAGCACAACAAAATGGTGAGTTTAGGTGCCAAGATAAGCTTTGAAAAGTCAAAGATTCATTCACCCCAAAAGAGGGGCGAAGACACCTTTCGCCCTCTCTTCGGGTGAATGCACATAAAGGGCGAAGCTACATGAATACGGCCCCACCAACACATCAAGGACTTTGTTTTCAGTTTGGGCAAATACTAAAGGGGTAGGCATTGAAAATTCAAAGTTACGTTCACCCAAGGTGAAGGGCAATAGTACCTTTCACCTCTTTTGGGGTGAACGTATATTTTAAAAATTTTAAAAGAGAGAGAGCTTCCAAAGGAGGTCATCAACAACGCTTTCACCCCAGATAAGGGGTGAAACTCCCATTTGCCCCTCTCTGGGGTGAAACGACATAATGATGGATAAAAATGTCAGAGTAAAATGAAAGCATTAAAAGGTGTTTCGCCCAAGGGAGATTGTTGTTCTGGAATGAATGTGACGAAGTAAATTGAGTTGTAAATTGTGTATTCAACGAAAACATATGGAGCAATGCAAAGTATGACTCGGAGGTACAGATTCAGCAAAATTATTAAAATTACTACTATAGGGGTGCCCTCTTCACCAGGAAGCACGAATGAGGAAGAATGATGCAGGTTGAAGGAGACACGTTCGCTCATTGCTTGGTTTCGGGTGAATTCTATTTTCAGCATCAATAGAGGTTTTCAAAGGCGCTCAGTTCGGGTGAATGAAGCGAATTTAATGATTGGGGCGAGGAGTAACTGAAGTTGTTGATTTCAAGCAAAAAGAGCTGCAACATTAAAATCACCGGGCAATTTTCATGAATTCCAAGGTATTCCGAACAGGAGCAAATTTTTGAGGCATAGCGAATGTACCAAGTCATCGACCACCTTTGCAGTTTTCCATGCACCGACGCCCGAATGTGCTGATTTCTTGGAGGTTTTTCCTTAGAAACTGGATCGTTGTTTCAAAAGGTGGATTTTCAAGATTTTCGAGGAGGAATTTCCTCACCAGGGTTCCTGATCTGTAAACATTTTGTCTTCATGTGAATTAAATGAAAGAGGCAAAATCCTCTATAAATACTACACAATTTCCATTGTAAAAAGGAGGATAGACATTCTACAGAAAAACTATTCAAGTTCTCTACGTAAATAGAAGAATTTGTGGCTTCTAATTTTGCAAGTAGTCTCTTTGTGTGATTTCTTTCTATTCAAGCATTTCTATTTTATATTCATGTTTGCTATCTGTTGTTAAGTTCAAATTCTGCACCTAGATTTGGGCATTGCTGGTGTAAGTGTGAGTACTGGAATGCGATTCTGGAAGTTGTCTCCGAGGAACTGTAAGTAGATTCTCTTGCCTCCTTTTCTATTTTATGTTGCTATAACACTTGGTTGGAATTCTTGCTTCTAGTCTGTCCCCAATCCTACATCTTTGGCCTGTGGCTATATTTCCCATTTCTTTCCGTTATTTCCAATTTCTTTCCTACAACTCTAGACTTAAATCGATGTAGGATTAGTAAGGGAGCCAACCCTCTCTAGAGATTGGCACGGAGGACATTTCTTTCCTTCGACCTTTCAATGTTGGTCGTGTCTAGGGTGCACAAATGTATGTTTGTATTTTAGGAAGATATTTGACCAACAATGATGCTAGGCATTTCATCATACCACTATTGCTCTTTAGACTACAACATTTCTAATATCAATTCAGGTGGCACCTTAAATAAATGTTTTTCTAATATTATGAGCTCATACGTTAAAACAATAATGCTCCAAGCTCAAATGTGTTGGTTTTTTGACTCCATATATTCACCAACTAATCCAAACATTTCCATTATCTATCTCAAATACTTTGACTACTTTTCAACTTTGTCTATCACACAATTCGACTTCCTTACTGCTAGTGAGTGCTTGTTGAAATAGACATTAATTTAGTTGTTCTTAGGGTGTTTATCCTCTGAGGACAGTGTTATGATATTGACACTACTCCTCTCAGGACAATGTTATGATATTAACACTACTCCTCTCAGGTTAACATTCTTAGAGTGGCGTTGTTCCTCTAATGGTGAATTTATGAGGTTCACTTTTCTCCTCTCAAGGTGGCTTTTTCAACATTCCTAGGGCATTGCTCTCCTACAAATTATGTTCTGATGGAGGACAAAAAATGCAAACTCCAAAAATCCAGAAAATTTCATTCATTAACTGGAAAATCTCTTTACAGATAGAGTGATACCACTGATGGAGGACGAAAAATGCAAACTCCAAAAATCCAAAAAATTTCATTCATTAACTGGAAAATCTCTTTACAGATATAGCCCGCAGGCTTTACAACAACCAGCGCTCTGCTTGGTTTTCTCTAACTACACTCTAAGTGCCTTCTCCAATCCACCCCCCTCCAAATCCATTACAATCTCTGAGTTTTTATTGAGGTCTCGACCCTCTAGGCCATTAATAACCCATTTGGCAGAATTCAATACCAAAATCGACAAAATTGGTTTCCACAGCTGAGTCTTCAATTTTCCTTCTATAATTGGGCAACTGTCCTGGTCTGCCATGAAAGCATGCATTAAAGAGACCCTTGACCTGCAACTGCCATTTTGTCAGACTATTCTTTTGATTTGTTGTCTCATCCGTATTGTCCATGACCTACAACTGTCAGTTTGTCAGAATGTTATTCTATGACTATTGCCTCTTTTTTCGTGCGTGTGGCCATATGCATGTTGATTTCTTATTTGTTTTCTTCTGATCGTGATATCGCGACCTATCGCGATATCGCGACAAAATTCCCATGCGTCCTCGCTTTTGTTTTTGTGTCGCGACGTCGCGATATCGTGACCTCCCCGCCTTCTTGCCTTGCCGTCACTTTTATGTCATGATTTCATGATGCGGAGGGGTCACAATATCGCGACGTCATGAAATCATGACATAAAAGTGACGATAAGGCAAGAAGGCGAGGAGGTTGTGATATCGTGATGTCGCGATATCGCGATGTCGCGATATCATGACCTCCTCGCCTTCTTGCCTTGCCGTCACTTTTATGTCATGATTTCATGACATCGCGATATCGCGACCCCTCCGCCTTCTCACCTTGCCTTCACTTTTATGTCATGATTTTGTGACCTCCCCGCCTTCTTGCCTTGCCTTCACTTTTATGACATGATTTCACAATATCATGACCTCCCCGCATTCTTGCCTTGTTAAAACAACCAACTTCTGCCTAGATAAAACAAAACACTTAGAAAAATTTTGTCTGATACAAGATTGCTCTGTTGCCGTCGGATGCTCCTGCATCAGACACTCGGGGTTGATAGAGAAGTGACCTTCACTTCTGTGTTGTTCGGTCATCGCCTTCTGCAACACCTCCAAAAATTCATCTACCTCTGCAGCCTACTTAAATCCCGTCTCCTGGAAAAAACTTTTTCTACCTTCTACCAGAAAAATTTTGGCACTGCTGCACACCTTCTCATCCATTGTCTGCAAGGGCTTCAACTTGTGTCGCACTCCATATTTCGTCAATGAGTACGTATTTGCACGACCATCATGCACTACACTTCGATCAAACTGCCATGGCCTTCCTAACAACAAATGGCAAGCATCCATTGGAAAAACATCACACAGGACCTCGTCCTGGTACTTTCTAATATTGAACGTGACTAAGCACTGTTCACGGACCCATGCTCTGTGGTCCTTTTGCAACCATGCAATCTGGTATGGATGCGGGTGTCTCCTCCTCTCTAGTTGCAACTTAGTGACCATTTCCTTGGAGACTAAGTTCTCAGTGCTGCCATTGTCTATAATCACGTTATAGACTTTACCTGCACTTTTGCACCTTGTGCAGAACAGGCTTCTCCTCTGCTCTAGTTTGTCTTCCTCAATCAGCATGACTCTCCTTTTGACCATGACTTCTCCTCTCTCTACCTCCTCAGAATGTTTTGATTCAGCATCTTCATCTTCTACAGTAGCTCTGGCAGGACCCACGTCCAGATCTACCTCTTCCTCTTGGGTAGCCATTGTTCTAAACTTGGGGTCTGTAATCTTCACCCACTTTTTGCTCTTGGCTGCTGCTAGCTTCTTCTTTCTTCTCCTATTTTCTTTCATATATTCTTCCACCAGTCCTTCCTCCATGACCTCTTCCTCTTTGTTTTCTCTCAAACCTTCTGTTTAGTTTCTCTTCAACCTTCAGAGCAAACTGGTAAGCATCCTCAATAGTGCTCACCCAAACTAGGCTCAACTCCTCCTGGATACAGGGTCTCAACCCATTGAAATAACGGGCCACCTTCTCCTTGTTCACCTTTAAATGTCCAATTTTGATAGAGATCTTATAAAACTCCTCTGTGTATTCTTTGACAGTTTTGCTCGACTGTCTCAAACTCTGCATTTTCTTTAGCAGATCCAACTCGTAATCTGTAGGAATAAACTATCCTTTCATCTTTTCTCCCATTCTATCCCATCTTGTTATTCTTTCCTTCCCTCTTTTGTTCCTTTCCAGTTGTATTCCCTTCCACCAGATGCTGGCATGACCCTTCAGCTTGGTCTTAGCAAATCTGACCCGATTAGGGTCTTCAACCTCCTCATATTCAAAATATTCTTCTAGATCATTTATCCAGTCAATCACCTCTTCTAGATTTAGGTTTCCAGAATATGTAGAAACCTCCATTTTTGGTTTCTTTCCAATCTGGGAGATGGCTTTGCATAACCTGGCCTGTGTAGGATCCATAGCCTCTTCTTCTTCCTCAAACTGGTCTTCTTCTTCATCAACTTCGTCTTCACTTCCTTCTTCCCTTCTGGGCTCGTGCCCTCTACATAGCTCTTCTTGCAGGGCTTGAACTTGCCTCTACAAAACTCGGACATCTTCCACTGTCGCCATGCCTCTCCCACCAATAGGGTTTCTTCTTGGAGGCATTCTTCTCACTCTCTCACAAGCCCTTCCATAGATCCTGGTGTAACTGCCTCACATCCGGTGATCTGTTTCACACTCAAGAACTTCCTGCTCTGATGCCATTTATGGGGGACGAAACGCAAACTCCAAAAATCCAAAAAATTTCATTCATTAACTAGAAAATCTCTTTACATATACAGTGATACCACTGATGGAGGACGAAAAATGCAAACTCCAAAAATCTAGAAAATTTCATTCATTAACTGGAAAATCTCTTTATAGATACAGCCCACAGGCTTTACAACAACCAGCGCTCCGCTTGGTTTTCTCTAACTACACTCTAAGTGCCTTCTCCAATCCACCCCCCCTCCAAATCCATTACAATCTCTGAGTTTTATCGAGGTCTCGACCCTCTAGGCCATTAATGACCCATCTGGCAGAATTCAATACCAAAATCGGAAAAATCGGCTTCCACGACCGAGTCTTCAATTTTCCTTCCATAATTGGGCAACTATCCCGATCCGCCATGAAAGCATGCATTAAAGAGACCCTTAACCTACAACCATCGTTTTGTCATACTGTTCTTCTGATCTATTGTCTCATCCGTATTGTCCATGACCTACAACTACCGCTTTGTCAGAATGTTTATCTGTGATTGTTGCCTCTTTTTTCGTGCACATGGCCGTCCGCATGTTGATTTCTTATTTGTTTTCTTCTTATCACAATATCGCAACCTGTCGCAATATCATGACAAAATTCCCTTGCGTCCTCACTTCTATTTTTGTGTCGCGATATCGCGACGTCGCGATATCGCGACCTCCCCGCCCTTGAGCCTATGCTTTGTTTTTATGTCGCAATTTTATGACGTCGCGATATTGCGACGTTGCGATATCACGACCTCCCCGCCTTCTCACCTTGCCTTCACTTTTATGTCACGATATCGCGACGTCGCGATATCGTGACCTCCCCGCCTTCTTGCCTTGCCATCACTTTTATGTCATGATTTTGCGACGTCGCGATATCACAACCTCCCCGCCTTCTTGCCTTGCCGTCACTTTTATGTCATGATTTCGTGACGTCACGATTTCGCAACGTCACGATATCGTGACCCCTTCGCCTTCTCGCCTTGCCTTCACTTTTATGTCACGATTTTGCAACGTCGCGATATCGCGACCTCCCCGCCTTCTTGCCTTGCCTTCACTTTTATGTCACGATTTCGCGACGTTACGATATCATGACGTCGCGATATCGCGACCTCCCTGCCTTCTTGCCTTGTTAAAACGACCAAATTTTGCCTGGATAAAACAAAACACTTAGAAAAATTTTGTTTGATACAAGATTGCTCGGTTGCCGTCGGATGCTCTTGCATCATGTTCTAAAGGTGTTACTATTTTTAGGATAACATACTTAGTATTGTGTTCCTTTTACTTTATTTCTTCTACCTTTCACTTAGAAATTTACCCTTTGGGTAGTTGTTCTCAATGAGCACTCAAGCTCTTCTTTTGCATATTTTGTAATAAATTTATACATTGTAGCAGGTCTTACATTAATCTACATTGGATGGTTCTTTCTCTGTATTAACTCTACGTCCAATGAATCTTATTATGTAATAGCTCTACGTTCAGTTACTCTTGATTTGTTATAGCTCTTCATCTAGTAGGCTTGTTCTATGATGGCTTATTTTGTGTAAGCCGAATGATTCTTTCTTCCTTTGATTATAAGCCTCTACATTGTAAATGTTTAACCTTTCTACAGGCTAAAGCATTATTTTTCTTTTGTTTATTTCTCTTAGTTTGGCCAAATAATATTTCTATTTCTTCCACATCTTTAGTCAAAGTTAAGGTTTATGTGACTTGAATCTCATCTTCTCTTAGTCTCTTTCTTGAATAAAATTCAAGGTCGATATGACGTAAATTTCTTCCTTATATTCTTATTAACTATAATATCCAATATCAAGGTCTATAATGACATGTATGTCTTTCTTATCTTCTCTTATGTAATGTCTTATTTTAGCCTATGTCAAGGTTAATATCTCTATGAAATGAAACATGATATATTACAGCTCTTATCTAATAATCCACTGCTTAAAGTAGGCTTACTCTATATAGCTTGCTTTTAAAATTGATATATCTATGTCAAGACAAATGTATATATATATATCAAGAACTAATATATGTTTCTTCTAATTGAATTTCTTACTTTTTGTTTTTTCTTCTACTATATATTCTTCTTTATTGGTTTCTTAAACCAATGTTAAGGTCAATATGACCTAAAACATCTTCTTGTATCAAGATCAATACCTTATGATCTAAAATCTTCTATTATCAATGCCAATACCTTATGATCTAAAATATTTCTAATTTTGTGTTCTTTCTTATCTCTTATGATGCTTTGAATACTTCTCAATCTGTTGTTATCAGTTCTTCTACACTTAGAAGTTCAAACTCTTCTCTATCCATTGTAGAAAGCTTCTCGCACTTGTGATGCATAATCTCTATTGTAATTCTTTCTACTATACTCTCAAGGTGACTTGAGCATCCTTGTATCTTCAACTTTCTTCTAAGTTGGAAATAATCAATGTCAAGGGATATCTATGTCCCTAAATCCTCTTTCTATGTCAAGGTGACTTGAATGTCCTTTGATTCTTCTATAAATGTCAATGTGACGTTGAAAATTGCCAAATATTCTATCAATATCAAGGTGCTTCTAAAAGAACTGGAATCTTCTATCAATGTCAAGGGTTGACTATTACCTTGAATGATCAACTATCTCAAATTTTAATAGCCTATTTATATATATGAGTCCTATTTTTCACTAGGTATTCTTCAATCATGGAAATAGCATAGCCTATCTACTCAATATGACCTTATAATAGAGTTTGATTTTCACCGCCTTCAAAGAGGATAGAATCTTAATAAACTCTATCAAATTGGATAAAATCAATTTATGTAAGTGGCTAAAATAACTCTATCAATATGGGTAGATTTTGGTGGTAGATCTGATCCCATTTATGGCTTTTTAATCGTTAATACTACCATAAATATCATAGGTTAAATATCAGAGGATCAAATATAATATAGCCATAGTACAATAAGGTCAGGATAATGATATGAGTAGAATAATATGAGAAAATTAATATGTAGAGTAAGGCTTATAATAACTCAAATAACATTCAATAATAAGCAACAAAATGAATGTAATAGCCTTAATCATTCATGTACTATGCATGAAGAACAACTTACAATATTAATTTCTCAAATTGTATGCAATATTTATTACTCCTCTCTCTTACAAATATGACAATAATGATCACTTTGATGATAATTTATTATTCATTTATGGAGTACTAACTCCATAATACAACCATAATAGTATGAGTCTTTGGATTCTTGATTATTCCTTTTCATATGCCAAGTATCATGACTCTTGGCTTTTCTACTTGACACTTGCATACTTGATGAACACATGGCTCTATAATGTATGTACACCTATACATGACTCTTGGACTTCTATAAGTTGCACACTCTAACCCGAGATATTTGTGCACATATTTACATTACATATTTTCACTCTTACATATAAGACACTTATGCACATAGACTCAACTTACACTTGCACACTAACTCACATGACACTTGTGTATATCCTGCACATCCACACTTACATAAAGGAAAATAATACTCACACTCTAAACTATGATTCAACCCTAATATTTTATTTACAAATTTACCATGAAGGTACCATGTATGTACATTAGAATATACCAAATAATGTAATATACTCCAACACCCCATGTATTACATTATTTGGTTGTTGAAGACTTTAGTCTTCAATCATGGTTTTTATTTTCATATTCAATCTTCAAGAGACCTTTCATTGCATGTGATATTTTTCTTGAGATCCATCAAGTTCATATTCATGCTTGAATTTGATTTCATCATCAACTTATTTGTATTCAACTTCATGTTCTTCAATCTTTGTAGCTTCAATATTACAAGTTTATTGAATTATTTTATTGTTATCAGATTCTTGTATAAGAACATTTCCTTATTCTTTATCCTTAGAATCATATGATTTTTTTTTTTCTTGTATAGTATCTTCTAAACATTCACTTAGCACATCATAATAAATTCTTGAATTAGATGAACCTAGAATATCAATATTGCATGAAGAATGAATTAAGTTTTCTAGAAATGATCCATTTATTTCCACTTTTTTATTAATAGATTCAATCAACTCCTTTTGTTTTGCATTCTCATATTTATGATGCTTAAGTGAAAAAATACCATATTCATTATACTACCTATACTTAAAGGTATCATAATATTATCCTTTCCATCAACAATTTCATCAATAAGACTTGCATGCAAATAGTATTCAAATGTTTCAAAATTTTAGCTATGGCTTCACTATAGATTAACTTTGAAACTATGTCTATCTTTCCTTTAGATTATTCAATCAATTTCTTAATCACAAATTTTATGACATCCACTTTTTTTTTATTGGTAAAATATTTCATTAAAAGTGGGTTTTGAAAGGGGCCCCAAAACCTTGTTACAAAAGGTCAATAGACCATCCAGATGGCCGCAGGGAAGGCATTTTTGAAAATCCCACCTAAGGCAGGAAAATTAAAAATAAACATTATAAATCCCACCCAAGATAGGAAATACATGAAATTTAAAATGAAAATTAAAAATCATGCTCAAGACAAGAAATTCAAAAAATCCTGCCCAGGCAAGAAAAATATGAAATTAAAAATCCCGTCCAAGGGGAAAACCAAAAACTAGAATTTTGCCAAGGAGAAACCAGACTTCAAAGCCACCTGGAAAGGAAATTCATCCTGGGAGAGGTAGCTGGACTAGAGAAAACCATCATTCAAATTTGAATGGCCCATCCTACCCAAGCAGGACCAAAAAAACATGAGCAAATAGGAAAAATTGGAATCCCACTCAGGAAAACCAGAAACCACCAGGATCCCACCCAGGGATGACTTGGGAAGGTCATCTAGGAAGTAGCATCCTGCACACAACTTGAAAAGTGGATCAACAAGTCAAAGTATCTCCACAGGCCACGACATCAAATTTTTATTTTCTAATCATAAACTCCATATTTTTTTTATTTTTTTTTATTTTTTTATTTTTAAATTTACATGGTGGAATCGGTAGCCGCCACGAATCCGGGAAGGCTGTCCGGCTTTTATGGCTGCCACAGTATTCTGCGTTGTCCGCCCCAGAAGTCGCCACACATATCTTCGCGCAGTCCGCCCCTATAACCACCATGCCACAATCATTTTAAACCTTTTACATCGTTGAAAGCACTAGGAAAGGGACAAGCGTTCAGTCCGGCGAGGCCCGAGATTTGAACCTTGGACCTCCACCCCCATTATGGGGTTTGGATGAACCAATTGGTCTACACCTCGAACCTATCATAAACTCCATATTATTATCCATAAAATTTATAGATTTTTATACCTTTGAAGTAGATATCCTTATAACTCCTAAGTTTAAATAAATAAATGTTTCTAATTTAATTCTTATTAAGTAGCAAACCTTATGTCTCCCTAGGTTTAGAAACTAATGAATATAAAATTTGTAAATTTATATTTTTCCTAAATTTGAAGTTGAGATCCTTTTGTCTCCCAAATAAATAAATTTGCAAAAAAATCAATAATATCAACCTTTTAAATTTTCAAAAATAAACTCAAAATAATTTTTCAAAAACTTTAAATAAAATTTTTCAAAATTTAGAAAGCTTATAAGTAAATTATCTAATTGATTTCCTTATCATTCCATCCTAGAAAATTTTTAAGAAACTTAACTTTACTCAAAAAATAAAGTGCTTTAAATAAATTGATTACTCAAAAAACTCCAAAAAATTTCTACTCTAACTTAATACTTATCACTCCACACTCAATAACTTTAAATAACTTAAATAATCCATAAAGCCTTTGAATTCCTATGTTTTCTAGTAATTAAATTCAAAAATAGTAACCCTAACCTTTACTTTTTCCTATGTTGACTTATTTGATGACTTCACTAGTTCTGCTCTATTTCGATGCAATGTCCCTCATGCTGCGTGTGCTATATAGGTCTTGGTTTCTTAGTACATGGCTGATGGTATGCTAAGCATTTCATCTTACCACTGTCGCTCTTTAGACTATGGCATTCTAACATCAATTCAGGTGGCTCCTTAATTAAAGAGGTTTATGAGCTCATACGTTAAAAGAATAATTTTCTAGGCTCGAATGTGTTGGAGTTTTGACTCCATAGATTCACTAACTCATATCAAAATTCCCCTTGTGTATATCAAATGCTTTGACTACCTTTCAACTTTTTCTATCATACAATTTGACTTCCTAGCAATCAGTAATTTCATTGTTCTTAGGGCATTTCTCCTCTCAGGATAGTTTTATGATATTGACACTACTCTCAAGACAATGTTCTTAGAGTGGCATTATTCCTCTCAAAGTGGATTTATGAGGTTGACATTGATCCTCTCAAGGTGGCTTCTTCAACATTCTCAGGGTATTTTTCTCTTGAGGATTATGTTCTAAAGGTGTTTCTCTTCTCAAGATAGTGTACTTAGGATCGTGTTCCTTTTACTTTATTGCTTCTGCCTTTCACTTAGAACTTTATCCTTTGAATAGTTATTCTCTATGAGCACTCAAGCTCTTATTTTTCATCTTTTGTAATAACTTTGTACGTTTTAGCTAGTCTTGCATTAATCTACATCGGATGGTTCTTTCTCTGTAATATCTCTACATCCAATGACTCTTTCTTTGTAATATCTCTACGTTCAGTTACTCTTGCTCTATTATAGCCCTTCATCCAATTGGCTTATCTACAATAGCTTTATTTTTGCAAGTCAGATGATTATTTCTTCCTTTGATTACAAGCTTCTACATTATAAATGTTTAACCTTTCTATAGGCTACGCAATTCTTCTTCTTTTGATTATTTCTCTTAGTTTGGCCAAATAATATTTTTATTTCTTCCACATATTTACTTAAATTCAAGGTCTATGTGACTTGAATATCATCCTCTTAGTCTCTTTCTTGAATCAAAGTCAAGGTCGATATGATATAAATTTCTTCCTTATATTCTTGTTGCCTATAATATCCAATTTCAATGTCTATAATGACCTATATATATTTCTTATCTTCTATTTTGTAATGGCTTCTTTTAGCCTATGTCAAGGTCAATATCTCTATGACCTAAAACTTGATATCATACAGCTCTTATCTACTAATCCACTACTTAAAGTAGACTTACTCTATATAGCTTCTTCAAAATTGATATATTTATCTCAAGAAAAATGTAACTTTATCAAGACCTAATATTTGTTCCTTATAATTGACTTTCTTTCTTTATTAATTTTCTACTACTATATATTCTTCTTTGTTGGCTTCTTGAATTAATTTTAAGGTCAATATGATCCAAAACTTCTTCTTGTATCAAGATCAATACCTTCTGACCTAAAATATTCTATTGTCATGGTCGATACCTTAAGACCTAAATGCTTCTCAATCCACTATTATCAATTCTTTTGCACTTACAAATTGAAACTCTTCTCTATCCATTATAGGAAGCTTCTCACACTTCTGATGCTTAATCTCTACTGTAATTCTTTCTACTATATTGTCAAGGTGACTTGAGAATCCTTGTATCTTCAACTTTTTTTTGAGTTGGCAATGGTCAATGTCAAGGGATATCTATGTCCCTAAATCCTCTTTCTATGTCAAGGTGACTTGAATGTCCTTGATTATTCTATCAATATCAAGGTTATGTTGAAATTCGTTGAATATTCTATAATGTCAAGGTGACTCTAAAAGTCCTTGAATCTTCTATCAATATCAAGGGTTGGCTATTACCTTGAATGATCAACTATCTCAAATTTTATTAGCCTATTTATATATATGAGTCCTAGTTTTCACTAGTTATTCTTCAATCGTGGAAATACCCTAGCCTATCTACTCAATATGACCTTATAATAGAGTCTGATTTTCACTGCCTTCAAAGTGGACAAACTCTTAATCAACTTTATCAAACTAGATAAAATCAATTTATGTAAGTGGCTAGATTAACTCTATCATTCTAAGTAGAGTTTGGTGGTAGTTTTGATACCACTGATGGTTTTTTAATGCTTAATACTACCACAAATATCATAGGTTAAATATCAAAGGATCGAATATAATATAGCCACAGTATAATAAGGTCAATATAATGATATAAGTAGAATAATATGAGCAAATTAATATGTAAATTAAAACTTATAATAACTTAAATATCATTCATTAATAAGCAATAAAATGAATATAATAGCCTTAATCATTCATGTACTATGCATGAAGAACAACTTACAGTATTAATTGCTCAAAATGTATGCAATCTTTATTACTCCTATTTCTCTTACAAATATGACAATGATTATCAATTTGATGATAAATTATTATTCCTCTATGGAGTACGAACTCCATAATATAGCCATAATAGTATGACTCTTTGGATACTTGACTATTCCTTTTCATATGCCAAGTCTCATGAATCTTGGCTTCTCTACTTAATACTTGCATACTTGATGAACACATGGCTCTATAATGTATGTACACCTATACATGACTCTTACACTTCTATAACTTGCACACTATAACCTAAGACACTTGTGCACATCTTTACATTACATATTTGCACTCTTACATATAAGAAACTTATGCACATAGACTCAACTTACACTTGCACAATAACTCACATGACACGTGTGCATATCCTACACATCCACACTTACATAAAGGAAAATATTACTCACCCTATTAACTATGACTCAACCCTAATTAATTATTTACAAATGTACAATGAGGGTACCATGGGGGTACATCAAAATGTACTAAATAATGTAATATACTCCGACAAAACTTTTAGTCTTCAATATTTATCTTCATCTCTTGCCTTCATCTTCAATTCTTTCTTTGGTCCTTTTTTATCTTCTTATTTTATTTCTTTACTTTGTTCTTCTTGATCTTGGTCTTGATCATGTTATGTTGTCTCTCAGTTTTCTTTTCTATTTCTATTTATCTTTCTTAATAGATCATCATCACCATAATATAACTCATATCCTTCATTAGTATAATTCCTACTACTATCTTATTTAGGTTATAGAGATTCATCCTTTTCATATTTATTGTCAACATGGTCCTTGTTATCATTCAAATTCTTGAAATTTAAAAATTTCCTTTTCATTTTTATGAGATTGAATTTCTAATGAAAGTAATCCCATATATACTATTATAATTATCTCAAAAGGTTTTGTGATGACATTTTTAGAGTCTTCACTTGCTTTTATCAATTCTATACTCAAATAATATTCAAGAGTTTCATACTACTAGTCAAGATGCAGTTCCTTCAACATACAATAAACAATTTCCATAATGGAATAATTTCTACTTTTTGCTATACCATTTTTTGGGGTGAATAAGAAGTATTAAGTTATATTTTTATGCTATTTAGTTTTAAAAATTATTCAAATTATTTTAATAGAAATTCACCACCTTTATCTAAGTGAATATTTTTTATTGATCTTTATGTTTATGTTTCTGCTAGTTGCTTGAATTATTTAAAATAATTGAAGGCTTCTGATTTTAGTTTCAAGAAATATACCCACATTTTTTTGGAATAGTCATTAACAAATAGATAAAAATATCTATGTCCTTTGAGACTATAAACATTCATTGGTCCACATAAGTCTTTGTGTACTAATTATTGTGGCTCCTGGGCTTTGTATACACTTAGCTCAAAAGGTATTCTATGTTGTTTTCCTGCAATGCAATCTAGACAAACTATAGTTTTTCATGTTAAGTTTGGTAATTATTTTACCATTTGATATTTTCTAATTTCATTTAAGGACAATTCACTTATATGTCCTAGTATTTTATGTCATAGTTATTTTATTTCTAATGTTCTTACTGATAGAACCATATTTGGTAATGTATCAAGAGCAAATAGACCATTTTTGTAGGAACTAGAAGTTATAAGTTTTCCTTGTCTAGTAATAATACACCTATTTTTGTTTTCAATAACTTTGAACTCAACCATCAAAGTTTGATCTATCATCTAAGATACTAAAAGTAGATTAGCATTTAATCCTGGTATATATAACACATTTTAAATTATTCCTTCTACATCAGATAAGTTGATTAAAATATTTCCTACTCCCTTGACATCATATATCCTATCATATGATATTGTATCTAGTTTATCATATTTTTCTTGAAAAGTATTGAACCATTGTTTATTTCCATTTGTGTGTCTGCTTGCTCTTGAATCAATAAACCAATGTCTTGGATTTGTATCATTTTTATATTTGAATATTTTCATGATTAATTATTGATTTCACATTATTTTATTTTATGTAAAATACCTTATATCTCCCAAATAATATTTTAATTAATCAGTTTTTCAACTTTAACTCTTATCTCTCCAAATTTTAAATTTCTTTCATTTTAAAAATTTTCCTTATAACTCTCATTCAATTTATGCAATCAATATTAAATTCAATATTTCCTTATTTCTCTTAAGTCATAAGTCAAATGACTATTTAAATTTTCTCCTTATTACTCCTAAATTTATGCACTCAATAATTGAAATGATTTTTGCCCAAAAATCAAATTATAAATATTACCTCGTTTTTAGCTCCACACTTGATCTTCTTCAAAGTTGTTGGAGTTCTTTAGATGTGTTAGGGCACTTCATACATGTCAGGGTACTTGATTACTTCAATTTAATAACATTCATTCATGAATATTTCACATATAAGTTTACCAAATAAGCTTTTCTTCTTCATAATATAGTCTAAGGAGACTTTTCCTCTTTAGGGATGCTATCACTTATGCTCTTAGGTAGCTTCTTAGTCTTATACAATTTGTATTATTCCTCCTTGGTGCTTTTACATCCTCTAAATCATATCAGCTTCGAATGCATTACTTCTCAATGGTGCTTAAAGTTATGCAGGAACTCACTGCTATCACCCTTGCTTTTCTATTATGTTGGTTTAGAGGCACTATATTTTTATTATTCAAATTTTAAAGCAAAAAATTATCAAAATCAACTAACTAGTTCTTATTTTTTGTCTTCTCTACACTTTCACCTATTTCTTCACTAGTGTATCACTTCTGCCAATATCTTCTTTCACCAATTCTCAATGATTGTTGTCTATAGTTTCTTTTCTTAATTATCAAACCAATTATTTTAACTTTAGGGTGACAAGAACCCTTTCTTCTATCTTCTCCAATATTTTTTTTTAAATTCATAACAGAGTACAACCATGATTCTAGCTTCTCCAATAATCTCTAAATTTATGCCTTCAAATTCTTCTCATCCAAAGTGAGGGCTTGTGGATATGATACCACCAATGGCTTTTTGGTAATATTAATCATAAGTCCACTTATATAGGATCTTAATATAAATTATAAAACTTATATTAAGGCTCGTTCACAAAAAACTAATATCAGTATCAATGAACATAACAATAATATTACTCAATAAACATACTCACAATATTATTGATGAATCAAATATACAACTTGAGATTTGCTTAATACAATACATGGAGCTTTGTCTCCATAATATAACATTTGAATATGACTCTTCAATACTTGACTATTGCTCTCCTCACATATCTAGGAGATGCATCTTTCCCTATTCCACACATAAGACAAAACTTTCATGTCTCTTGATTTTACATCTTCACTGGTATACTTGACACCTACACACATGACTCTTGACTTATTTCTATGACACATTGCACACTCTTACACTTTACACATTTGCACGTGACACTTGGACTCTTCTCATACATTGACACATACTTTAAAGGAAATATAAATCACACTTCCTAATCTAATATTTACAAATGTACCATGGGGATACTTTCACATCTACAAAATAATGTAATATCTCTAACAATTCTTTAAAAAATAGAATTTCTTCACTATCTTCTAAATAAATACTTTGAGTAATTCCTTCCATGACAAATTTTCATAATTCAATTTTTTTTATGTTGATTTCCTTATTTCTACAAACTTTAATTCAAACAATCAAAATTTTGTTAATCAATGTCTTCAAACAATCGATTTCAAATTATTCAAATTCTTAAATCAAGCAATCATGCAATCAATTCATCAATTACAATATCAATCTTCTTATAACTCCCTCAAATAATTTCCCTCCAATTTTCAAATTTTAATTTAAAAATTTAATCAATCAATTTTAAATTTCAATTTGAAAATTTAATCAATCAATTTTAAATTTCAATTCAAGCTTTAATCAAGCAATCAATTCATTTTTCTTATTATAACTCCCAAATTATCAATTCCAAATTCTCAATTTTCAAAAAAAATCAATTTTTTTAATCAAACAATCATTAGTCATTCATTCACTGATGGCTTTTTAGCCAAATTAAATCATAGGTCCCAATATATAGGATCTTAATCAGTCACAATATTTAAGTATACAAAACTTTGACCAATGTGAATCAATATAATTCATTAAATAATAACAATATTTAAATAATAATACTCAAAATATTATTGATCAAATATACAATATCTCTGTTATAATTGTCTTGTTTGATATTACAATTTTTCAATATATTTCTCAATGATAAAATACATGGAACTTTATCTCCATAATATAACTTTACAAGTTAACTTTCAATACTTTGACTATTGATCTTCTCACATATTCAGGAGATGCATCCTTTACTATTCCTCACATATGACAAACCTCTCATGTCTCTTGACTTCACATCTTACCACATACCATGTGACTCTTTACTTGTATACTTGATAGCTACACACATGACTCTTGGTTAACTTACATGATACATTGCACACTCTCACATATTACACACTTGCACACTTTATTACATGACACTTTACACATTCTCACACTCTAAACACTTGTAAATTTTATTACATGACACTTGCACTCTTCTCATACATAGGCACATACTTTAGGAGAAATATAAATCACACTCTTTTCACCAATATTGATGGAATATTCAAAACATTATTGACAACCCTTATAATACAAAGGACTATTGGTATAGGTATGGCAAAATATTTTTTCCCTTAATTGTCTACCATATTTTATTTCTTTATTTTTAGTCACACCTACATCTCATGCAGGTATGAGTGGTATCATAAAATATTTTCTAATATTCATGGCTTTATATGGTTAGAAAATGCCCTTAACATGGATAAACTAAATTGAGACAACTTGAATTAAGTACATGTAATGAAGTATTTCTTTGACATGTCATTATTTGAAATACATTAAATGCATTTTAGATAATTATAAGGATATCTCACAACCCTCTTAATGATTCATAATTGTTAACTAGTGCTCAAATATTTACATCTAACCTTCATAAAGGTTATGAAGAATTATTTAATCATGTTCAAAGGCATATAAATTATACTCATGTGACTTGTTTATATAAGAATGGTATGGACCTTAAAAGTCATTATAAATTCTCTCTATAGATGGATTGAAGAATATGCCTTATTTATTGATCAAAATTGGCATAAGATGTTTGTGCCTATCCAAAATAATGATAAATTGAACATCTATTACATTGACATGCTTTTCATATAGTGTGCAAATATATATTTCCAACCTATTATATCTTATTATTTTGTGTTGCATTATATTGCCAAGTATGCACTAAAAGTAGAATGAAGTTTTGAAAGCTTCCACCATATGTTGATAAGAATATCTAATGCATCGAATTTGCAAGATTCAATGAATGCAATATGCCAAATATTTCCTTAAAAGTTATTACTAAAATCAAGAAAGATGTCACTTGCTATAGAATATTTATTTTTTTATTCAGAGTAGGTAATTCTTCTCCTTGAATGTTGGCTGGAAGGTTTTTAGGTATTTTACTACAATGGAAACAAAAGCAATTCTAATATCAATATTTCATACAAGGAATGCATCCCTTCTTTGAAAATATTTCCATTAGTTAAATTTGCTCCTTTATGGACATATAATGTTTAGATAAATGGAAAATAAGGATAGTGTAAGCCATCATTTGTGAAATCCTTTATTTTGAAATAGTCCTTACTAAATAATTTGATTCCTTTGAAATTCCTTAATAGAGTGACTTATTTTGTACAAATTATTTCATTGTATACCCCATGATATTGGTTCATGCATAGAAGAAATTTCATAAATTAAAAATTCTTCAAATATATGTACCATCCATGGTATATTAATCGTACAAATTTAGATTTTCCTACCTTATATTTAGAGCCTAAGGCTGATATTAACATGTGTGAACAATCCTCTATTATCATGTATGAACAAAAATTTCTCTTAGATGATTCCTCCTAACATGTAAATTACTTATTTTAACATGCTTGGTCATTGAGACTTTGAAAACAACCACAATTGGGTAAAAATATGTTACTTGAAGAAGTGATTGCATCACTTACATATTTTATAGAAATAAATTATTTTTCTTATGTTGTTTCAAATCATGACAAAACACACACATTAGATTATTTATCTACTAATAAACATAGTGTTCTTCAAGCCAATTTATAACATTATACCCAATATGGTGATGTTCCCCCTCTTAGAATAATTATACAAGGGATGAATACCACACGAAAGTCATTTTTGATCAACATAATTAAACATAAATTAATATCTTAATCCCCTAACTCAATAAACCCTTGTTATTGATTGTGCCAATAGGATTTATATTATTTAATATATGTTCAATAACTACACATGCATCTCTTAGAATTTCTATAAAGTATGTGGATGCTTTGGAAGGCTAAGCATTGACAACTTTTCAAGAAGAGGTGAGGAGTATTCATTATATACTTATTGATCATATGAGTTTCATCGATCTACAAATGAATGTTTACAAAATGTATTCCCTTAGAAAGGTAAAATATATTTTGGGGGTTATTTTATGATTATTTTTTATGACCTTGGATACTTGCCACCTATGAAGTGAAAACCAATATGCAAGAAATATCGATGCTACAATTTTATGGAAACTCTTTGACAAAGTGGTCATATTAGATGCAACCTTTAGATAACAAGGTGAAGGGCCTAAACAAGTTATCTTTCATGACTTGTTATCAAACATAAGAAATACCCTTCCAATAGTAGAGCACTAGAAGACAAGAATAGATGAGTACTTACTATTTAATAAATAAAACTATTCCTATCTTCCACCCACCTTTATGCAACAAATGTAATGGCTGCATTACACAATAGGCATATGTTAAAATTCTTGAATATACTAGTTTCTTCTAGAAATGCTTAATAGAATATAATATAATGGTCATTTTAACACCACAAAGCATTGTTGTATGTTGGCCAAATAGTATTTCTAACCCCCACTTTATGGGTTTTTGTAAGCCTAGTGAATGGATCTCTTGGGGAAGTGGTCAATATTATCTATACTTTTGGTTCAAAGCCTTCAAACTTGTCTTATTTTAACATTCATAATCTACCTTGTCCATACATGGACCCTCAATAAACTAACACATATCCCAATTCCTTTCATAATTAGATGTATACATAGATAAGTTTCCCTTTGAATGGCTTCCCTCTAGCAATACACAAGTCCAAAGGCCTAACCCTCAATAAGGAAACCATTTATATTGGTCCAATTGAATGACAAGGACTTACTTTCATAGTTTTTCAATGGTTAGATCTCTTTAAAAAGTTCATGTTTTTCCCTTTTTCTTATTTGAAAGTTATGCAAAGATGCAAAATAAATTTCATCTTGAAGCTAGACTGCAAGAGGAGACACACCTGCTAGAGCTATCATATTTTATTTTTATTTTTCTTATTTTTTCCAACTTACAAACTAAACTTATCATATATTTCATGAATGACTTGCTCCTTCATCGCTTACATAATATAAATGTATTTATTTTTATTTTTATGTTTACAAATGCATTGAGTGCATTTCTTATATGCTTCATAAATGTTATATCTCATACTACGTTCACAATATAAATGTTCATAATGATCTCAAAATAAAGTTTAAAAAATATTATTATGTTTTATCTGTATGTCATATTACATTCAAAATATGAATGTACATAGTAATTTTTAATCTTCATACCTCATAATATATTCATGATATAAATTTCCATAATGATCTCAAAACCAATCCAAAAAAAAAATGTTATCATGTTTTTCCATATATCTTACATTATATTTGCAATATAAATGTTCATCATGATTTTAAATTAAAACACAAAATATGTTATCATATTTTATTTGTTTCAATACAAATGTTCATTACATTCAAAGTTATACAAATTTTCATGATGATTTCAAATTAAAAATTAAATTATGTTATTAATCCTTAATGGTAGAACTTATTCCTTTAAGATAATACTAATAAAAATAATAATAAAAAAACAATGACAACATCTGAGATCAATGAATGATGGGTTAAATAACTATTGAAAGTAGTTTTCATAGCACACTCACTATTGAAAAACCATCATAAATAATAACTTAAAATTTTAATATGTGTAGTTGATTGCTATTTTTTTGTGACATTCTCTTCTAATGTACATGAATTGTATTCCATCTTCAAGTAATTTACAATTACTTCCATCCATTTATATTTATTTTCTCTTTTGTATATAATCATTCAAATTTTTACATAATCTCGATGCCAATGCAAATCATCTAACTCTTTTTAAAAAAGACGTGTAGTGAAAATTCAATACCCCAGGAAAATATTTAGGACTAAGGTTATTTTGAGTAGAATGACCCTAGAATTGGTCTTGAAAGGGGATAATATGAGAAGACTTGAGGCTACCACAATCAACAAAGCAGTCAACACCAGGATTTTGTCTTGAAAAATCCCCTGTCACAAGCTAAAAGTATACCTCAAGCTCCCTATACCATGAGTGATGTAATAAAAAATATTTAATGTTTTCCATAGGCATTAAATTATTTAGGTGTTTAATGATATTAAATTATTTAGGTGTTTAATGGCATTAAATTATTTATGTATTTAAATTATTTAGGTGTTTAATGCTATTAAATAATTAAAGAGTTTAATGTTTTCCACAAACATTTAATAGTTTTGTTCGGTAGGTGGAAATGGCTAGCTTTAAGTGGAAAAAAAAATGTTTGTTGGGCATGTATTTTTCCAAAGCATTGTAAGAGTGTGGTATGGGCTGTTATCACCGTGAATGAAAATATCATAGTTTTTTTTAATCTTTCTTAGTACATTTACATCAATTGGTATTAGAGTGGATGAGATATCTCTACTAGAAAGAAGATGAATAGAAGAGGGAGAGGGCAAGGTATCTACACCCAAATGAATAGGCAGATGGAGGATGTGTGCGTAAAAATAGTATGATTAACTGGTATGATTAAATACATGATGGAGAGGTACACCAATGATGTCTCATATCTGGCAACTGATGATGAGACCATAGCCAAGGAAGGTAGATCTAAGGATCATATGGAAGCAGGATCAGAGGAAGAAGCATGAGGCTTTGAAAATAAGTTGATCTGATCCTTAGAAGGACTTAAAGAAAATCGAGATGGAATCCAAATTGAGGTTTTTGAGTATGCTAGTGGGTTAAAAATATAGGAGCTAATCAATTGGGTAAATGTCATGGAGAAATATTTTGAACCAAGTAAACTTGTTGAGGAAAAGAAGGTGAAACTCGCATGCACAAATGTGAAGGGACATGCCTTAATTTGGTGGGATCATCTACAGAAAAAGCGACAAAGGAAAGGAAAATAAAATATCAGGGCCTTAAATAAGATGAAGAAAAATTTGTAAGAGAAGTTTGTGCCTGTAGAATATTCCCAAACCTTATTTCATAGATTTTAGAACCTACGATAAAAGGACCAAAGCATTCATGACTACACCAATGATTTCTACAACTATCTATTTGGGTGGAGCATAATGAGACCAAAGAGAAAAGGGCTAAGAGGTATGTAAATGGTCTAAGTTATGTTATTCAAGATGAGTTAAGTATGCATCGTACCCTTACTATAGAATATGTGTATCAGATGGCCTTAAGGGACGAAGAGAACCATAAGAGAAGTTACAGAAGAGGAGGGAAGAAGAGAATGGTATCCTCTCCAAATCAGGGGTATGGTGGATCTAGCTCATCCAAGGGAGAATCCTCAAATACAAAGAAACAATAAGATATGGAACAAGGTTGTGGTAATCAAAGATGTTGAGGTAATGGGGGAGGTCAAACTAGGAATGGACCATGGAAGCCATATACCTATTTTAGATGTGGTGAGGAAGGCCATAGAGCATTTGAATGCACCCATTATGATGTTGAAGAGAGAAATTAGGGGGGACAAGCTAGAGTCAACCTAGTTGAGGAAGAGGAGGAGATTGGGATAGAAGTTGCTACAAACATGGGCAAAAATATCATGATAAGGAGGATGTTGATTACTCCAAAGAAGGAAAAAATGCAAGCGAATGATGATGGTGAGTCATGGCTATGTACAAATATCTTTCGTGCAAGATGCACATTGAAAGCAAATGTATACAAAGTAATAAATGGTGGTGGTAGTTGTGAAAATGTGGTCTCTAATATAATGGTAGACAAAATGAATCTAAATTTTGAGAATCACCCACACCCCTATTGAATTTCAAGGATCAAGAAAGAGAATGAGGTGACTATTGATAAGATATGTTTAGTAAAATTCTCAATTCTGAATACTTATAAAGATGAAGTGTCGTGTGACATTTTTCCTATGGATGCTTATCACATACTATTGGGTAGGCCTTGGTATTATTATAGGAAGGTCATCCATGATGGAGGTCAAAATACTTACACCTTCTAGAACAATGGTGTAAATGTAGTCCTCTTTCCTCTTACGGAAGAAGGGTAGGGTGAGAGATTACTTATTGCAAAGGATTTTATCATAGAGGCACAAGAAACAAGGTTTTGTTATGTTTTGATAGTGAAGAAGGTAACAAATAAGGTTACTATAGATTTACAAGCATAAATTGATAAATAAGAAGAAATTCTTCCTGTGGAAGAATTTGTTGTAGAAAAAAATCTTGTGAAAGAAAT
This sequence comes from Wollemia nobilis, assembly GCA_028583015.1. Lineage (NCBI taxonomy): Eukaryota > Viridiplantae > Streptophyta > Pinopsida > Araucariales > Araucariaceae > Wollemia > Wollemia nobilis. Next base: position 246,676 of record JAQPPZ010007159.1, on the reverse strand, counting down.
TACTGCAAAAGAAATGACAACAAAAGAATTTACTGAAGAAAAAATTCTTCTTGTGGAAGAAGAAATTTTTGAAGAAAAACTGGAAGTAGTACCTCGATTCGAACTAGGATATATGAGCATGAAGCCCAATATTGCTTCTATTGAAGTAATGGATTTTTTTAAAGAAGTTGAAGATGTGATAGAAGAAAATTTAGATGACAATTTTAAGGTTGTTATATCTGTTGCTGATATTTTTGTTGCAATTGTGGAGGCACTAGATCCAATTAAAATTTTATTTATTGTAGATCTGGTATAAATAGATCTTCGTGTAGTTCTTGATGATATTGTAATTAATATTGGTGATGTTGATGGTGTTGTAGTTATTATTCTTATGGAAAATCTTGTTACCATTGCAGTTTCTTCTACTATTATAGATGTTTTTGGAGATTTAAAAAATTGATGTTAGTTTGCATGCACTGAAGACTGATCTATTATGTTGTGGAAATTTGCTTTTATTGGAAGATGATATACATCGACCTACTTCTTAGTCACCATCACTAAATTCATTGGTCAACAATTGCAGGAGTATGAATAGCCAAACTTGTAGGAGCTACGTTCCTTCAACCATACGAGAATGATATAATAAAAAATATTTCATGTTTTCCATAGGTATTAAATTATTTAGGTGTTTAATGGTATTAAATTATTTAGGTGTTTAATGTTTTCCATGAACATTTAATGTTTTTTCCAATAGGTGGAAATGGTTGGCTTTAACTTTAAAAAAAAAAAAAATGCTCTTTGGGCATGTATTTTTCCAGAGCATTGTAAGAGTGTGGCATGGGTTGTTATCGCTGTGAATGAAAATATCATAGTTTTTTTAAATCTATCTCTAGATATTTAAATCAATGAGGCCATGTTGACCAACTAAACTATATGAACAATAACCCCTAGCATTTTATTGCATCTAATATAACCCCCACCATTGTCAGGAGTCCCAAAGCCTCTCTAATGATAACTAAAAAGGCTCCACCTTTATTAGGGTTTTGACCTAAACAACGGCTGTAAATTCATCATTCACCTATAGGGATGGGCCTATAGGCTAGACTATATTTTGTAATGAATTGAGCTTATGGTGACTATGCACATGGTCACTTCCCCCCATTGTTCTTACAAGACAACATCAACAAAAAACTTTGGGAGAAAAATTTTAATAGATGCAAGAGAAATAAGGGGTAACTCAAGGAGTTTGGTCAAAAAATTGGTAGGGTCAATACTTTTGCACCCATATTTCCATAAAGAGGATATCAACACTAAAATTTTATTGGAGATAAATATCATTAGAGCACTTCAATATAGAAATATGATGTGGAATGACCTCACTTATTGGTCCATATGAAGACCACTTTGAAAATATGATGAAAAGGAAGAAAATGGAATAATTAGTTAAGACTAGAAGCAAAGAATATCTTTAGCATATTTACTAAATCAAAATTTCTAGCAATCCCTATTGGAATGCCATCACGAAAATATCAAAGGGATCAATGAATAGCTAAGTGATAAAATATTTCCACTAAACTAGAAAATGCAATAAAGGCTAGGAACTTGAACTCCCACTAGCTTATAAAGAAGATCATGTAAAAAGAGGATAACCAAGTTGAGAGGAAGGGGAACCATTGTATGGCATCAAAATACTAGATGAATCTAATGATAAATAAGCAAAATGAAAAATTTGTAACTTGGTTTCAATCATATCACCTACAATGTCTGGGTATAGTATTCAAACAAATTGGATGGAGCATTTAAGAAGTAGCACGGAGGTAATCCTTGAAGTAATCCTAAGCCCAAGGGAATTAATCAATAAATATATTTGGACCTAATCACAAGAGATTCATAGTATGGGAGGCTAATAGAATAGTAGAGGAAATCTTAATCTAACCAAGCCAATCCACTTGCAACATTTATGGATCCAAATCCATAGATCTCAAGATCATCCAAAGTGAATGTCATGGAGCATAAGTAAATTTTGAACTAAAATTTTGAAGTTCCTATATAAGTTCTGGGGGGAATATTTTCCCATCCTCATCTATAAATATCCACCTCTTCCCGATTGTAAGGCATCATAAAACTGTTGTATTCATACCTATAATTTGGCCTTGTACATAGTTATTTATTTCATTCTCTCTTTGTATAGTGGTCTGTCTTGAGCCCTGAGTCATTTAATTGATAATTTTCTAGCCTCTTACTTAATCAAAAATGTAATTTGGTTGTGACATATAAGAATTTGTGACTACTTTTCTATCCTAGTTTTTGTGTATGCTTACTAGTAATATTTTATGCTTGATGGAACCATGCTCCTCACATGCTTTCAATTAACAATGTATGTGTTTATTAATACCACTACTTTGTAGAAGAGGTTTAGGATCTTGTTGCATCACTCCTCTTTAGAATATATTTTTCTTTCTTGTTATTTATTTATTTTTTATCATTTTCTCTTTATCCCTTTTCCTTTGACTAGACCCGGTAGATTAAGCTAGCTTAGACAAAGCAAGCTTCAAATATAACATCACAACAAGCAGACAACCTTGTAAAATAGTGGTCATCCTTGAATACACATCCTACACTGCCCAAACTTCTAGAACTATGTGCTCTTTATGAGGCATGAGCACCAGACACATCCTAACATGCACAATGGGATAATTTCCAACATTCATCTCATTGATCAAAGATACAAATTTGGTACCCTAATGAAATCCCTAGATCTTCTACTTATTGAATCATCATAAGTACTCATCTTATGACTCCATTGGTTATATAACTAAAGATGTTTAGTGACTCCACTAGAATGATACCAAAATTAGTCATATGAAGAATGCTAGATTAAGCTCTTGGTGAAGATATCAATATATTTCCTTGTTAAAGTGGTATCGATACTCACTTGATGACTCCTCTAATATTAAAGAGACCTAGATAAGCCACAAATATTTAGTTACTAGTGTAGTTCCTCAAAGAAATAAGAAGATAAACTCAAGAGTGAAACATATCCACCCACTATAACTAGTCAATAAGGAGGTTTTTGGCATGGAATAACAAAAGCCCCCTAATCCTCCCTAATCTATTTGTTATATGGGATCAAATATTGACTTTGTACTTGAATTCATTACCCTAGTACATTAGAGAATATGTAATTACACTAATAGAACACTTGCATCATATTGTAAGCTTGTGTGTAGTCCACAATATTGATGAGAAAAACATGGTGATAAGACTACTAGTAGCACCCCTTAAGGTAAAAATAAAGTAATGGTACATTACTCTCCTATCACTCTAATTGGAGGCTAAGATCAACTAGTTGGCCAACTGGTGAATATATTTGTAGAGAATGTTGATAGAGTGTCTCTACTAAAACAAGGCATGACTTTCAAGAGAACAGTCATGGATATTATAGATGACTTCAATACTTGGTTTCACAAAACCTATTATAGGATCCTATATTATATTCAACCCACCCAAATGTGGCATTCATATACTATCTTAAATATTTTAACTCAGATATTTCCATTATGATCAAGTATATGGGAGGATCCATAACCTTTGGGATAGCCATCCAAGCATAGAATGATCTCATCTAGATAGGAAAAATTTCCCTAAAACTTCAAATTTCCCTATTACTAGGCATCCAACCCCTATATCAACCATCCCTAATTATACAACCTACCACATTTTATATTACTCTAGTTGTAAGCCTAGTTTTTGCCCCAACAACATTCCCCCTCCTAGTAATTTGAATCTAAACTTCCAACCCATAGCCAAGATGAATGAGATGAAAAGGATGATCTAGATAATCCCAAATGAGGTATTGGCTCTAAGGAGGTAGTAATATACCTAGAGGTTTCAATATCATAATAACCTAAGACCGTTCCAGCAAAGTAACCAAAGTTATTGTCCCCTCCTAGTAGGTACCAACGAACCTATATCTAGACCAAAAAAATGCTAATCATGCTCAAGGACATGGCTAGTAGTTAGTGCCCATCACCATACCACTATAGTAGACCCCTCTCAACCAAGGTAGACATTTTTTCCCAATGTAAAATAATTCTTACAAAGGAATCTATGGCATGGTGTTGCCCATCTTCGGATCCCTTCACTCAAAATACTTATCCCAAAAGGAGTTCCAATGATCCATGGTGGTACTAAATGAATAGGTACCCACCTAGAAATATATATATATATATATATATATATATATATATATATATATATATATATATATATATTGAGATAAATACATCAACACAAAGCCATCTACTCCACCTCCCAGTCATCTATAATTCAAATGTTGCTTCTATGGAGCAAGTTAAGTCACCTTGGACAAAGAGGAAGAGCATACTTAGGCCCAACTAAACCTTATGGTGTTACCTAGAAGGGAGGTATATAGGGGATACAAGGATATAAAGTGCATACCCCAAAGCATTTAAATCCAACCAACTATACCATAATAAGACATCTCTATCACAACTACATCAAGCCAAAGAACACCAAAAATTCTAATGACCATTCAATATGAAGTCCTGGTCATCCAAGAATAGCTCATTTTTTGAAGTGTATTAAAAATTTCTTAATTATTTGAATGTCATTTAAGATCACAAATTTTTCTAGGTGTTTCCCAAATAATTATCTCCAAGAATAACTTAGCATGATAGAAAAGGTAAATGGATCCTTAGTGAACGGATCGGTATCAAACTTAGAAATTATCCCCACACAAAAGAAGATCCCATAGGAAAATCTGGTAGATCAAGAGGTACTTAAGCAAGATATAAAATATTATAAATTACACACACATTAGTTTGATAGCAAACTCAGCTAGTCTAGATCCCTTCTGCCTAACTTTGATCTATGGAGACAGGCTAATACACAACCACATGATTGAATCGAGGGCATGCACCATGATAATGCTAAAAATAGTGCAAGATGAAATTGGGCTAGCTTTTCAATAAATTAATAATAATATATTTCAATTGGATGGAATATTGATTCCAATTTATAGGGTTGAAAAGGATTCACGCTCACATTGTATTCCTACTCAATCCTTACTATTCCTGTCCTTGCTTGACATTTATCTTTTGGGAGACTTCACCACTAGGCTAAAGGGTTATCTATGTAGGTAATAGACACTCATAGCCTTGAATACCAAGGATGATAGCAATACTGAGATCCTAATAAATCCATTCTACCAAGATTACATTAAGCCATTGTCAATGGTTGAACCAAACACTGGATGTAATTATAAGATAGGAGATAATAAACCTAAATAAAAGAAGCCTTTGGTTGTGGTACCTTCCTTGAGCTAGATAAATCAATGGGATACACAAGCTTAGGACCCAATGCCCAATATAATATTTGATCCCACAAGCATCAATTAGATTTAGAGTAGGGGTTGGAATCCTAATCCTATTTGGATCTTCTAAAACAATATTTTTCTTGATTTTTTTATTTAAGTTTTGTAGGAAATGATCAGTTTAGAGTTGCAATATGGGAACATGGGAGATGATATGATTGGAGGTATTTTCACCTAAATCAATAGTATTACAAATAATTAAGCATACCTAAATATTATCTTCCTTGGGATCATCAACAAGAATCCATAATCATTTGATCGATGAAAAGACAACTACCATGATTAGGCAAGAAGTAAAATGATGGGTGATGGCCTCTTCATTACCCAGGAACATAGGATGAGTCTTTACATATAAAATTAATAGAGGATAGATCAACAAAAGAACAATGAAAAATATCAAATGAACCTAAAAACCCCCTTTGGTAAAAAAATCTATAAAAGGGGCATCTCCCTCTTAGTATCCCATGAGTTCTTGAGTAAATCCATCCTCAAAGTGAAAAATTCTCCTCCTATCCTCTTGATATAGATAGTGTCCCCAACATTTTTACTCATATACTTCATTCCCAATGGATAAAGACTTCATGTGTAGGTTCCCTATCTCTTGCAAGTAGGATATCCCATGTGAACCTCCAAAGTTGGAGTGAAAATTCACTACCCCAATAAAATCCTAGTGACTAAGGCAATTTTGTGTAAAAAGAGGACAAGATGACAAGAATTAAGGCTCCTACAATTAACCAAGTAGACAACACTAGGAGTCTCTCAAGAAATGCCTCAATTTTAAGTTGAAAGCAAACCTTAATCTCCCTACGCCATGAGGCTAAGTTGACCAACCAAACCATATAAACAATACTCCTTACACTTTCTAGTGGAAACTAAGCTAGCCCTCACCATTAGGAGCCTTGGAGCCTTTTCAATTATAGATACAATGGATCCACCTATGGAAATATTTTGATCCAAATAATGGATGTAAATTTGTCCTTCACCTAGAGGGATGGGCCTATAGGTTGGGCTATCTTCTATAACTAATTTGGTTTTTAGTGACTATCCACATGGTTACTTCCTCCTAGCTCACTTACGACACAAAACAAATAAGAAATTTCAAGGGTAGAAATATAATAGATGTGGTAGAAATAAGGGTTAAATCAAAAAGTTTGGTTAAAAAAACTAGTCTGTTAGATCAAAAACTTATTATAGCACTTCAATATAGAAATATGATATGGATCAACTAGGTTTGTTGGTATATGCAAATGCCATCTCAAAAATATGACAAGGAAGGAAAAGAGGTGAATAAACTAAGACCAGAAGCAAGGAACATCTTTGACATATCTATAAAATTGACATTTTAAGCAATCCTAGTTGGAAGGTTATCATAAGAATTTCATAAGGGTTCAATGAATGGATAAGTAGCAAACTGCATCCACCAAACTTAGAAATGCTTAAAATAACATAAATCAAAACTTCTTCTAGCATGTAAATATCATATGAAAAGGGGGTAACCAGGCTAATAGGAAGGCATATCATTGTGTGACATTGGAATACCGGATGAAGCTAATGGTGAATGAGCATATAAAAAAGCAGTAACCCAATTACAATCCTATTACCTGTAGCACTAGGGCACAGTATTTAAAGATAGTGGATTGCACATTTAAGAAGTAGCATGCAGACAATCCCTAAAGCAATCCTAAGCCCAAGGGTATTAATGAGGAAATATCTTTAGGTCTAATCATAAGGGACTCATAGTATAGGTAATCAATATAACAATAGAGGAAATCTTCATTCAATCAAGCCAATTCACCTACAACATTTATCGCTCCAAATCCATAGATCTCGATATCATTTGAAGTGAATATCATGGAGACAAGAAAATTTTGAACTAAATTTTTTAATCTTTTTGCATAAGTTTTGGAGGAAAAATGTTTCCATCCTTGTTTATAAATGTCCACCTCTTTTCCGTTGTAAGGCATCGAAACTCCATTGTATATATGTCTAGTATGTGGTCTTTTATGTAGTTCTTTCTTTTATTCTCTCTTCTATATAGCAATTTGGATTGAGCCTTGACTCATTTTATTGATAAGTATACCCTCTTCCTCAATCATATATGTAATCTAATTGTGATATATAAGAAGATATGACTACTTCTTTTCTATCATGGTTCTTGTGTATGCTTGCTAGTGATCTTTTATGCTTGATAGAACCATGCTCCTTACAAAGTGTCAATTAATTATGTATGTGTTTATTAATCCCACTGATGTGTAGAAGAGTCTTAGGATCTTGGAACATCATCCCTCTTTAGAATAGAGTTTACTTTCATGTTATTTGATTTTCATTTATTATTTTCTCTCTATCTATTTTCCTTTTATTGGAACTAGTATATTAGGGTTAGGTAAATCAAGCATAAATAATCACATCATAACAAGGACATAGTCTTGAAAAACTCCCATATGTCATCCTCAAATCCATGTGCCATGCTCTTTGGGCTTACATAATTGTTTGCTCTCTATGAGGTGTGAGTACTAGGCACATTTGAAAAACACTTCATATGGCCATTATGCTTTGAGAATTAAGCAACAACATGATATGACATGACTAGATCAAAATACATGTTCTTGGAGGTTGGAAATTGGAATATAATTTATCTCCTACTTTTCATGGTTACTCTTTCTCCTTGTCCTCATTGTTGTCATATGAGAATGAAGATACAAACTATTTTAGGGTGACATAATCATAGGTTTTCAACATAGTAGGTGATGGTATTATCACCATTTATATAAACTTAACAATATCACTACTTTCCTATAATTCCTTGATAATAGGATGCTACTTGGTATGTATCTTATAGATAAAATATATATGTCATCTTTTCTACAGACTAACAACCTAAGATTTTTGGCAGAAATAAGAAGATTGATGTGCCATAAAGGCTTATAAAGTATAAGGATAAAAATTAGTATGAACCCTAAGAAATTTAAAGAAGATATGGAACCAAATATTGGACCCAAGAGGATGGTTCAAATGAGTTTCCAATGATGTCTCTAAACTCATAAAGTAAGATGGTTTCTAATGTATAATACTACAAATTGATAAGCTATGGTTCCAAGGGTATATTTAAACTCATAAATAAGATAGTTTTAATATTAAGAACTACATAAACCTTAAAAAATCTCACTTTTAATGTTATCTCAACTATTGAATTATCTTAGATCTATTAAGTTACTAATTGTTATTAATTCAATACCATCAAGACACCCTTTATCATATCAAATTAAATATTAAATCCTAAGTAGAATATAGTGCTAACTAGTACAATGTTTGATTTAATTGACCTTTTAAAACTTAAAGTGGATATGATGACTATAGATCTCACCTAACCGATGATCCCTCTTTATGAATGGCTTATTTTAAACTATTAATTTTAGTAATTTAAATTTATTAACATGGGCATACTCTCCTATAAATTATATTACAAAGTGGTATTTTGATAGATGAATTTATACATAACAAGGGATTCTACTCATTTATATTTGGTAATATCTTCTCTCTACACAAATTCAATTGAAAACTTAAAACTTGTTATTTCAAAATATTTTATTCATATGTATTTTATTTTTGTTCATAGATGGATAGTTATGCCTATTAATGGATAAGTTTTACATCATGATATTATCTATGTAATATGGAAGGCAAGGATATAGTAATAGCTAAAATAATAAGATGAATATATGATAAAATTACAATGTTTTTTATACATAATTGATCAAAAGTTTTAGGCGTATGCATGCTAGATAACACAAGGTAAAAATCTATTAAAATAGTTCTTCTATATGTTACATGTCTTATGATGTGGAATAGGTAGAGGACATGATGGACATACTGAACATGGATTTTGACTCTATTAGATTCCTAATATATCATGAGTCACATGGAGAGCATGATAGACATAGAAATATATGTGGATATTATCGAAGGTATGAAAATAAAAGGTGAATTCCTATATATATATATATATATATATATATATATATATATATATATATATATATATATATATATATATATAAAAGTTGAATTATAACTTTTTATCCTCCAAATCAAAACTTTATATATTTCATACAACAAAGCCATATCCAATCCCTTGTTCTCAATCCAAGCTAGCATTGAAATATAATAAGAGAGTTCCTATGAGATATTTTCTAAACATTAAAAAATAACAAGTTCATTTAAAATTTGAATGAAGAGGTAAATTTTAATTTTAAAATAACTATACTCAACTCCCACTAACTATTGCTTGTTATCAATAAAATCTATAAAATACCTAGAGTGATGCCTCTCTACCTAGAAAATAATTATCAATAATATAAAGAAGCATATATACAAGCTAAGAATGGGAATAAATAATAAATAAAGTTAAGCATGTGATATACAAAAAAATATTTGCTAGGCCTATATTAACAAATTTTATATCAATCTTGCTCACACTTCTAAAAGTTTTATCTAGCTCCATCAAAGTCATATATCTTTACTTGTTAACATTCTCAGATACCCCTAAGAGTAGCAATATCCATATCCAAGAGTTGGATAGAATTTATACCAACCAAAAAATAATAAGGATCAACATCTTCTTCTTTCTTATCTAAGAGTATTTTTTCATCAAGAACTTTGTAGTAAAGTGCACTCATTTAAGTAGGTAATAAACACTATAGAATTCATCATACGCTTATACAAAATTGCCTCCACACACATGGAAAACTAAAATATAGCTATCATCATTATGTAGGGTGCAAAATGACATCTATTTGAAAAAGGATCAAAATGCTTCTATATGTAAAAGGTATGACACCCAAAAGCAAATTCCTAAAAAAATCCATTAGAATTTTTGGAAAACATAGGCCTTATTAATCCTTCTAAAATAATTCATGCTAACATGTAGCATATTGTAATTAGCCTAAATCTAGAAATCTATTGCTAGTTCCACTCTATCCATTGCTTTAAACTAATGAAAATAAGACTCTTAATTTAAATTATTTGGATAAATAATTTATCATAGTGTTAAAATTAGGTTTCTCTATTGGAGACCACATTGGTCAATTCATATTTCAACAACAAAGTGGGTTTTAATTCTAGAAAATAAAAATTATGTGTAGAAACCCAATTTTGAGTGCATCATCAAATCCCCAAACTTGCCAGCTTATTCATCAATTAGCTAATCAAGCTTCAAAATCAAATCAACTATATCCAAGCTCAAATTAGGACCATTTATTGATCCAAATGAAAAAGTGGTAGGACCTAACAAACTTTTAATTTTCTAGATAAGTAATTTACCATAGTGCACTCATTCAAGTAGGTAATAAACACTATAGAATCCACCATACTCTTATACAAACTTTCCTCCACACACATGGAAAACCAAAATATACCGACCACCATTGTGTAGGGTGAAAATTCCATCTATATAAAAAAGGGTCAAACTACTTTTATATGGAAAAGGTACGAGACCTAAAAGCAGTCCTATAAACATCCACTAATCTTTTTTAAAAAATAAACCTTATTAATCCTTCTAAAAATTTGATACTAACATGTAGCATATTGTAATTAGCCTAAAAGTTAGGAACCTATTGCTAGTTCAACTCTATCCATTGCTTTAAACTAATGGAAAGAAGGCTCTTAATTTGAATTATTTGGATAAATAATTTCTCATAGTATTAGAATTAGGTTTCTCTATTGGAAACCATATTTTGGTTGATTCATCTTTCTACAACAAAGTGGGGTTTAATGATAGAGAATAAAAATATGTGTAGACACCCAATTTTGAGTGCATCATCAAATCCTTAAACTTACCAACATCTTCATCAATCATCCAATCAAGCATCCAAACCAAATCAACTTTATCCAAGCATAAATTAAGAGCATATATTGCTTCAAAAGATAAAGTACTCCAAACCAAATCAAATTTTTCTCTTTGTTAGCACTTTTGTGCAACTTTAAACATTTTATCATTTCCCACACAAATTGAATGGTAGTGGTCATCTTGGAAAAATAACTAGGGCATTAGCACTACCATTGCTATTGTCTCTAGTTCTACTACATATAAAAAACCACAAAAAAAATGTTTGATATTCAGTATTTTCCAAGATGCCCATTAAAAATGGACCTAATCACATTAGTATAATTTGTAGCTCAAGCAGAAATTCAAAGCCTAAAATTTATCATTTTCTATCTTCCATCCATTAATTATATCTTAATACCATTTCAAAATATTACCTTCACAAATTCTACCACCTTCAATGCAACCATCCCCTAAGGAGCCATGGCTTCCTATAAAAATAGCAATTGCGGACCTCAAAGAAAGAATGATCTTGTGCATAAAAACACTTTATAGAAATTCATATGAATATATATTCAAAAATGGAAAAACTACATGAACATTTGTCATGATCATTTTAAGGAAACAAGTTGTCAAGCATCCCAAGCAATAAGCAAGCTCAAATTAAACACAAAGGGATATCAATATTGGCATTTGGGGATAAAATTTTTTTTTGATAAGGCTCTCTTCCCTTATTAGTGTTTTTTATTATCATTTTGTAGCTCTCTAATATTTGATCATTGCATATTAACTATGCTTTATTCATCATATTTACATATACTTGTTAATTAGCTCCTTGTATCCTTCACTTACAAATTTTATAATAAATCATATTGTATTAGTATATCTATCAATGCCTCTACACCTATTGATCAAGGACCCTCATTGCATCAATTGTAAAAATCATAAATCTATCATCTAAGCATCATTTCATTGTTTTCATAGGGAAAAAGTATTAAAAATATATAGGTTTAGTGGGACTATTGCTCTCTAGTTTAGACAAAGAGTTCACAGTTTAGTGGGACTATTGCCAATAGATAAAAGTATTGATCACCTAGTGGTGCTTTAACCACTGACCACACAATCACTATTTTATCATTCTATGATTTGTCATCTAATCTCTAAATAGGGGCTTGATGCTAGTCAAGGGACCCACATACTCTCCTCTAGTTTAGGCTGACCCCTTTGCCATCAATCCATCATTTTTTTTGTTTATTTGTAGGTGAATGAAAGCACTATTACCAACTAATAGCATGAGTAGTGCTTCTATGGAACCAACAATGCTTTCATTAAACTATAGCGCTCATACCTATATGGAAGAAAACTAGGTTTTCCAATTCCAAAAATTTGTTTTAGCATTTAGATCATAGGTCTTCTTGTTATCTATTTTCAATGTATTTCTATTTTTATCCACTAATGGTAAAAGGGAAATGAGAAACTAGTTAGCATTAATTATTAAGGGACTAACTTCAATCTTGCATATCATTAAAGCAAAATTACATATAGTTGCATTAGACCTTATTTGTTGCATTATATCCTTGAATCCTTGTCCTAAAAAACATCTTTCATTTATCATCAAAATCAAAAACATTTTAGTTTATTAGGACTTGTTTGTTGCATTTCTTGATGCATTTATATCTAGCTAGGACTAGATCAAGTTTAAACTTTATCAAAATTAAATCTTAGGATAAATGTAGGTGTTCTTTAATTAATTCACTAAACCTTAGACTTAATCTCATAAACCACCCCTATATTTCAGGTGAAGATAGAGTGGGAAGGATAGTAACAAATCCCTTAAGAGGCCCTTTGCAATTTTCCATTCCTCTTCTCATATTTTGATGAACCTATCATGAACACCACTATATGTCCCAAGATTTTTCTTGCCCAAGCTAAACATTAATAAAACTAAAAATTATAAAACTTTAATCGAGACCATTAATCTTGTTTTCTTAGTTAGATCATATTAAATATATATAACAACAACATAAATAATTGTTAGTCCTACTAATGATATTTATGGTCCTTTGATTAACTATCATATGAGCTACTAGGAAATATTGGGTATAGTGAACCTATACTGCCAACTTGTTGAGGGTGATGTCAAAAGTCACCCATAATTATTAAATTAATATGTGAGTTGTAAAATAAAGCACATGAAAAATATATTAAATAGAGTGCTTTATTCATGCAAATTATTATTTTTAGTTAATTTAAAAATAAATAAAAAATAGCATGCAAAGTGGCATAATAAAAGTTGTTTTTTATAAAAAGCTAGTTTTTAGCTTTTTTGCATGATCAAGGCTGATTGATCATTATATATTTTGTAATTGGACTCTTTTTGAATGAGAAGAACAAGAATATTTTAGTGTGCACAATTGTGGAGCTTTTTTAAAGTTTATATTTGTGCCCTTTTTTAATTATAGATCAAAATTTCTGGTTTGGACCAGCAACATAGTTTGCTGAAATTGGAGCTTTAGGCTGAGGATATTTCATCATTTGGCATTCAGAATTGGTTTAGATTAATCACTAAACACTCTTGGACCATTTTTGGGTGATATCCATGCTCCATTAATGTTCTATTTGTCTTAGATCAGAATTGTTTTATTGTTGTTTTTTTATCTCTCCACCTCAAGAACTTTCATTTGGTATCAGAGCAAGGTTGTGTATGTGATTTCAGAATTTGCAGGTATAGCTACAACAAGAGAGGGTGAATATTTTTTATTCCCAACATCCTTTACAAGAGTTTGGATCAGAAATACTTGTGGCTATTCATTTGCTATCATGGCAACAAATAGTACATCCTTAAATATACCTACATTCAAAGGAGATAACTTTGAGTATTGGAGAGATCAAATGAGGAGGATATTTGTATGGAAGGGAGTTTGGAAAAGTATAGTTCAGCCATATACTCCTCCTAAGGATTGGAAATCTCTTCCTAAATATCAAAAGAACACATTAGAAGAAGAAGAAAAGAATGATGCTCAAGCTTTCTTCTACTTGCAGAGTGCGATAGATCCAAGCATCTACCCAAGGATAGCTGGTTGTAAGAATGCACATGAGGCATGGACAACCTTGGAGACATCATATCAAGGCTCAGAAAAGGTAAGAGCATCAAATCTCTCAACATTAAGAATCAATTTTGAAAATATGAAAATGCATGATGATGAGAATGTTGGAGACTATTGTATTAGAGTAAATGATATAGTGCATAGAATGAGAGTGTATGGTGAAGTCATGGAAGATAAAGTAGTAGTAAGAAATATTTTGAGATCCCTAACTCCAAAGTGGTTGCATATTGTCATTACACTTGAGGAGTGTAAATATATGGACCAAATCAAGGTTGAAGAGTTAGTGGGTTCTTTATTGTCCCATGAGGATAAAATGAAAATTTATTCAAATGAATTAAATCATGCACTAGAGTCCAAAGTATGGGTTTCGAAACCAAATAAAAAACCCACAAATCAGAATGTAAATTTTTCTCAAAGTTCAGATCAGAAAGGGAAAAACCAATCAAATTCAAAGTGGAAGGGTAAGAAGGTCATCACTTGTCATTATTGTAAGAAACCAGGTCACATGATAAAAGATTGCAGGAATCTAGCAGCCAAAAATCAAGCAAACCAAGATGGGGGTGAGAAAAAGGCTTACCAAGATGAGAATAATGATGATCAAATTAATTATTCTCTTTCATGTAATTCAGGTTTGGATGATAAAAGGAATATGTGGTTTCTTGATTCAGGATGTTCTAACCATATGTCATGTTTTAAGGATTGTTTTGACAAGCTAGATGGTTCATTCAAGAGCCAAGTTCACTTAGGATATGGGAAGGTGATTCATGTCGAAGGGAAAGGGAGTATGCCTATCACCACAAAGCATGGGAAGGGTGATATCAGCAATATTTATTTGGCTCCAAACATGAAGCACAATCTCATGAGTGTTGGACAACTAGTAGAGAAAGGATTCAAGCTACTTTTTGACAATGGAGAATGTTTGATATATGACAAAAAGCAAGGTAACAAATTGATTGGAAAGTCTATTATGTCAAAAAATAGAATGTTTCCATTGAGAATAAATATGTTAAATCAGAATTCTTGCTTTTCTACCATTGAGGAATCAAGCATGTTGTGGCACTCTAGATATGGTCATTTAAATTTTAGAAGTTTGCATGTTCTTTTTAAGAACAAGATGGTTGATGGTCTTCCAAGGATTGAATCCAAATTGAAGGAAGCATGCAAGGCATGTATACTTGGAAAACATCATAGAGAAAGCTTTCCAACTAGAAAATGGAGAGCTACCAAGAAATTGGAATTGGTACATTCAGATTTATGTGGGCCTATGTCTTATCCTAGCATAGGCAAAAATTTGTATTTTATTTCCTTTATTGATGATGCTACTAGACTAATGTGGGTTTTCTTTTTGAAGACCAAAGATGGGGCATTCTCAGCCTTCAAGATATTCAAGGCATTGGCTGAAAAGGAATCAGGTTGTTCTATCAAGGTGTTAAGAACTGATAGAGGTGGGGAATTTTGTTCACAAGAATTTCTAGATTTTTGCTCTTCGCATGGAATAAAAAGGTATTTTACTGCTCCCTACACACCACAAAAAAATGGTGTTGCAGAGAGAAATAATAGAACAATAATGGAGTCAGCAAGAACCATGTTGGAGAACAAGAAGTTGGAGAGGAAGTTTTGGGCTGAAGCAATGCAAACAACAACCTACATCCTGAATAGAAGTCCCACAATGGCGGTGAAAAACAAGACACCCTATGAAGCATGGTATGGTAAGAAGCCCATGGTGGCTCATCTTAGAGTATTTGGTTGTTTAGCATTTTTTCACATTGATGATGCTAAAAGGAAAAAATTAGACCCCAAGAGTGAGCCTCACATTTTTACAGGTTATAGTGATGGTAGTAAAGCTTACAAGTTTTTCAATCCTGTTAGTAAGAAAATTGTTGTTTCTAGGGATTGTAATTTTTTTGAGAATGATGTGTTTTATTATCATAACCAGAAGAATGCAGAGGTTATTAGTGAAGGGGGGCAGCATTTTTATGGAGAAATGGAGGTCAATCAAGATACTCCACTAGTTCCTAGTGTTAATGGCAACAATACTAGTTCTTCCCAAGAGACTAGTTTGCCATCAACTTCAACCCAAGTCAAAAACAAAAGGTTGTTGCTTTCACATCCAAAAAGTCAGATGTTGGATCAGAACTATCAAAGGAGAACAATAAGACTTCAAGCTCAATCAGGTAATAATATTGAAGATATTGAAGATGAAATGACTTACTATGCCTTATCTTGCATTTCTAGTGAACCAAGGAACTATGTAGAGGCTAGTCAAAGGAAAGAATGGGTTGAGGCCATGAATGTTGAGATGGAGGCCATTGAGAGAAATGAGACATGGAATCTCATTCAGCCTACTAGTGACATGGATGTCATTGGTACAAAATGGGTCTACAAGACCAAGTTCCATAGTGATGGAACAATAGACAAACACAAAGCTAGACTAGTAGCAAAAGGGTATGCACAAACATATGGAGTAGATTATGAGGAGACTTTTTCTCCTATGGCTCGCCATGATACTATTAGATTGATGCTCTTATTTTTTGCTCAGAAAGGATGGGAAGTTCACCAAATGGATGTCAAGAGTGCATTCTTGAATGGTGACATTGAAGAAGAGGTATATGTGGAGCAACCACAAGGTTATGAAATAAAGGGTAAAGAGCATTGGGTATACAAGTTGAAAAAGGCACTTTATGGGCTGAAACAAGCTCCTAGGGATTGGTACTCAAAGATAGATGGATGGTTCTCTAAAAATGGCTTTGAAAGGAGCAAAAATGAGCCAACTCTTTACATAAAAATTGTTGACACTAACGTTTTGTATGTTTGTCTTTGTTAGAATATATTTCAATATTTCTTTCATTAGTTAATTCAATCCTAACGATCTTATATTGTTAGAATTGATTAATTTAGGCTAGTTGTTATTTTGTTACAACTACGCCTATATTGGTCTCGGGTGGTTCCACAACCTCCGGACTAATCCTGGCCCTAATGTATTATTTATACTTCATCAAATAATTGAATTGTCGTTCCGCTTCTCACATGGTATCAGAGCTTACCACCACTCTCTCTCCGCCACTCTCATTTTTTAAATGATCTTGTAGTAGCGTGAGAAAGAAGCAGCTGAGGAAGAGTTTTTTTTTTATTGGAGGCGATTTTTTGAGGCTGAGCTTTTTGGTAGCGAAGCTGAGAAAACTTGGTTTTATTTTTCGAGGCAATTATTTCAATTTTTGGAATTCAAAGAAGCACGGTCGACGGATCAAAGAAGCACGGTCGAAGGTCAAACGAGGCAAAGAAGGGTCGAAGATCGAAGCGGAGTTCGAAGGCTCGCGACGAAGCTCGGCGGCCAACACCAAGGCCGCTTAGCCAAGCGCGAGAGGAGAGCTCGCGACCTCTCGGGTGGGAATCCCCGAGAGGAGATACTCCTCTACGGAGGAGAAACCCTCTTAAACTCCTAACGGAGTCACTGCACCCTCGATGTGGGACATTGAGTCCTAAAATACAAATGCTCGGATCTGTGAATACGCCGTCACCTGCATCAACTACATAAACCAAGACGTATTTTTCCTTACTTTTGAGGCCGGTAGATCAAACATCTACAAATTTTCTTGGAGAATGAGGTAAAATCCGAGTCATTTCACTGGATTGAAATTTCATTTTAGCTCTCGGATCTTTCCTCAAAGCATTTTTTTCCTCCCGGACGACGTCAATGGAAAAATTAGATAGACATTTTTGAGCAGTTTTCTCCACTTGGTTTGGTTGCAAACTGTTCTATTCTTCCTCTGTGATCTCTGTGCATCATTTTGATACATCTGTGGCAAGTTTTTGGTTGAAAAAAATGATTTTGTTCGCCCGCAACCCGAGCGCCACCCTGCTGCCATCGGTGCTCCGCTCTCGAGCTACACCGGCTGCCGCTCCTCTTCATCGCTCGAGCTCCGCTCGAGGTGGCAGAGTAGCCGCACGTTCTTCAAAAGGTGCGTCAAAGTTGTTTAAGGAGGAGGGCACCGAGAATAGTTCTCGGATCAGCCCACTGGCTCACCGGTTGTGAGCCGAGTGGTAAGGGCTCCGGGAGCCCTCAGGTCGCGGGTTCGAGTCCCGTCGACCCCCCCCCCGCTCAAAGGTATAATTTTTTTTTATTTATTAAAGTTTTTTTTAATATTCTCTAATCAAAGTTAAATTAAATATAATTTTAATTTATTTTATCATAGTTTAAAGGTTATTTTTTTAAAAATAATTTTTTTTACTATGTAGAATAAAGTTATTTTTTTTAACTTTGATTATAAAAGAATGTTTTAAAATGCTTTATAAAGGAAAATTTTAAAGGGGGGAGTGATTTTTTTTTGAAAAATCAAGGGGGGATTGAGAGTAATTTTTTGAAAAAGCAAAGTTTGGCATTATTGTAAAGGTGCATTTTCGGCTGCGCCCGACACCTAGTGGGTTATTTCTGTGGGCACTTTTATGTTGTATGTTGCATTTTTTCCTTCTTTTGCACTACATCATTTAAGTTAAAATCAAACACTCCCTAAGTCCCCGAAATAATTAAAACCCATCCGTGCAATTTATTGCACTGCAGCGTTCGGTATTTGTGATACCTCTGGCCAACACTTATAGGTAAAGTTATCATGATTGCGCTACTGTATCCACCACCTAATATAGCTGCCACAATGACGTCTGAGCTTGTTCTCTATTAATCGTCGGGGAGAGATAAGTTTGCCATTTTGCTATTTTTTACTCCATCCACTACCCCAATCACTCTCGTGTTTAGGCTTAAATCCAGATGAAAGTTTGGATATCCAAAGTGTTTAGGGGAAGTTACGCCCCATGCATGAGGATTGAAGGCTTTCTAAGGTCGGTGCCATCAATGAGGTGATTCCCTTTCAGTATCGCCTAAGTACCACGTATCGTATAATCATTAAAATTACCTACAGTCTCCCTCACGTAAGGGCGGGTAATTTTTTTGGTTTTTCAAAATACCTATAGTCTCCCTCACGTAAGGGCGGGTATTTTGTATGGTATAATGGCCTGGAATTAAGGTATATCGAAGGGGCGACCATTTGGTGTTATAAGGAACCTTCACAATGTCTGCAAAACTAATGACTGATGCTCATCAGTTATTGAAAGGTCCAAATTATACACCATGGAAAAACAAAATGAAGGTAATCCTAGAGATGGATGATCTTTGGGAAATTGTGTCTGGAACAATAGTAAGACCTTCATCTTCAGCTGGAGCCACAACTCCATCTGCTGATCAGAAAGACTTTGACAAGAAAGATAGCAAAGCAAAGGTGCTCATTTTGCTTGTTGTTTCTGATGAAGTTCAACCTCATATTGTTGACTGTCCAAATAGTAAAGCGGCATGGGATGCCCTTAAAACTATATATGAAGGGAAGAATGACTCCACCATTCTATTTCTTCAATCTCAATTACATAGTCTAAGCATGAAACAAGGAGAGACGGTTGAAAACTTTCTTTGCAGAGTGTCTGAGTTGAAAGGAAAATTGAATTCCTTAGCAGCACCAGTTGATGATAAGCTCCTTACCTCAGTGGTAATGAGAGCTCTTCCAGATTCTTTTAGAGTGTTGATTACCTCACTTCATGTATCACAGAGACAAGTTACCTATGTTGAGTTGGTAAATATGCTTCAAGAAGAGGAGGCACGCCAACTACAGCGAGATGATTCTTCTAACACTGCCCTATACACCAACAGGAAGGGGTAAAACAAGAAGAAGGGTAATTTTTAGAAGGGAGGTAGTTCTCAAAAGGATTCAAAAGGGAAACAAACTCAACCTCAATAGAAAAAGAGATATTGCAAGATCTGTGACAAAGAAGGTCATGATACAAACAGATGTTGGCATAAGAATAAACAATCAAAATAGAAAGGCCAGAACAAACCACAAAAGAACAAACAACAACAAGTGAATGTTGTTGTTGAGGAATCTGACATGGATTCTGAAAGAGCACACAAAGTGCTCATGACTACCACAGTATCCAAGCAGATGGATCCTATTTGGTATGTCGATTCTGGAGCCAGTAAACACATGACTGGTGACAAATCATGGTTTGAGTCTTTTGAGGCCAAAGAGGGCAAACCTGTCACTATTGTCGATGATAAAACCTACAAGGTTCAGGGAGAAGGAACAGTTTATGTTACTCTTCCTGATGGCAAGTGCCAGATTGAGAAGGTTCTCTATGTTCCAGGATTGGCGAACAACTTGTTGTCAGTCACACAAATTCTGGACAAAAATATGGTTGTAAACTTTAGTGTTGAGGGGGGCAAGAAGTGTTGTTCTATCACCAGGAGGGGTAAGAACATTGCAACCACTTCATATAAGCATGGCTTATTTTCCCTAGATACTATCTCTTCTCCAGATGTAGCCATGATTGTCTCTACAAAGGAGGCAACTTCCCTATGGCACAAGAGATATGGACATATGAGTTCTGGTTACTTACTTGAGTTAAGTAAGTATGAAATGGTAAAGGGTCTTCCTTCCCTTTCTACCACATTGCCAGTTTGCTCTGATTGCTTGGCAGGAAAGCAACATAGAGTGCCTTTTGAAAGGAGCTCTACAAGAGCAAAGAAACCTCTGGAGTTGGTTCACACCGATCTATGCGGTCCTTTAACTCCCAACAGTTGTGGGGGTAAGAGGTATTTTTAGTTATTCATGGATGATTACTCATGAAAGATGTGGGTATTCTTTCTTCAACTAAAATCTGAAGCATTTGGCTTCTTTCAACAATTCAAGAAATCTATTGAAAAGGAGTCAGGGACTTCTATAAAGACCCTCCGCTCAGATCGAGGGGGGAGTTCACCTCTAAAGAATTTTTTGAGTTCTTAACTAAAAATGGGATCACACGACAGTTGACTACTGCTTATACTCCTCAGAAAAATGGAGTTGCTGAAAGGAGAAACCGTTCCATCATGGAAATGGTTCGTTGCATGCTCACAGGAGCTAGAATTGGGCAACAATATTGGGCAGAAGCTGTCACCACAATAGTATATCTGTTGAATAGGGCACCCACTAAGGCCCTACAAGGAATGACTCCATAGGAAGCATGGAGTGGCAGGAAACCCTCCATCTCTCATCTACGCATTTTTGGTTGTAAAGCATTCATGCACATACCGAAAGAAAAGAGGAAGAAGCTAGATGAGAAAACATTGAAGTGCATTCTTCTTGGGTATGATGAGCACTCCAAGGGTTATCGATTGATTGATCCTTTAACCAAGAAGATACACATCAGTAGAGATGTAGTTTTTGATGAGGCTTTCACATCAGAAAACACATCAGATGTATACCTAGACCTTGTGGAAACTAAGGTTGAGAAGTCTCCTTCATCCAAGGTTGGAGGTCCTTCTTCATCTTCTTCATCACCATAGAAGAAGAATCCAAAGTGGTATACAAGTACAATTAGAGACTCTAAGCTATCCACTCCACCAGACTTGACATTGGATAGGCCTCGTACTCATAGCATGGCTCGACAGGAGAAAGTTGCAATAGAGATTACTGGGGTTGATGATCTGTGTCAATATTTTGAGGAACTTTCTGTAGATCCAGAGAGAGATACATAAGATATGGATATTGATGATGATAGGGTGTTTATGTCCTCAATAGATGAACTTGAACCTGCATCAGTGCAAGATGCTCTTGGTGAGCCTCAGTGGAAGGCCGCTATGGATGCAGAGTATAAGTCTCTGATGAAAAACAAAACTTGGAAGCTTGTCGATCTGCCATACGAAAAGAAGCCCATAGGCTGCAAATGGGTGTATAAAGTCAAGTACAAGGTATATGGGACAATAGATAAGCATAAGGCCCGACTTGTGGCAAAGGGCTATGCTCAAAGAGAAGGCATTGACTACGAGGAAACTTTTGCACCTACTGCTCGGATGACAACCATTCGAGTTCTTTGTGCTATGGCAGCACAATATGGGTGGAAAGTGCACCAAATGGATGTCAAGAGTGCCTTTCTAAATGGTGATCTCCAAGAGGAAGTCTACATGACTCAACCGAAAGGATTTGAAGTGGAAGGCCAATAACAGAAAGTTTGCAAATTGGTCAAATCCTTATATGGTTTGAAATAGGCCCCTCGGGCTTGGTACATAAAAATGGATAATCACCTACTATAGCATGGATTTAAGAGATGTCCATCGGATGCAAACCTCTATTTCAAGAAGCAAGGCTCTAAAATAGTGTTGCTTGTACTCTATGTTGATGATCTGCTCATAATAGGGAGTTCAAAAACAATGATCTCTTCTATCAAACAAGATTTGAGTGAATCTTTTGAAATGATAGATCTCGGACTTCTCCATTACTGTCTTGGTCTGGAAGTGAACCAGAAGGAGCACTACATCAAAGTGTCCTAGAAAAAATATGCCAAGACACTACTAGAAAAATATCGCATGACTGACTGCAAGTCGATGGCAACACCAATGGAAATAGGACTTCAGTTATCATGATATGACAAATCACCTCAGGTAGATGCTACTCTCTATCGTCAACTGATTGGGAGTCTCATATATCTGACCAACACTAGGCCAGATATCGTATTTGCTGTCAACTATCTTTCGAGGTTCATGCAGGAACCTAAGACTACACACTGGAAAGCAACAAAGTGAGTTCTTCACTATGTCCGTGGCACAATGGAATATGGCCTAGAATACAAGAAGAACAACAAATTCTTCTTACAGGGATACATGGACTTCGACTATGCCGGATCATATGATGATCGTAAATCAACTTCAGGATATTTGTTTCATCTTGGATCTGGTCCTGTCTCTTGGCACAACAAGAAGCAACAGGTGGTTGCTATCTCATCAACAGAGGCAGAATATCATGCCGCACGTGAAGCTGTGTGCGAAGTGATATGGTTGCGTCGCATCCTGACAAGTATGGGTCTTCCATAAAAATCTCCAATACACTTGTTCTACGACAACATGGGTGTTTTGAATCTTGTTAAGAATCCAAGTGCATCATGAGAAAATGAAGCACATTGATACACAATGCCACTTCATTCGAGACGAAGTACCAAAGCACCGAATCCAGCTTCAATACATCTCCACCAATGCTCAAGTTGCAGACATATTCACTAAGGCACTTGCACGTGTCAAATTTGAATTGTTTCGCAGCTCTCTATGTATTTCAAAATAATGGGGGGATGATAGTATAGCTAGTAGTTATATGTTTCCTAAAATATTGTAATATGGGGGGATGTTAGAATATATTTCAATATTTCTTTCATTAGTTAATTCAATCCTAACGATCTTATATTGTTAGAATTGATTAATTTAGGCTAGTTGTTATTTTGTTACAACTGCGCCTATATTGGTCTCGGGTGGTTCCACAACCTCCGGACTAATCCTGGCCCTAATGTATTATTTATACTTCATCAAATAATTGAATTGTCGTTCCACTTCTCACAGTCTTTACGTTGATGATCTCATTTTTATAGAAAATTCCAAAGCTATGATACAAGAGTTCAAGGAGAGCATGAAGAGTAATTTTGAGATGTCTGATCTTGGAAAAATGAAATACTTTATTGGCATGGAATTACAGCAAAGTGAAGATGAGATCTTCATATGCCAAGCTAATTATGCCCAAGACATGTTGAAGAAATTTTTATTTCTAGACTACAAGGTGGTTGATACTCCTATTGCTACTGGGGAGAAGCTTATGAAAGAGGATGGGATTCCTCTTGTTTATGAGAAGACTTTCAGAATTATGGTGGGTGTATTTATGTACCTTACATTCACAAGACCTTATATTACCTATGCAGTTTCACTAGTTTCTATATTTATGAGCTTACCAACTCAAAGGCATATGCAAGCGGTGAAATGAATCTTTAGATATGTGAAGGGAACCTTTGATCATGGTATACACTATAGATCAACAAGATATTCAATTCTGGTTTTGTATGTTGATTCATATTTGGGAGGTTCTATTGA
Organism: Wollemia nobilis; assembly: GCA_028583015.1. Lineage (NCBI taxonomy): Eukaryota > Viridiplantae > Streptophyta > Pinopsida > Araucariales > Araucariaceae > Wollemia > Wollemia nobilis. The sequence goes on along the minus strand of JAQPPZ010007159.1, from coordinate 222,452 downwards.
TGGCCAAAAATCTACTACAAAGTATTGTTTCAACTTGGGAAGTGGGTTGATTTCTTGGTCATCCAAGAAGCAAAGTACAGTGGCTTTGTCTTCCACTGAAGTTGAATATGCAGCCCTTACTTCAGCTTGTACTCAAGGGATTTGGCTGAGGATAATATTGAATGATTTTGGTAAGACTCAACATGATCCTACCAAAATATTTTGTGATAACAATGGGGCAATACAATTGTCCAAAAATCCATTTTTCCATGCAAAGACCAAACACATAGAGTTGAAGCACCATTTTTTTAGAGACTTGATACATGAAAAAAAAATTGCCATTTAGTATGTTAAAAGTGAGGATAAATTTGGTGATATGTTCACAAAGGGGCTATTGAAGGTGACTCATGGGAGACTCAAAGAAATGTTGGACACCTTTGACATCAAAGGGGGATTGTTGAGGGTGATGTCAAAAGTCACCCATAATTATTAATTTAATATGTGAGTTGTAAAATAAAGCACATGAAAAATATATTAAATATAGTGCTTTATTAATGCAAATTAATATTTTTAGTTAATTTAAAAATAAATAAAAAATAGCATGCAAAGTGGCATAATAAAAGTTGTTTTTTATAAAAAGCTAGTTTTTAGCCTTTTTAGCTTTTTTAACCTTTTTGCATGATCAAGGCTGATTGATAATTATATATTTTGTAATTGAAATATTTTTGAATAATATAAGAATAGGAATATTTCAGTGTACACAATTGTGGAGCTTTTTAAAGTTTATATTTGTGCCCTTTTTTAATTATAGATCAAAATTTCTGGTTTGGACCAACAACATAGTTTACTAAAATTGGAGCTTTTGGCTGAGGATATTTCATCATTTGGCATTCATAATTGGTTTATCTTAATCACTAAACACTCCTGGACCATTTTTGGGTGATATCCATGCTCCATTAATGTTCTTTTTATCTTAGATCATAATTGTTTTATTGCTGTTTTTTTTTCTCCACCTCAAGAAGTTTTATTTTCATGCATACTTACACCTAGTGAGTATATAACAATGGGCTAGTGGGAGTTATAAGGAAGGCATACAATTACCCATTACATACCATCTTGGTCATGTATCTAGGAGGTCACTTTCAAATATCATTAGCATCCTACATATTGAATTTCTCTCACATATTGATAGGTATATCAAGAGGAGTCAAGTATATTAGGACCTTTGATATATAGGGAGGCCCTTGAGGTATAAATAATAGATTGGGTATATCAAGGGAAGGAGATACAAGGTTTCTAGAAAATTGTATCTATCTTATTTAATAAAATTTATAAACAAATATGTTTTAAATAATCCTCTCTTTTTCTAAACCTATGACTGAGAAATGGTATCTAGCCCATAGTTTTTCTCACTAGTTGGCCACTAACCTTGATCCTCCTACTAAGGTTCATGATGATAAATTAAAAAGAAGAGATTTATACACCTAATGGTTCTCTAACCCCTACCCGTGAGGAAGGTGGAAGGGTAGTCTTCCAATTTGTAACTTATATGGTCTATTTATTATAGAAGCATAGGGAAACTATATAATCCTTCCTTAGGGAAGGCCATGAAACCTAGGTATATCTATATGGGATAGTTCACTCATGGACCATCCCCAACAACATTACTTAAATACTTTTCCATTAAACTAATTGATTCATCCTTTGGGTCTATAAGTGAAAACCTTATAGTATCAAAATCTCATTTTATTAATTCAATACCTCTTGTTATCACCACATCAATGGAATCCAAAATATAAACCCTCTTGCATCCATTAGAGGATTATTCATCTTTTCCTACCCTTGAGAAATTAATGCAAGGTAATGTTAATTGCCCCATATATAAATAGGTAGGCATAAGCTACTTCCCAAACAGAGTTTGACATCAAGTGTTCCAATCTCCAATCTTAATATTAATTCATCTCATAATCCTAATTCTAATCCCACAAACATGGGTATGTAGTTTAGATGAAATCCTATCCTACAGTCTCTCATCCTTCATATTTTAATCCTTTCATCCTAGGTACCCTAGGGTAAAACTATATGATGTGAGCTTCAACATTGTATGTCTAGGCATACCAACCTTTATATATCAACCATTATAAAATTCCCCCCATATCTTAGCATATACCCTTTATGCCATCAAATCCTATTTCTCCTAAACTTCAAGCACCACTCATTTAGAAGAAATTGAAAAAATAAAATGGTTATTATCTAAAGTTTATCATATAGTCACAAATACTCATATGATTACTTATGTAATCAACCCCTATACCATTTTGTATCTAGTTGTCCTTTTTATCCTAACTTTGAAATTCCCAAGTTTCAAAGGTACAAGGGGAAGGAGAATCCCATTAAACACCTAGGTTATTTAGAACTATTTGTCATAATATTTCTTATGATAATAATTGATACTTAGGATCTTCCCTAAGAGCCTTATTGGACCCACCTTGGTGTGGTACTACTAGATACCAAGGCATTCCTTGAAAATATTTAGGGACCTTGTCAAAAAATTTGTAAAATTTCTCTAGATATATTGAAGAAAAGGTCACTATTAATGAACTATACCAACTCAAACAATTCAAATATAAGAACTTAACCATATTATTAGCAATATGGAAAGCCTTTATGGAGATAAAACAATATATCCCTTCACTTAGAGACCTTCTAGACATCTTCATAGGAAAACTCAATGATAAATTGGTCTTCTACCTAGAGATGACCAATGGGTCTTCCTTTAAATATGACATTGACATTGCTAATAGAATTAACACTATCCTTGTCAAAAGAGGGTAACAAAATACTAAGTCCCACTAAAATAAAGATAAGTCCTCCTCTAGCAAAGGATAAGTACAAGAATAAACATGTTGTAGACTATGGAGCCACAAACTTATGCTAGAATAACAATTTTGGTGGTGTTGCAAACCTCCAAAATATTGTATCAGGTAATCCCCAACAATAAAAATCCAAAATGATGTACTTAAAAATGTATTAACCTCTTCTATCATCCTATGGTAGATCCTAAATGCTAAGATGATAGAACTCCTTCCCATTAAACCTATTGAGCATAAATAGAAAAAGGCTTCTTGGTTTTGTCCCAATGAGCAATTTGCCTTCCATTGTATCAATATTAATGTGACCAAAAAATTAATGAGATTTAGTATGTGGTCCAAGACTTTGTTGATAATTTCCATGTCATTCTCAATAGATCTATTTCTCAATCATTTTCCAATCAAGATCTAGGAATCTTCTAGAATTTGTTACCTAATCATAATCAAAATCAGAATGTAGAAAATAACCTTCATTGTAGGAATATCCTATCTAAAAAAAAAGGGATGGTTGGGATGCTCCATTATTCTAATCATATCTCTCATATTTGTATTGTGACCAAAAAACAACATAGAAATCAACCATCTAATCGACCTTTGAAACCTCTTTTGGTCCTTCATACAAAACAAATTTCTATACCTGAGGACCTCCTCTAATAATCTAATAAGGAACAAGGGCTAAGGGTGATTTTTATTTACTATAATAATTCAATTGTATCATAGTTAAAATCTCCCTTCTTTAACTTCTCAATTCTTCTCTATCTCACTAAGATATCTTACTCAAATTTTTGAGTCAACAAGCCATTCCTCAAGACTTAAATTCAAATGAACTTACTTCCATAGTAGGGTTCATTGGGGTTAACAATGCAACTATATCATTACATGAGATGTGATATTCCTCAATTATTTATGATAGGAGATCTACAGTTAAACACCATATGTCATTACATTGATAAGTTCATCAAATGGGTTGGCTTTTTAAGCCTTTACTACCACAACATATCACTGGTTATCTCACAATATCACATAGGTCCAAAATATAAATTAGATGCAATATTAAATATCAAGATAATAATATGATGAGTATAATAATATGCACAAATTAATATGTATATCAAGGATTATATAATAAACAAAATAGCATTCATTTATATACTGAAATATGGATGTAAATAGCCTAAATCATTCATGAACTATGCATAAAGAAAACTTACAATATTAATTGCTAAAAATGTATACAAGTTTTATCACTCTTCTTCCTCTTAGAATAAAATAATAATATGTGAATTAGACTCAATATATCCTATTTATTATTATCTCCTTAATATAGCCCTAGTGAAGTGACTCTTCAAGTACTTGACTATTGCTCTCCATATGCCAAGTCTCATAACTCTTGGCTTATCAACTTACCACTTGCATACTTCTAAAACACTTGCACACATCTACAAGACTCTTGGACTCCTACATACACTCATAATATAGGACACTTGTGCATATCCTCACATTACATATTTGCACTCTTACATATAAGACACTTGTGCACATTCTCTCTTACATGACACTTGTGCATTTCCTGCACATTACACTCTTACATGACACTTGTGCATTTCCTACACATTGATACTTACATAAAAGGGGAAATATAAATCACACTCTAAACTATAGACTCAATCCTAATCTACTACATATTTATAAATGTATTATGAAGGTACCATGGGGGTACATTAGCATGTACCAAATAATGTAATATACCTCAACATTCCCATGTATTTGATTATTTGGTTATTAAAGACTTTAGTATTCAATATTGATCTTCATAATTTTATTTAATATTCAAGTGACCTTGTATTATTCACAAACCTCTACTCCTCTTGAATCTAATTCATCATCTTGAACCTTGAGTTCATCTAATGTTTATGTTTGTAGGAAAATTGTGGACTATGTTGTATCTAATTTCCTGTATCTTGTCTTTATTAGAACTCAGGTAATTTATCATCAACTTCATCTTTAGATAGACATTAATTTAATATCTTAAGAAAAAAATGAATATAAGGAATATATTCCATTTTTTATTGAACATATAGCTTCTGTTTCATTTTGATTCTTTATGATGCATTTGCTATGTTGATTTGTTTATTTGAATTCAACTAATCTTCCTTTTTCAACCAATTGAGTAACTAAGATAATATTGGTTGATAGTCCACAAACATATAAAACATTATCTAGCAAAAAATATAAAAAAGGTATGCTAGGTATTACTCTACCAATTCCTTGAACTTGATATCTCTTATCATCTATAATTTTTAGAGAGATATTATCCTTCACTTCTAAATATATGTTGATTTGTATATTTGAATTCAACTAATCTTCATTTTTCAACCAATTGAGTAATTGATATGTGATTGGTTGATAGTCTAGGAACATATAAAATATTCTCTAGCACAAAATCTAAAAAAGGTATGCTAGGTATTACTCTACCAGTTCCTTGAACTTGATATCTCTTATCATCTGTAATTTTTAGAGATATATTATCCCTAACTTCTAAAGATTCAAACCAATGTATGTTTCTAGTCATATGATGACTAGCTCTTGAGTCTATATACCAAATATATTTTTCCATTTGAACCTTTTTATTAGACTCAAGTGATATTATCTTACATCTTTGATAAGAGTTTTGAAGAACTCTTTTATGATCTTGCCCATTGTATTCAAAAAATTGCCTTTGATATAAATTTTGTTTTTGAACTTTTCCTTTCATAAAGTATGGTTTTACATTTTGATAATGTCTCCTATGTTGAAAATTTCTTCTTTGTCATTTATCCATTTTTATTTTTTAAGTTGAAATCCTTGTCTCCTATGTTAAAATAATAACTCAAATATAAATTTTGCAATTTGATTCCTTTTGAAGTAGTAAACCTTATATCTCCCAAATTTAAAAAAAAAAAACCAAATATAAATTTTGCAAATTATAAACTTTCCTAATCCTTTGATGTTGAAAACCTTATGACTCTCAAATATTTAAATTTTCAAAAACCTTCTAATATTTTTCAATTTTATTTTTTTTCAAAAATAAATCTTCTACCTTAAGAAACTTCAAATATCTTCAAATAAAAAAACCAATAATAAAACTAACTAATTGAAGCAGAAACCCTTATTACTCCATACCTTTTAAAATTTCAAAAAATCTTAAATTCAAACTAACCCTTATAAATTCTTATAAATTAAATTCACTTATAACTCTTGAATTAATTAAATCTTACTTAGTCTATGTAAGCACATTATAACTCCAAGAAACCCTAATTTAAAAAATAATTTACAATCTAACCTTATATTCCACCTTATGTAACTTGTTCTCTAAAATGTACTCCTCTTGCTCATTGGCGTTAATGATTTGTATGTGCTTTAGAATGCACTCACTCTACACCTTTTTTTAAGTGAATCTTGTCACAACCCAAAAGTTCCAAACCAATAGTAGGGTTTTTATTTCCATATATCAAGGAACTACCCTAAGTTTAAACCTCATTCCTTCAAGAGTTCTCAACTACTATGATTATTTTTCTTTTAAATTTTATACCATATAACTCTTCGAGGCTCACCCATCCCTACATATTACATATTTCTAGCTATGCAAATGCACTAGGTGTAAATATTATATTTTCAAGCCATCCTTCTCATTATCCTTTAATGAGCTAGCTTTACTTCATTCATCCCATCAAAAGAAGCACGCTATCATTATCACACCCCATAAGTCTATCTATGCAGGTGTTAGGACCATATTATATTCAACTATCCTTCTTATCTTCTTGATGAAATAATCATTTCATTATTATACCTCATTTTAAAACTTAATTTGTGGAGTCAATAATTTAGACAACCCTACTAAACACTATATCATTAGAGTTTATTCTCTCTCTAATTCTTTTGTGTCATCTAGTTGCTATACAATGCAAGATCCCTTATGTTTGTATTTGCATAATTGAGTGGCCCAATACATTTCCATTGCATTTTATGAGTAACCCAATTTGTTTAAAAATAACCATTAAATATTGACATCACCCCAAGTAAAAGGAAACCATAATGAAGCATTCATTGACCAAAGGTCTTTGAGGTTTCACCTATCATCTCCAATATCGAATATTTTTAATAAAATTGAAGTGCAATCTACCACATACGATAGCAAGATAAAATATATCTAACTCATAATCATTCCATGGATTTCATCTCAGATTTTAGAAGCATAAATAAGCTAACAATAACTCATAACAATTTACCTTTTCATTTAAGTGAGCAAGAACATAATGAAATCCAATTATTTTTATAGCAGTTAACCATAAAGAGGAATGCACATCAAAAACACACAACACCATATTTACTCTTGGAAAAACATCGAAGGGAAAACCCAACCATGAAATTTCCTTTCTTATTATTTCCATAAGGTTCTTAATTCATATATCAAATATACATTTACTTGTGTCTTAAATTCCTAACAAGGACATTCTAATTTGCCTTGGCTTCAACTCTATGAATTGTTTCTTTTATCCATAAATACAATTTCATCTCCATTAGACTGGCACAAGCTTAACATGAGATGCCTCATGTACATATAAAATCCCAGGTTACCTACACAAATACAAAACACCCTTATTTCGTAATACATAAATATATTTTGAAGCCAGCATAGAGCTTCCCATTATTACTTGATTCCTCCTTGAAGTATTGGTAGAAGACTATACTTTTTATCTAATTATACCACATGATTAAGGTAAATAAGTGCTCCTTTAAACTCTTCTCCCACTGATACTAGTTCTCAAATATGTTATAAAAACCACCCATAAACATATTACATTAAATACATTACGTTTACCGAGGAGTCCATAGTTACTCTACGTCTACCCAGTGATGTTATCATGAAACTTACAAGATTCAATTTTTAGAATCCATTTAATTCATTACTACCATGAGCACTAGTCTCCACACTACAAAAAATGTGCTTGCAATGGTAGAATACCTAAAACATCAATAGTTTTCTATAAATTAATAAATAAATGCTCTTGGGTAGACATACACAGGTTTTTTCACACTCTTCTATAGATATTATCACTACAAATTTTCCCTTTCATCACTAGGATTATCTAACAGCTCATTACTCACCATTATCGATCCTTTAGTTTTATCTGAAACATGGAATATCTAAAAACAACATCACCTATCTCTTTAACATCGAAGTTTGGTTGTAGTGTTCACCTGTTTCACTGAGCTCTAATAGGTAATGAAAAACTATCACCTATAACTGTTTTTCCCATTCGATGGAGCTTTCTCTTGATTGACCTTTTTCTAGGATGTCATTCAGAGAGTGCAATATTAACCAGGATAAAAATTTGCAACACTACTAGCATAATACTAAGTTAATCCTAAATTGATAGCACACTATAAAACTCTCTATGGCTTAACCTATTGGCTAAAAAACCTTACAAGATATAATCATGGTAGAATCTATCAATCAACCATCCACCATCCAAAAAATAAGCTATAGTTTGCTAAGGTTTCATTTTAGAAAGCATACACACAATTCTTTTTGAATAACAGCCCACTGGAGTTATTCAGCTAGCTTCACCTACCAATAAATTCTCTTAATATAACTTGATGTCACAAACAATCGGGCCTTTAAATATGATAAAAACGCTCCTTTTAAAGTTGAACCCAACCAAATGAAGTTACTTCCAATAATTAATTTTTTTTTTTAAATGGCTAGATACTTTCAAATATGCACGTTGATGGATATACTTGAGCAAGTTTGATATCAACAAAATAAACTACATTTGAATAGCTTAGTGATGCACCAGCTATTATCTTATAGTCAAAATAATGGTAGCTCACAAGTGAATCTGCTTGTCACATAATGAGCTTACAATATCTCACCATGAACCAGTAGTATCTCTTCAGGAACTAGCAATCTCTTTCCATCCAGCGGTCACTCCCAACATCCAGTGTATACATCCAAGATGAACCCAAAATTAAAAGAACCCCTCTCTCCTTCCTTTCTCCAATGGTATCCAAGAACTCTCCCCCACTTCATCCACCATTCCTGTCTTCTCTAACCTTATAACCTCCCATTATGCCTTCCATTAATGATGGACATGCTCAATCAGCAGCAACCATAAGGGAAACTCAACCTCTACATTGATAACTTCTAGTCGCATTAATAAAACCATAACTTGATTTAATCACATGTAGAAAGTAAATGTTTCCATTATGAAAAACAAAATATTACTTTCACAAATATTACACATCAACCTCATATAAAACATTTTTCCATCATCCAAGTCTCCTCATCCAAAGCAATCACAAGGCAAGACATTAGTCCATTAAATCTAATCAAAATATGTATGAGAGGTTGACAAGAGTCCAAAATATAAGCATCACATTATTTTCCAAGCATCTTGGAAACAACTCAAATGAGAGTAAAATGTCATTTCCATAAATCATATGTCTTACATAAACCAACACATAGAATAACCAATCATTACATAATGTTTTCCATAAAATATTTGTTTTCTATAACTAGTCATGAAACAGTCATTTTATTCATCAATAAAACAACATTGCAAAATATAAATCCATTCACATAAAAATTTGATCAAGGAAAGGTCACGATAAATCTAGTTTAGGTGTATCAAATGATGATTAACATCTATGTGGATCTCTGGATGCATTTATAAAATGCTTGAGTTCCTTCAGCTCTAATGTTGAATGCATTACCAACAATAAAAATAATTATATCATAGGCATTGATGAAGTTGTCTTCATGGTGTTGATGTGTTTGTCTTCACGTTTAGACTTCTCTCTTTCTCACTTAGGTGTATAAGCTTCAACCCCAAATGTTGCATCTTCCTACAACATTGAATGCTTTGCCTAACAATTTATTGGTGGATTGTTTCTCTTCTTCTATAGTGGAAGCTATGCTTCCTTCCATAGATGTTGGAAGCCTTTTCCTTAGACACTGAAAATCATTTTCATATATGCTAGAAGCCTTTTCCCTAGATGTTTTAACCCTATCTTGCTTTCCTTAGACGCTAAAATCTTACCTTGTTTTTCTTAAATGTTGGAAGCCCATATTTCTTTCACTAGTTCATAGATCTCATGTTGCTTCTATGTTCTGATCTTCAAGCTATTTCATAGATAGACTCCCTTAGCTCCTACTAGTATCCTAAACTAAGGCTCCTCACATTGCTTCTATGTTATGGTCTTCAAGATAGTTGATGGCACTGATATATTTTATATGACATTGGTTGTTTGACTATATGGTGCTTCTACATATTACAACTTTTAACCTTTATTTGTGTGTTGATTTTCCTTATGCTATTGTTGTGTTGCTTTCTTGGATTTATCAAATGGTATGTTTCAAGGTTATGCATAAGGGGTTGGACTCAAAATGTGCTTGTAAAAAAATGGCAAATCCTAATCAAAATCAAGGTGAATCATGGAGAATCCTAAGTAAATCAAATCGAGCATCTTCATACCAAAATTTGGGGTATTTGAAGCCCTAAAATGTAAGGTCATATTTGGAGCCACTTTTGACCTATTAAATCATCTTATAACTTTATAAAAACACCACCATTAGATCAAGCTTGAAAATATCTTTCCAAAGAGTACAAATATGCCTATATTTGGATATATATTATGGCAAATTAACCCTAATAAAAAATTGGTCCTAAAAATTTTAGGCGAATGGGCTAATGTCGAGGGTCCTCATATTCACCAATTTTCAATTTTGAAAATCCTAATATTTATCCAATTGGCGAATATTCATCACTATGCATAACCCTAGTATGTTTCTATGATGTTTAGCCAAATGGCTAATCTTCTGCTATATGGTCGAATGGGTCTCTTTGTATTTTATTGAGATGGCCAAAAGGGCCTCTCTGTCTTCTTTCTTGAGTTGGTTGAATGGGCCTCTTTGTTTAATTTCTTGAGTTGACCGAATGGGCCTCTCTATCTACTTTCTTCAGTTGGTCAAATGGGCCTCTTTGTCTACTTTCTTGAGTTGGATGAATGGGTCTCTCTATACTTCTTGGCTTCTTTGAGCCAATTCTATATTGGTATCCTTTTTTATATATGGTCCCTTAGACCTTTTCTTTTGCTATATGAGCCTCTCTTGGACCTATTCCAAATTTATCTATATGTTCTATTCTTTCTATCTCTAGACTTGTGCATTTCCTACACATTGCACTCTTACATGACACTTGTGCATTTCCTACACATTTATACTTATTTAAAAGGGGAAATATAAATCACACTCTAAACTATACACTCAACCCTGGTCCCTAATATATTACATATTTACAAATGTACCATGAAGGTACCATTGGGGTATATTAGCATGTACCAAATAATGTAATATACCTCAACACCCCCCTGTATTACATTATTTGGTTATTAAAAAATATAGTCTTCAAACTTGGTCTTCATCATTGTCTTTAATTCTCAAGTGACCTTGCATTGTTCATGAACCTCTACTTCTCTTGAATTTGCTTCATCATCTTGAACCTTGGGTTCATCCAATGTTTATGTTTGTAGGAAAAAATTGGACTATGTTGGATCCAATTCCCTGTACTTATATTTTTGAACACTCGGACAATTTATCATCAACTTCATATTTAGATAGACATTAATTTGATATCTTAATAAAAACAACTAAATATAAGGCACATATTCCATTTTTTATTGAACCTGTAGCTTTTGTTTTGTTTTGATTCTTGATGATGAATTTGCTATGTTCATTTTTATATTTGAATTAAATGGGTCCTCCTTTTTCTACCAATTTAGTAACTAAGATAAGATTGGTTGATAGTATAGGAACATATAAAACATTCTCTAGCATAAAATCTAAAAAAATGCATGCTAGGTATTACTCTACTAGTTCATTGAACTTGATATCTCTTATCATTTACAATTTTAAGAGAGATATTATCACTCAATTCTAAATATTCAAACCAATGTAGGTTTTCAATCATATGACAACCAGATCTTGATTCTATATACCAAATATATTTTTCCATTTGAACCTTTTTATTAGACTCAAGTGATATTATCTTACATCTTTGATAAGAGTTTTGAAGAATATTTTTATGATCTTGGTCATTGTATTCAAAAAATTATTTTTGATATAAATTTTGTTTTTGAACTTTTCCTTTCATAAAGTATGGTTTTACAATTTGATAATATCTCCTATGTTGAAAAATTGCTCTTTGTAATTTATCCATTTTGGGTTTTTAAGTTGAAATTCTTATGTCTCCTAAGTTAAAATAATAACTCAAATATGAAGTTTGCAATTTGATTCCTTTTTAAGTAGTATACCTTATATCACCCAAATTTAAAAATAAATCAAGTATAAATTTTGCAAATTATAAAATTTCCTAATCCTTTGATGTTGAAAACCTTTTAACTCCCAAATATTTATATTTTCAGAAACCTTCTAATATTTTTCATTTTCAATTTTTCTCAAAAATAAATCTTCTACCTTAAGAAACTTCAAATATCTTCAAATATAAAAAACAATAATCAAACTAACTAATTAAAGTAGAAACCCTTATTACTCCATACATTTTCAAAATTCAAAAAATCTTAAATTCAAACTAACCCTTATAACTCCTAAATTAAATTCACTTATAACTCCTAAATTAAAAATAAATTTCACTTAGACTATGTAAGAACCTTATAACTCCAAGAAACCCTAATTTAAAAAATAATTTATAATCTAAACTTATATTCCATCTTAGGTGACCTATTCTCCAAATTGTGCTTTCCTTGCTCATTGGCGTTCTTCAAATAGTGTTCTACTTGCTCAGTGGTGTTAACAATTTGTACATGCTTCTGAATGTAGTTAAAGTGAATCCAGTTTGGGTATGTCGAATGATGATTAACGTCCATGTGGAGCTCTGCATGCATTTAGAAAACACTTTAGTTCCTTTAGATCTAATGTTCAATGTGTTACCAACAATAAAAATAATTATGTCGTAGGTGTTGATGCACTTGTCTTCATGGAATTGATATGATTGTCTTCCCAGTTAAATGTCTCTTTTCCTTAGTCAAGCATATATACTTTAGCCATAGATGCTTCATCTTCCTATAATTTTGATTACTTCGCCTGATGCTTTTCTAGTAAGTTGTTTCTATCCTTTGACACTAGAAGTTATGATTTCTTCCTTATATGTTGGAATCCTTTTCCTTTGATGTTGAAAACTTTTCCATAGATACTAGAAGAATTTTCCTTAGATTCTAGAACCTTACCTTGCTTTCCTTAGATGTTAAAATCCTACCTTGCTTTCCTTAAATGTTGGAAGCCTTCCTTTATTTTGTTGGTTCATAGACCTCATGCTAGTTCTACATTCTAATCTTCAAGATGGTTCACAGATAGATTACATTAGCTCCTACTAGTATCCTTTACTCAGCCTCCTTGTGCTACTTCTACATTATAGTCTTCAAGTTGGTTGATGATGTTGGTAGCTCTTATATGACAATGGTTATATGGTGTTGGTTGTTTGACTATACAAAATTTCTACATATTATAACAACTATTAACTTTTATTTTTGCTTTGCTTTAACTTATGCTATTGGTGTATTGCTTTCTTGAATTGGTCGAATGACATGTTTCTTTTATGTATATCCAAATGAATAATATTTTACTATATGGTCTAATGGGTCTCTTTGTCTTATTTCTTGAGTTGGTCAAATGGGCCTCTCTTTCTTCTTTCTTGATTTTGTTGAATGGGCCTCTCTATCTACTTTCTTGATTTGGTTGAATGGGTCTCTCTGCACTTCTTAATTTCTTTGATTCGATTCTATGTTTACCTTTGTTTTTCATAAATGGTCCTTTAGACATTTTATTTTACAATATGAACCTATCTTGGACCTCTTCAAAATTTATCTATATGCTCTATCGATTCTATCTCTAGACTATTATACTTTGCTACTTCAAATATATATACTTAGGAAGCTTTGAATGATTCTCAATCCATTATAACTTTAACCATTCTTTTATATTCTTTTTGTTGTTGCCCTATCTTTGCTCTTTCCTCTAAATTTGAAATTCTTCCCTATATTATGTAGGAGGCTTCTCAAACTCTAAAAGCTTAATCTCTATTGTACATTCAATCAATCTAAAATCTAAAATAACTTAGGTCACACCTAAGAACCCAATATAATTCTCCTCCTTACTAGAGAACCCAATATCAATGTCAGCATGGCTCTTTCCTAAATGACTAACTTTCTCCTAAGTTGGTTCTTCCTTAATCTATCAATAGTTATTCTCCTTTTTTTAGATAATATTAATGTCAGGGTGACACAAAATATCCCTAGATGATCAACTATCTTTTGAGTTGATTTTTACCTCAATATTTAATCTGCTAATCCTTAAATCTTCAAATCTCCAAACACTTCAAATTATAATTTCTTCAAATCAATTTCATGGTGGCTCTATCCCTAAAATACCAACTCCCTTATAATTTGGTACGCCTTAAATCTTGCTAATTCCTAGTCTTCACTGGTTTTCCTTCAACCCAATGGAAAGACCCTAGCCTTTTCTACTCAATATGATCTTTAAAAATAGAGTCCAAGCCTTAAATACCTTTAAAGTGGATAGACTCTAAATTTATTTTATCACAATAGACAAAGCTAATTAATAATGGTGGCTAATAATAACTCTATAAAATTGAATAGATTCAAGTGGTAGATTTGATACCACTATTGGCTTTTTAAGTCTTTACAACCACAAAATATCAAAGCTTATATCACAATATCACACAGGTCCAAAATATAAAATAGCCACAATATTAAAGATCAACATAATAATATGATGAGTAGAATAATATGATCAAATTAATATTTATATCAAGGCTTATATAATAAATAAAATAGCATTCATTTAAATACTAAAATATGAATGTGAATAGCCTGAATCATTCATGAACTATGCATGAAGAAAACATATAATATTAATTTGCTTAAAATGTATACAAACTTTATTACTTCTCTTCCTCTTACAATAAGATAATAAGATATTAATACCATGTCATCCAATGAACACAAATTATCATCATGGCCATTGAATACTTCACCAGATGAGTCAAAACTATACCCTTAGCCTTAACCATTGGAGTCCAAGTATCCAAGTTCATCCTTAATTAAATCCTTATTCATTATGGCATCCCTTCTATGGTAATATATAACAATGGAATACCCTTAAAGAACAAGGATACTCATAAATTTCATGCTAACTCTTGCCAAAATCCCCAAGAAGCTTTTGATCAAATATACTCGAGATTGGAAAGTCAAGTTGTATCTTGTATTATCGACATATCACACTCATGCTATAATTCCCATTGGCATGACACCCAATGCTTTGGTCTATGAAATTGAAGAAGTTTTTTCCTTTGAACTTGAGGTAACTTCCTTGCACATTTTATTATAAAATACTTCTATTAGAGATGAATAATGTCTCTCCCATATTAGCTAGCTAGAACTGCTTAATGAAAATAAATTCCATGCTTTAAAAATCCTAAAGGTCTACCATAAAATGTTTAAATATTCCTATATTAGAAAAGTATAATATTTATCCTTTGAAGTTTGTGATCTTGTCCTCAAAGAGAATAAAAAAATACCAATGCAAAAACCAAGCTCAAAGATAAATTTGATCTTAATTTATTAGGTCCATATATCATAACCACCAAGTATGGTTCAAGTTCTTATCGTATTTCTATACTTGAGGTAAAATAACTTAAAGAACCTATAAACATAATACATCTCATATATTATTATATCTAACTATGCATCAACTGCTTTTTTGCTTTCATGCTACCTATCATTGCTTGCTTGCATCTTCTGAACTTCATATTTGCTTGCATACACCTTCTTGTCTCTACTTCTATGATGACATGCAAATAATGATCCTACTTAGGACATATTATTTTTCCTTTACTAGATGATTGATCTGAGTGGATCCTCCTAGTCTCGTCTTATGAATCAATCATAGTTCACACAAAGTAATTATTATTTTTAATATCTTACCTATCTCATCTATACCTTAATGAATTATGAATACTATGAAGATCATAGGTGTTGATGATAAGATCAATATTATAATCTCTTATCTTTCTCAATATTTTACCTCATCAACCTCTTGTTGCATACAAGGTTCATAGGTGTTGATGATAGTATTAAACATATCATATCTTATCACCATGCATGAGGTCAACATTTTGGTACTATGTTATTCCTCCCAATTGGGGGTCAATTCATTATCATATCAATCATATGATCCAAATTCCTCCATGAAATTTGACTATGAGGTAAATCGATCAAAGCACAACTCCTTGAGATATTTTCTTTAAAGTTGAATCCAAGAAAAATTAGATATCCTCTAGGTAAATCAAAATTAGAAGTCCTTTCAACAAAGCAAAAGTCATTTAGATGTATGTTTAAAGGTAAATCTATTTTATAGCTTTCAATAAATCATAAAAATTTCCTTAGTCATTTGCTTGGGGGAACCAAAAATATTGTGTGTGTGCGCGCGTACGTATGTGTATGTGTTTATATTATCTCTTAAATTCCTCCTAGGTAAATCTTTATTTGTACATATTTATTTAGCGTTGTCGATATTTTTTTATCATAGCAATCTAACTAAATTCCCCCTAGGAAAATCCATATCTATTTATAGTTGTATATAGTTTATATTATCCAAAGTACCCTTGGGCACACCACTTTTCACTCTTAATCATCATTATATCAAGCCTATCGGTAACACATCTAGAATCAACTACATAACTATTCAAAATCAAACCCTATCCAATCACTAATTTAAACCATGTATCAATTATAAAATTAACAACTAATGATAATAGCATAATAATTAAATGCCATATAATTCATTCACCATTAATAATCTAAACTAATCACCTAAATCACATTATCATCATCATCCATAATCCAATTCCTCATAACATCAAGAAGCATAGCATACATCATAACCTAAATCAAGTACACATCAAAGAATAAAAACTATCGATGCATATATATGTGTATATATATCAAGTATATCATTATTATATAATACATTATACGTCTCAAAAATACAACAATACCTATCCAAAATTGGCCCTTGTAGGGGTAACTAACTCTATGATCTGGTTTCTGGTGCTTCTACTACTTCTCCTCCTAGTAGTAGTGGCATCTTTATTGACCTATGTAAGTGGCATGTCACAAACCATAAGTTTGTATTTGCATCCATGACCCCATAGTTAAAGTAAAGTAATGATCAACGACTTAAGGACGTCACGATTTCGTGACATGTCGCATTTTCACGGCTGGAAGCAGAAAGAGTGCAAAATGGGAGACGAATGTCGCAATTTCACGACATGGCTCATTGTCGTGACATGTCGCATTTTCACGACTTAGCGGCAAAGGAGCAGAATGTCATGATTTCGTGACATGTCTCATTTTTGCGACATGTCACTGTTTCACGACTCTTCAGAGCAAATGAAGGAGAAGACTTAAGAGCGTCGCGATTTTGTGACAGGTCACATTTTCGTGGTTGGGGTAGCAAGAGAGCAATGCGGTGGGCCACTGCCTATGTTCTAAGGTGTTTGTAAATTTGTGTAAGGGGCGGGGCTCTTTCTTGGCAGGGTGGCCTCAGAAGGGTACTAGTAGCGAAGGACAGTCTGTTCCTATTGAGGTTTTGATCCGTAACAGCATAGTTCTGATTTTGTAAAAGGTTTTGTATCAACCGAAAAAACTTGAATGTAATGAAATTGTACCTTAATTACCAAAAAAAATAAATAAATAAAGTAATGATCTATCAGGAGTACTGCATGGTATGTAGTCTAACAGTGAATTAATCGCTCAACCTCTACCATCAGGTCCACTTTAATGTGGACCATTTTTACTGTGTCTCTATTGGATGGATTCCATATGGTTGATTGGGGTCTTTACCAGCTGACTATTGTTATCTCCTACTATTACAACATTTATCATCATTGTTTTTTTATCATCAAACACTACATGGTTTATTTCATCACTGAGACCTATATAATTAACCAATTTTTCTTAGTTGTTCTTGTCATCATCTCTACCTAAGCTACCAACAATATAACCTGTAGGCATAACACCTATCCTATCATGGCATGTCTCTCTATCTCTATGGTAGACTAAGGTGATCTACTAGGTCCTACCTTGCATATTGTAATCATCAATAATAGTGTTGTTGATGCCACTCTTGTTGTTGTTACCTTTCTCTACTTCTACTGACATTTATTCCTATACCACCTCACAAGTTGTTGCACTATTCAGTATGCCCTCTTATACCACCTACTAGATAAAATTCACTCTCCTATTTGTAGATCATCCATAATCACTCTCAAGGGTCATATAATTTTGTACCATCCCCAATAACTATCATTGACTCTAAGGTCATCATTGCCTAGATCTAGGATCACTAGATAATCGACATTGGCCTCAATATATAAATCTATTTTTGTTTGGTATTTGAACCCCCTCTCTTGTGTGGTCCTATACCACATTGGCCCATTTAAATCCCTTATTGTGTTCTAAATTGGTAGAGCACATGGTCAAAATAGATGAGCTCTCACTCTCCCTATGATCCTATCATTCACTTGACTCACTTAACATAATCTAGCTAGAAGGCATCCTCCTAACACCTTGGATGCTATCTATAGGGATGTCAAATGATCTGCTCTCAATGCAAGTAATTTATTATGTGCCTAGACACTCTTAAAATACCCCTATAGGGCCTCCCCTATTTGGCCCTAAAGTTTCATGCCCATCAATAGACTATTAATGCCTTATGACCTATAATCTGATTTGGCATCCTTGGTGGCCTTATCATCACTATGTGCTCCTAGTTGCACACTTGGAGCCATGTGTAATAGGATAGGCTTTTGCCTCCTAGATAAACAACTTGGTGAATTAAATGGTAAAATCAAGTTAATATCATCAGTTCCTACGAAAATACTATCTACTCCTCCAACATCTCTTCCATCACCTCTCCCCACATCTAATGGGTTGGTTTCTTACTAGCATCTACAATCAAGACTCCAGATACTAACACACACAAGAGTGGTCTACCAATCTAGGTGGCCTCTAGCATAGGAAAAATTGATGTCAATGTCTAACCTAAAAAGTGTGTATTATTCATCCCCTGTTAGTTATCTTAAACTATATCTTTGTTCCTAGCTCATGTGGACTGATACCCCTTTGATAGACACCCGCAATATCCACAACACATCCTCAAGTGTGACAATAATCTCACCATAGGTTAGTCAAAAATTAATCTCTACATACCATCTTGTCACAGGGTTGTCAATAATGCCCTGTCAACTCCACCTTCAACATTAGGGCTATATGGTATAGCCCTACTATCACTAAAAAAGTATGGTCAACATAATCAAGTAGTCTATTGATGGTCTCCAATGTGTGGGATCACCTCTCCTTGTAGTATAAATTATACAATCTCTCCTATAACCAAGTCAAACTAGTCCACTTGTTAATATTGATGCTTGTAAATCAATAGATATTAAAACTTTAAGGACAATCAAAAGTTCCACCCCTTGGAAGAAGCACCATCGGGTAGTGAAAACACTTTCCAAATGGCAAAAGTGCCATCAAGACACAAAACAATATCAACTTGCACAAGCATTGGCATAAATTTGATTCCATTTTCTTGGGCTAGTATTTCAATAAAAATTCAATGTTTAGGTCTATTTTTAGACTCCTACCTAGATATATTATCCTCTCCTACCACAAGTGGTCTCACCCTATCTATTCAGTGTGGCGGATGCATGTGTTGAGCCATAAAATTTCTATTGATAATAGGGGTATAGAGCTCCATTTCTCCTAGTCCATGGTAAAAATGATTTGGTCTTTACCCCCCAACCATTTTACCCCCAACTCTTCCTAGCTAATTTTTATTTTTTTTCCTCAATCATTCATCACAACACCAATGTAAATCATTACCAATTCATGTTTTCTTAGTCTAACATCACTTTCCTTTGAAACTCAAGGAGACACACCAAGGCACATCAACTTTTAATACTATTGAAAAGTAAAAATTCAACATTATCATTAATTAACAAATCAAAAGCATTAGTGTTCTCACATCACTAATTCTAAGCAACAAAAAATCTATCTATTTTAAAATTGGGACAATAATGTTATCTTTTAATTCATTCATAATTTAATAAATACATTAAAAAGGAACAAATGTAGACCCCAATTTTGAGTGCATCGTCAAATCTCTAAAATTTCCAACATCTTCATCAGTTAACTAATCAAGTATCCAAACCAAATCAACTATATATGTGCTCAAATTAGAAGCATTTATTACTCCAAAAGCAAATGAACTAGAACCTAAATGATAGCACTAGCTATGCTTTTTCTTCTTAGTAATGCATTTGTGTAAGTTTAAATGTTTTATCATTTCTTTTCCAAATTTACTAGAAACAATCATCTTGGCAAAAGAACCTTCAATACTACTAACTTATCAAACACCAAAAAGGAAAGGGTTGAAAGTTAGTACCTTCTCAGGCACCTACCAAAAATGGACCTGATCACATCAGTCTAATATACAACCCCAACATAAATCCAAAGCCTAAAATTTATCATTTTATATCTTCCATTCATTACTTATATCTTAAGCCCATTTCAAAATCTTACCTTCACCAATTCTATCAACTTCAATGCAACCATACCCCAAGGATCCATGGCTTCTTATAAAACCAACACATAGGGAGCTTAAAGAGAGAATGATATTGTACATAACAAAACTTTATCAAAATTCATATCAATCAATATTTAAGCATGGAAAATTTCTATCAACATCATTTCATGATATTTTTAAGGAAAAATCTCTCAAGAATTCTAAGACACAAGTAAGCTCAAATAAAATGCAAAGGAATATCAATCTTAGCATCTTGGAGCTATAAGTTTACTTGGGTTGTGCTCTCTCCCCTTCTTAGCTTTTGTCATTATCATTTTGTAGCTCTCTAATCTTTGATCATTGCATATTAACTCTACTTTGTTCATCATATTTTTGACTACTTGTGAATTAATTTTTTACATCCGTAGCTTACTTTTATTTACATGTAAACATAGTGTCTTGCTACATCTATTAGAGTCGTTGGACCCTTATTGCATCATTTGTGAAAGTTATAAATCTATCATATAAGCATCATTTTACTATTTCCATAGGTGAAAACACTATAAATTATATGTTTAGTGGCACTATCACGCTTTGTTTTGGATATAGAGTTTTCAATCATAGAAATAAAATGTGTTGCCAGTCAACAAAAGTTTCATCAATGTTATTGCTCACCTAGTGGCATTTTCACCATTAAGCACACAATCACTACTTTATCATTTTATAGTTTTACATCTAATATTTTAAGAAGGGTCTCATGCTAGTCAAGGGATCCACATACTCTCCTCCAACTTAGGTAGACCCCTTTGCCACAAATCCATCAATTTTTATCTATTTTATAGGTGAACAAAAATACCATTAGGAAGTAGTATCTTCAATGGTACTTCAATAGTGATTTTTTAGAACTGTAGCATTTCGACCTCTATGGTAGAAAAAATAGGTTTTTCAATTCTAAACCTTTTTTAGCATTTATATTATAGGTTTATTTATTGTCTATTTTCAATTTGTTTCTGTCTATATATTTCTATTTTTATCCAGTAAAGGTGAAAGGGAAATAAGGAACTAGTTAGCATTAATCATTAAGTGACTAAATTCAATATTCAATATCATTAAAGTAAAATCGTTGCATTATCTCCTTGAAATCTTACTTTCAAAAGAAATTTTATCTTTCATTTATCATCAAAGTTAAAAGCATTTTAGTTTATTAGAACTTGTTTATTGTATTGCTTGATGTATTTATAGATAACTAAGACTAGATGAAGGTTAATCTTTGTCAAAGAAGAATCTTAGGAGAAACATAGGTGCTCTCCAACTAATCCACTGAACCTTAGACTTAAGCTCATAAATTACTCCTATCTTGGAGGTGAGGAAATAATAGGAAGCATTGTTGTGGATCCTCTAAGAGGACCTTTGTGATTTCCCATTCTACTTTTCACAACATATGCGAGAGCCCTACATATTCTAAAAAAGTATGATTTTCTAAAATAATCCATATAGTTTACCTCTTATGACTATTTATTAGATTTATGAATTAGAGAAACCCTCTATTTGATTGAAGTCACAAGAAGTTAAAACCTAAAAAAAACCTTTCCTCTTTATAGTACAATCTTGAGAGTTATGATCTATTGTGTTGATCATCATGCCTAAGGATTTATTCATGCACTAAGGCCATACATGAAGATTTAGCATAATGGGTAATATATTGTAATATAAAGTATCCATTATAACTCTTGAGATAAAATACCTAGAACCTTGTTAAAATGTAAAGATAAAATTACCTTTAGTTGTTGTTACTTACTTCTAGAATATGCATTCAATATAAGGTAACTTATGAATCCCTTGAATTATGTGGATATGAATAGGCATGAGATGTTAATATATTTATTTTTAAAGTTAGATTTAATAAAATATTTTAGATTTTATTAAAATGTCAGAATGAATTATTGATAGTTTGTAATGGTCAATAGGGTATACTTGTCATCATATATTATTTTGTATTGGCATATTGAATGCCTATTTAGGTTTGTAATTATTAATAAAATATCAATCATATTTTTAAGACCTGATCATTGGTATTAGAGCCATCTTGTATCCTAACGTATGAGGGGAATTTCCATCATGGAAATTCCCCTCTTCCTTTCATACAATTTCTTTCTTTTCTCTGCTTATGCATGGTTTTGGCTTGCTTCCCACACTAGTAACCCAATTATATTTTCATTTGAATGCATTTAAAAATGCATCATGCAATGTGTAGATCAATCATCCATTTTCTATGAATTTATGCCCAATACCATTCAAATGTCCCTACAAAATCATATATTTTCTGTAGATGGCCTCCCACTGGTGTATATCTCTAGTGGGACCAGATCCATGAAAGGTAGATATGAGTGGTATCAGGTCCCCTTGATCCACGTAGGCATCATCATAGTGCATAATCTTGGTAAGGGTGCCACACCAATGCACCCTCCATGTGGTGCTCATTAATACAACAAATGTAGATCTTTTATCAACCACAAAAGAACCAGGTCATATCGACCATCTCCTCCTTGATGGTGGAATAGTATATCGATCCATTGATTTTTCAATGACAAAATTAACTTTCACCTAATATCTCACTATATGTGGCTTAGCAGTGTGCCCTATTATTGTGGGTACTATGATAGCATACCTCTTCGTTTTGGTGCCCAATCACTGCATGCATCCTCATCCCATGTAGATGCCTATTATCACAGCCACTGATGTCACTCCAATGTTGGACGACCCTGATTCTATGCTCAAACCATTTGAATTCTTGTGCTCTTTGTAGTCATCGACCAATATTCTTTACACCATTGCATGGGATGATAACTTTTTTGCATTGACCACAATCAAAATGTCACTGTGGATTTTTTTTTAGGTCAATTTCAATTTCATTCACCCTGCAATATGGTCGAATCTACCTGCAATTGAAGTCCCTTAATAATTTTATGTCTTAAACCTCGATGGAGGTGAGCATCATGATACATCAGCATCATTTCTCACTAAAAGGGTAATTGCATTTTGAGCAATAGTAAACCAGTATATTCGAATTGGTTGTATTTTCCAACCTATGAGATGCTAAGTAACGAGAAGGATAACACACCCATATGTATATAATAGAAATATAGTGTGTGTTGCCATATCCATTGATATTGGTGGTCACCCATGCTATGACAAAGGACATGCGACAACCAATCCAATGATGTTGGGTGCCAATCGATTGACACAATTTACATGTTTGATTTTTTTAAAATGGTTATTATACCATGTGTTGTGGGTTGATTTCTCATCCTGTGTAAAAGGACTCTTTTATAAATGGTGTGATCACCAAGTGCCTCACCTTGGTTCTTGGTCCTTGTGGACTAATTGTTGTCGTATATTCATTGACTCCCTTCTAGTTGGAAGTGCCCATACATGGTAGACCTCTGCTTCCTTCCACCACCCTTCTAGGGTGTCTATTTTGGTGCATGCACTGCCATGATATTCCTCCATATTTTATGTGGGGTGGAAATTCTCCTATTTAAAATATGTTTATTTTTAAATATGTTCCATGTATGTTTACCAAGGTTGGGAAGATTTAACTATTTTGTTTTCACATTGTAAAGGGCCTTTTTGTCCCTATTTCTTTTTTTTGCCTAGAGAGCCTTCTTTTCTTACTCTTCAAGGCACTTTTCTTTTCCAAGTATAGGCTTGCATATAGTAATTGAAAAGCTCTTTTCGATCAAGTTCTTATGGCACTTTGTAAAGGTTTACCTTGACCTATGGTTCTCCAAATTTTGGATTATCTCAACCTTCTTTCAAATAAATTATTGTAATATGGAGTACATTTTTGGTTGAACCCGACACTCTTTCAATCCACCATCATCCTTAGAGACTTTTTATAAGCAACCATTTTTCATAAAACCACGACCATTTATGTGATCAGGGATATCACACAGGTACTTTGTGCATTGGAGTTGTCTTTACCCATAATAGGCTTGTCTCTTTGTGTATTTTTTAGTTGGTTTGTATCTTCACCAGCAAGACTTACAACACTCCTTTGGGTAGCACCACATCACACAATGCTTTCACATTAGTTTTCACTTCAACTTCTTAGTTATTTCAGCTTTTGAAACCTTCTTGTAAATATTATGGCTTTGTAATAAGGATTATAGTTTGGTGGTACCCAACACTCCATTCCATGCCTTGTCTTGGGTCACAATGATTTGTGTCATTTTCCTCCACTCTTCCTCCACTGACTATAGTTACAAGATGCTTTCTTGGCAGGATCATTTGTACGAAGTTTAGGGTTTATGCTTATGGTTTAACATTATTAGTGGGAATAGCCTGTAACTTTATGATAAGATTGAACAATATTTTTACAAGGCCCTTTTTAAGCATTGTAGTTCTCATTCCTACATGCTAGAGGTTGATTCAGAGGTAACATACCTAAAGAAAGAGGTTGATCCTAAGGTAATAGACCTAGATATCATTGGAATTGTGGTGATCCCTTTGGGGCTCTTGTACATCATCTCTCTCTCTTCTCTTTGAAACCAAGTTTGAGGATTATATTTTAGGCAC
Organism: Wollemia nobilis; assembly: GCA_028583015.1. Lineage (NCBI taxonomy): Eukaryota > Viridiplantae > Streptophyta > Pinopsida > Araucariales > Araucariaceae > Wollemia > Wollemia nobilis. The sequence goes on along the minus strand of JAQPPZ010007159.1, from coordinate 197,321 downwards.
TTGTACATCTTCTCTCTTACTTTTTTTACAAGCATTGGACTCCAATGCTTCTATGGTTGAGAGGGATGATGTGGATATGAATAGGCATAGGATGTTAATTTATTTAGTTCTAAAGTTTAAAGTTATATTTCATTAAAATTTTGGCATGAATTATTGGTAGTTTGTAATGGTTGATAATGTATACTTGTCGACAGATATTATTTTGTATTTGGCATCTTGAATGCCTATTTAGGTTTGTAATTTATAATAAAATATCAATCAATTTTTTGAAAACTAGTCATCAAATGAAGTATACTATGGTATTTTAGAAAACCCTTAAAATGGAAGGCCTATTCTTTCACAACCACTCCTATGGAGCATAAGTACTTTAAAGCAATAACTCTTGATGGTCAATATCTGAATAAGAAAACTAAGATTTTTAAAAACCCTAAAAATAATCCTTGGGTTTTTAGGAAACCCCAAACATAATGCTTAGGATTTTAAAAAACTAAAAGAATCAATGCTAATAACTCCACAATCACTCCTCTAGAAAACAATTAATCCTTGAAATCGTTGTGTCAAAAATTATACTTTTGGACCAAGTAGTGGAGATCTATCTTATAAGTTATTATTTTTATTCCAAAGAATAAAATCTTCTTAGTTTTTTGTTGTTTAATTTTAAAATATGGATTAAAAATGAATGAAAGCCCTAAATTAAAAAAATCTTACTCTTTTATCTTACAAAATCACATAATGATGATTCAATCTTGCTTTGATACCATGTTGGAATTCACAAATGAAAAGAAACATTACATTATCCAAATCATAACATAAGAGAAATAAATATCTAACCAAAAAGAATGAAAGAACATGAAGTATGAGATAGGTTCCCTTAGATATTTGTCTCTAGTTATTGGTTACACACCTATAATGGATCAATGAAAATGGAGTATAAATAATCTTTTAGTTAAAAGATATCTCAATAAATATTAGACTCACATTTTATTTACAATATTCACTTTATGAGGTGAAATATAAGCATGTAGGTTTATGCAATGTATTATATTTGGAGGATGACACATGTTATATATAATATTAAATTATAAGCCTACTTATTATATAACACCCACAAGCTTATGGAGTATAATACATCATTCAATATTGACCTTATAACAATGAAATTTTGTCCAATACAAAAGCTTTTAACAATAATATTTTTTTCCAATTGATGGTGGTTTCATATTTATTTTGCAAGTAATTTCATTCAAAAAATTAAGAAACGAAGAATAAAACTTCAATGAGAAATTAACTACATAAATTTAATAAGTTCTCTCTATGGGGGTTGGTTAATGACCATTCATAAAAAAGTATACAAAAATATCTAGAAGGCAAAGTGATAAGTGTTAGAAATAGATCATATTACATTATTTGGGTCATGTAAATGTATCTACCAAGATACATACTTAGGATATTAGATTACTTTAGGGGGAAGTTACTTAGTTTTTTCATGCAATGTAATAAATGCACAAGTGTCAATGTGCAAGTTGTACATGTGCAAGTTATCCCTTGCACATCTAGATAGAGTGTTGGCCAAGGAACCTATCTTCCTATATAATGGCCTTATTGTCATAGTCATAGATATAGAGTGTAGACATAGAGAACACATACAACATAATGTTGTAGGGCTTAGATAAAGTCGTCCATATGGAGATGGGTGCAATGTAGTCCAATAGCATTATTCATGGAGTGTTCATTTCCTCCACAACTACATTTTATTTATTTATGTCATTTCTATTTATAGTATATTTTCAGTCATCTCGTAGATTTACTTTCTTTCATATTATTATTTTTGCATCTTGTGATTGCTATCTCACATTGCATGTAACATAAAAAGCTAATAGTGGTATCAAAGCTACGGTAGATCTAGCCATAGGAAAGACACCATTATCAATGAGCCTGAGTTTATTTGTCAACCTGATGTGTCTTTGGAATAGTCACTGTCAAAACCTCTTAGAAGAGTCTAGGTGGTAGAAACAAGGAGAACCACAAGTGAGGACTAAAAGAAATCTTAGTTTTAGAAAAACTGAGATTATTTTTTTCTAGAGTATTTCCATAGAGTTGCAGTAAAACTCGTGAAGACTAGAACTCATCATTCAATCCACTAGATTGATAAATCAACTAGTGAAGTTAGGATATTTGTAATTTTTTAACTATTGAACCATAGTTTCTTTTTGTTGTAGAAATCTAATTCTCAGAATATTGGGATTCCTCCTATGAAAAAAATCTAGGAGACTTCAACTTTGTTTCTCGAAGGTCAGTGTATCTTACTAGTGAAGAGTTTAGTGTATTGTAGAAGTCCTTGATAGTGAAGGACTTGGGACAATTATTGTCATCCAACAACAAGCCCAAGAGGAGAAGAATTTGGCAAGGAGTACCAAATCCCAAAAGCAAAATCCATTGAAGACCTTAAGACACTCATAATCTTGAGAAGAAGATCATGTTTGAAGTTAGAATTCGATAAGAATATTGAAGAAATATTTAGATAGAATAAGCTTACCAAATCCAGGAGATTTGGAGTTTACCTCTCACAGCAAAAGGCACCGCTTTAGAAAAGAAGATCTCTTAAAATCTATAGCAAAAGGAGGAGACTACAAGAGGAGAACAAGCCACCAAAAATCCTAGGCTCATGAAAGAAATTTTGAGACCATATTTTGGTGAAGACGAAGCTATTCAAGGCAACCTACAAAGAGATCCAACATCCTACACAAGGTAGCAACTTGGTGATCCTAAACACCAAGATCTACATCCTCTACAAAAGTGACAAAATAGATTTCAAAAAAGGTATGCAACTATTGGTGCAAGTAGATTCATTAATTGGATTACTTATAAGATTTATTTAAGCACCTTAATTTGAATTGAAGTTGCAAATAGGAGAATATAATTAAAGTCTTCAAAAGTGCAAAAATAGAAAGGTTCCTTTTAGGTTCATTTTCACTTTAGGATTTTATTAGATTTATAATTTCAACTATCTATCAACTACCTATCATCTACTTTGGAAAGCAAAAAGAAGACTAGCTCCTACTACCTTTGCTTATAATAAAATTGTAGAATAAGTCTTGAAGATTCATTCTAGATTATTCTTGATTAGTTGTAGTAAATTGATTAAGTGCATTCTTGAGAGTAAATTGGAGTGATAAGGTGTAATTTGTTAGTGCATTGAAAAGTGAAATTTGTTAAAATTCATTTGCACTATTATTACTCTCAAAAGAAATTAGTTTTTGTACTTTGAAAAAGGTTACAAAATCTAGTTTATATCAAGTGTCTAAAGACACTCTTGAAAGCACAAAACTTGCAACTCAAAGTGGCCAATAGAAGCCACCGAAATTGGTTAGTACATGCAAAAAGGAAACTAACCAAAAATAAGCTTCAAAGGTTGAGATTTGGTGAATCTCAAATCCAGAGCACTCAGGGGTTAGTGCAATTAAAAGAAAGCTTCATTTTACAACATTTACAAGGCTTGGATTCATCATCAATCATCCAAGCAAAAAGGGTAAGGAGTCTAGCCAAAGAGACATCCTTAAAACCCTCATTTTGCACTCACTAATCTACTACAAAAATTAGAAACTTAGACCTACAAAAGAGTGCAAGAAAAGGTGCAATAAAAGGATTCTATATACATGTAAATGTTACATGGTATTGCACTTCTACAATACATCAAAAATAGGGAAAGGAGTAGATTTAAAGGTGCCACAATAGGCACAACAGGTACAGGAAAAAGGCAGCCAAAATAATGACCAAAGATCAAGCGTTCTCCAACAATGAAAGGGCATTCTCTCCAAGAACGAATCTGCAAGACAAATGAATATTTTACGTAAATTACAACAAGCATACCATGGTTATTTACGTAATACAAAGGAAGTCTATCACAATAATTTATGTAAATCATAGCAATTTCATCATCAACATTTGCAAAGACAAGGAAGAAGCTATTTACATAAAAAAAGGATAGAGCACATCCAACAAATAGGCGACTCAAAGCTTCACTTCTATCAATGTGAATAGGGAGCACATTGAAGGTATAAGCACCAAGAGAAGGATAGATGCTACATTGGGAATAACATCAACAAAGGAAAGCAAAAGAGTTATCCCATCCTTGTTCGAAGCTCCAAGATAGCTCACGAATTGCTTGTAGAGAAAAATATATTGCTTGCTACCCAAGAAAGCATAGCAAGCTAAGGAGAAGAATATTGAAGGAGTTACAATCTCCTTCTTGAAGGTGTTACGTCAAAATTTGCATGCATGAAGTCTATATGCCACTTGGCATAATATTCCCTAATGCCTATCATATTTCATAATGCTCAAGAGACCAACATTGAGGAGTTACAAAGCGCTCAAAGCAAGCTTACATACGTTACAAAGGAGTAACGTTCGATGCAACAACGTTACAAGAAAGAAGTGGTAGCACTCTCAAGAAACATAGGTGCCACTTGTCCATCATTGACCATCATTAAATGCAGCGAAGAGAGAGCGAAAGGAAGAGCAAAATTTATGTTTGAATTTTGCAATCATAGGGCACAATGGTAGCATGGAAGCAAGGTATGGAAGAGCCTTCAATGCTCTAAAGATTAAAGGTCAAGAGCAGACATAAGCGATGATACATTTGGAACATCCAAAGTTCCAAGAAAATCATTGATGAAAGGGCCACATTTGGAACGTCCAAAGTTCCAAGCAAATCATTGATGGAAGGGCCACATTTGGAACATATAAGGTTCCAAGAAAATCATTGATGGAAGGGCCACATTTGGAACGTATATTTTCCACCAAGGTTCCAATCATATCATTGCAAGGAAAGCCACGAATCAAATATCCATAGTGCATGCACAACAAATACAACGTCGAATATTGAATGATATAAGGTAAGCTTCATTCCACCATAATATGCTTTCTTTTATTTGGGAGTTATAAGGTTGAAATTAAAAGAATTCAACTACATTGAAAGCAAGTGGAATAATATATCATATCAATAAAATATTTGCAATATTAACATAGGAGCAATAAGGACTTCTACTAGAATTTATTTAAAATATTTGCAAATATTATTGTGATCTAATTTTCCAACATTTGGGAGTTATAAGGGTTACTACTTCAAATTAAATTATTGGAAATTAGATACACTTCAATCAAAACATAAGGGATATTTAAAAAGGAGGTTATCAAAAGCTTTAGGCTAAAGGTTGGAAAATTATATATGTATATATATACACACACACACTTGTCTCAAACACATCAAAAAGGGACAAAAGAAATCCAACATTAAAACCTCTACATATTGAGAAAAAGTGCTTAGTTCAATAGGAGCAATAAGGAATAGATAAAAGTTGATTTTTGATATTTTCAAAGCCTTACAAAATAAACTAAGAATTGAACTATCTTTTCAAAAGCATTATATTACATCCCTAGGGAGTCATAAGAAATTCCACAAAACTTGGTAATGTCAGTATTGATCATAAATTATCAAGTTACAAATTCATTGGTAAAATATAAGCTTTTACAAAACCTAAAATTCCATTAGTGCATAAACTCTCATAACTAGGGAGACATAAGGAAGCCTACAAACCTAAGGAATAATAATGGTTTCATTAAAATCAGGCTTATATACTTCAAGGTTCTAAGTCCAATCTCATTTCTTCATTTCTACTTCTTCAAATGGGAAAAATATTATCATATAATGAATGTGAAACTTACCTCAACCAATCTATGAAATATGAAAACATGTGGTACATTGACTCAGGAGCCAATCATCATATAACCAAAAATATACAATGGTTTGACAATCTTTAAGGTGCTAAAGGCTACAGGCTAAGAATTGCAGATAGCCAAACTTATCCTATACATGGTTATGGATGTGTAACACCCAGCAAATCATTTCTAAATATTCTACTACAAAGATTATTATATTTTCCAGGTTTAACCTTCAATATTATCTCTGTGAGCAAATTAGTAGAAGACAACTACATGATCAACTTTGGATACATGGATGGAGTCAATACATGCCTCATCATGAATCAAGGTGAAATAAAGGCAACAAGATCAAAACATGGAGATACATATATCCTGGATTCAATGGAAATTTCACAAGATATCGTGATGTTTCAAAATGATACTAACATTTTTTCAAAGGAACAAGTTGAAGAAAATGAAGGACCAATTCTCCAAAAGGGCAAGCATAGAAAAATCAAGAATATAAGAGGACAATTGAACCATGCTCTACTCAGTCATCAACAATCTAAACCAAATTAAGATATTCATGAATACTTCAACAAAGGTGATTGGATAGAAGACCAAGAAGAAGAAGAAGAAGTTGAATCCAAAGAAGGAGGAATATAGTGCAAGGTCAATTGAAAGAAGAACCTGTAGCTTCAACCTATTTTTTGCATCATATGAAGACTGAAGCAACCACAGAAGAACCAAAGACCATTTGTTGGAGGAAGATCCACATTGAAGACTAAAATTCTTCAATACCCAAATATTGTAATACAAGGGATATTAGAAATAGATCGTATTACATTATTTGGGTCATGTAAATGTATCTACCAAGATACATACTTAGGACATTAGATTACTTTAGGGGGAAGTTACTTAGTTTCTTCATGCAATGTAATAAATGCATAAGTGTTAATGTGTAATTTATACATGTGCAAGTTATCCCTTGCACATCTAGATAGAGTGTTGGCCAAGGAACCTATCTTCCTATATAATGGCCTTATTGTCATAGTCATAGATATAGAGTGTAGACATAGAGAACACATACAACATAGTGTCGTAGGGCTTAGATAAAGTCACCCATATGGAGATGGGTGCAATGTAGTCCAGTAGCATTATTCATGGAGTGTTCATTTCCTCCACAACTACATTGTATCATTTCTATTATTTTCATTTATAGTATATTTTTTAGTCATATCGCATATTTACTTTCTTTCATATTATTATTTTTGCATCTTGTGATTGCTATCTCCCATTGCATGTAGCATCAAAAGCTAACAATAGGTAGCTATCATATTACCTTTTTGGATTTTCGCACATCTCTTATTCTTTTCATTCTATTTTTTTAATAGATCCCCACTAACTAATATATTGATAATTTCTAAATATAAAAAAAATGAAAAGAAAATGACGAGGATCAAGAGTTATATTATAACTATTTTCCAGCAAGTTATTCTATTCTATCGAATTCATATTAATAAATGGAATTCTTTTTCCCATTGATGGTGGTTTCATATTTATTCCGAGAGTTAGTTATTTATTTATAATAACTTATAAGCCTACTTTATAAATAACACCCACAAGCTTAAGCATTATAATACATCATTCAATATGGACCTTATCCAATAACTGGGAGGTTAAATATTTTAACAATGAAAGTTTGTCCAATACAAAAGCTTTTAACAATAACATTTTTTTCCCATTGATGGTGAGGTTGATATACAATAAAACATTTGGTGACTATTAATTTTAACATTCTACCATTTACACTTACCATTTCTACTAATAAGATGATCACAATTTAAAAAAATCTTTAATTTTATAATATTTATAAATCTTAAGGTTTAGGGGAACAGTGTAACGTTTTGGGTTTTGGCTCTTCTTTGAAGTCCAAGTTTCAAACCACCATTAGTGTTAATCTCCTATTGAACTTTAAATATGCTCCGTAGTAGGGATTTATCACACTTTCCAAATTCAAAACAATATTTATAAATCTCGAAAATATGAATTTATCACACTTTCCAAATCTAAAAAAAAATATTTATAATTTTCAAAAAAAATGTATACATACTCTTTAATTTTCCTTTTTACACTTAATCAAGTACAATAAATTTTTGTAACCTAATATATTTAATTAATTAGTTATATAGTATTGAAACCACAATATATAACATCATAATAGCTTTGCAAAAATAATAATATTTTATTCTAAATTTTCACTTAAAAATTATATATTAATTTTTCAATGTTAAATTATTTAATTAAAAAACAATAATTTTAGCATAATTTTATTTTTAATTTCTTAAATTACGTATCAATATTGTTTAAGTTATGAACACAGCTTTTTTTTATACAAATCTAATTACTTCTAGTTTGAAATGTCATATATACTAAAAGTATTATTAGTAAAAATATACACTACACTATTTTTGACATGAAATATTATTAATGTCATATTAATATTCTTATTTATCTTTGTATTGCTCCTTTTATCACACGTTCATAAGCATATTATACTTATTTGCTTAATAAGTATGATTAACATTGATTATGTCACACTATGATTGTAATTAAAAACTAAAATAAAAATAACAACCGTCTATACACTTACCATATTGCAAAACAAACTTTTACAGAAATGGGCAACTGGTCGGCTTATATACGGGAGGAGATCCCAGAATCATCACTTCACGAATGGTAGTAATGAGGTCCGAGGTATAGATAAATTTTGTAAGGGTGGAGGTTCAAGGTTCAAATCTCAGGTTTTATTGAATTGAATGTTTGTCCTTTTCCTGGTGCTTTCAGCAGACATAAAAGGTTTAAAATGATTGTTGCATATGTGGGGGCGTTTGTCCCTTCCTTGATACTTTCAGGGAACATAAAAGATTTAAAATAATTATTGCATGTATGGCAACTTTCGAAATAAACAATGCAAAAAAATTGTAACAACCATAAAATTAAAAAAAAACCAACCTGCTCAATTTATGGTAGCTAGTAAATTAAAAAAAATACAAACTCAGGAGCTTCCAAGAGGATCAGAAGCGGAGGAGGTGCTGGAGCATGTAGAACCGAATCTCGGGCTTATAAAGATGCGACCAACCGCGCCTATCCATCTGGGGTTGAGGGGCTGCGAGATTATTCGGACCATATTCCCTAGTATTATTCCGATGTTCATCGCTATACCATCATTTGCCCCGTTATACTCGACGGACGAGGTAGTGGTCAATCCAGCCATTACTATCAAAGCTATCGGACATCAATGGTATCGATGCTGAGCTTCCTGGGACCTCGGGAAATGACCCATTTCCTCTGCTTCTGGCAGGTGTGCCTTTTTCGGTCTTATATTATTAGGTAAGACGCCTGAGAGCGGCCCTTTCAAATCAGAGCAAAGTTGTGCTGTTTTGAAAAGGGCAAAAGAGGGGCTGGGCTTTGTCTTAAAATTAACAAAATGAAAAAGGTCTAATCATCCAAACCAACATATTCCTTTCAGTGTGAAAGTTTATTCTTCTTCGAAAAATTTGTATGTCCAGTTTCCACCCTTTGGGAGAAATAAAACTGTGATATCTTGTCTGCACTGGGTAGGAGAGAAAACTGTGATATCTTGTCTGCCTTGCATTTGGTTTTACGACATGGCTCAAGATGAATAGGAGGTCAAGTGTACAACTCACTTTTGTGTTGTTTTTGCGGATATATAAAAAATTCATTTTATATGTTTTAGGGATATATAGAATAGGACTGGCAACAGGGTCCAAGGTTGAAGTAGTGGGTTTCCTTTCTAACACAAAGGTTTTAGTCTGCCTTCTGGACGTAATTGGTTTCTATGACATGGCCCCATGTTCAAACCGTCCTTAGACACATAAAAACCCTACTATGTAGGCCTTAAGGGTATATCCGGATGGGACTGACCGCAGCCCCAAGGTTGAAGGACATGGCCTAATATGAATAGGATAAACGGAAGGTTTAATGTTCAAAACCACTCCTGTCCACTATGTAGGTCTATGGGTATAGCTGGATGGGACCTGACCACAAGCCCCAAGATTGAAGTATAGTGGGTTTCTTTTTCTAACATAAAGTTTTCGAGACATGGTCCTAAGATGAACAAAAGGTCCAACATTAGAACCACTGTGTTGGCTGCCGACACATTAAAAATCCACCATGTGGACCACCTTAGGGTATACTTGGATGGGACTGGCTACAAGCCTCAAGATTGAAGTAGTGAATCAAAAATTCCATGGCCCCAAAATAAACAGGAGGTCCGACATTCCATGTTGTCTTTACCGACACATTAAAAATCCACCATGTGAACTTTAAAATGACTACAGGCCCAAGATTGAAGTGGTGAGTGGAGAAGGTCCCTCACTTACATTAAAATGATAGAGACTTCACCAATTCCTATATTAAAAAAAAAAAAACTCGGATATCTCTGGAGTTGCGAAAATTCTGCTACGTACGTTGGGCGGATTGGAATAATTTAAACCCGACATGAGATGCCTAAATTCAATGCAAGATCTAGATTTCATTTTTTTAATTTTCCGTGGAAGTTATTTTTAAAGAACGGTGGGTCAGTCGTGCATGCCTGTTGTCCATACGATAATCGGCAGAGATTACGCGTGGATCCTGTTTATATACAGAATAGATTTTCAATGCAGCAGATGTCGATTCTGCCAACAACGTGACATTAATTATATACTCAGTCTGGTTATCATACTCCTTTTCTCTGTTAACAATGAATCTGCAGAAAAGCGTTTGATTTTGTAAGATAGAGCCACAGAAAGGACGATCTCGTATCCTCTCTCTGCATAGACAGACCGTTTGAGAGGAACTTCAGTAAATATACATTGAATTTTCATCATTCTTCCTCTCCTCATAATTCATGTACAGTGTACTCTTCGATATGAGATATGTACAAGTGCAACTACAATTTTGAAAGGCGGTTCACAAGAGTGACAAGAGGACGTCACAGACACACCATTTCAAAGCAATGGGAATCACTCTCATCAACACATGTAAATGTAGCAGACCGTGTGTCAGTGATGTCATCATCACGCCAGCTAAATTTCAATCCAGACATGGTACGGACTTTGTTCCCTTTAAAAAATTGCACGTACAAGAAAAAGGAAACCTGGATTTTGAATATCCCTTGGGGCCATTTTTAAAATATAAGGTAAGTACAAGTTTTTCATGTTTTTCCCTTCTAAAAACGGTATGTCAAACTTTGAACTAAATGGACGTGGTTATGCTGACTAATTTAGCAGTTCATTTCACAAGATCTACTTGAGTGATGGTCCACGATCCCCTCGATATTGTTAGAAGCAGTTAATGCTAGAATTTGGGTCAGCTATTTTATTTATTTATTTATTTTTTTTATTGAGTAAATACTTCTTTTATATATATATATATATATATATATATATATATCCGCCTTGGGGATTTAACCCGGGTCACATCACCGATAATGCAAGTGGCATCCTTGCCCGTAGACCACATCACGCAGATGGGTCAGCTATTTTATTTATTATTTATCAATAATATTGAATGGTTTATGAACCTCAACGGTTACTAATTTTTTTGTCAATAGGTAGCAGGTTTAAAGGTGCTAGCCCTTGCTCCCGCTTATGTGGGATTCCTCATTCTTATTAACTTTGAGTCGCAGCATGTATGTGGGGATAGTTGACCCCTTTGCTTTCTAAGAGGTTTATGTGATATTGTTCTTATAGAACCTGTTTATTTCCACTAGCATATTCTCGAATTTTGTTCACATCAATACCTCCACTAATGCTTATTGAAAGATGACCAATATTAGATAACTCATCTGAAATTAGAAATTTTTTAAAATATTTTATTTTGGATAAAAATTTATAAATGTAGTGTATTTTCTCTAGTTTAAGCAATGCAACCAAAGCAATAAAAAAATCTTATTTTCTATGTTTTTTAATATTTTTTATTTTTTTAATGTTTTTTAATTTATTTATAACAGGTATAATTTGTATTTGCAGTTGTTATATTTTTCATTTTACAAACGTTTAAATTTAAATTATTTGGTAGTTAAAAGTTTTGTAATTTTGTTTTTAATTCATCTTTATAGTTTTATATCCGTTGAGCATTTTAAGGCCTATAATGCTTTCATTTTTTTGTAGCAAAGTACTCAAGTTTTATTTGAAGATTTGTAAGCATCTTGTAGAAGGAAATATTAAGCAATGAAATAATGGCTAGTAGAAGCAATACCAGTTTCAAGTTGACACACCCTCAGATCACTCAGTTTAAGTGGGAGAACTATGATTTTTGGAGTATTAAAATAAAGACTATTTTGTTCCCAAGAGCTATGGGAATTAGTCGAAAACTATTATTCAATGCTTGTTGCTCAAGTTGCGTTTACAACACTATCACAAGAACACAAATATTTGGTGACTAGAGAATAATAAGAAGGGCAATAAAGCAATGTTTCTTATTCAACAAGTAATGGATAAAACAATTTTTTTGAGGATTGAAGTAGCAACTAAACTAAAGGAGACATGAGATATCTTGTAGCAAGCCTTCCAAGGCATTGATAAAGTAAAAGTCTTCAAATTGCAAATGCTTAAATGAGATTTTGAGAATTTGTCCATGAAAGAATCAAAGTCTTTACAAGATTTCGTCACTCGAGCCATGAGTCTTGTAAATCAAATAAGGTCTTATGCAAAGTAGATTAAAAGATAGTTGAGAAGATATTAAGGATTTTACCGATTAAATATGATCCAGTGGTCATTGTCATTGAAGAAACAAAGAATTTAACCATATATTATGTGGATAAACTCATGGGATCTCTTCATACCCATGAGCAAAGAATGAACAAAACTACAAAAAATCTCTTGAACAAGCACTCCAAACAAAAATTAGTATTGAAGATGCTAAGGATAAAGGAAAAGAGCATCCCACCCAAAGTGAATCTTCAATAAGGAGAGGAAGAGGACCAACGAGAGGATGCAACATAGGAATATTCAACTTATGCTCGAGGTAATATAAATTTCAATAAACTTCATTATAATTTATGTAAAGAGAATGGACATGATGAAGCTCGTTATTGGAAAAATGATCTATATTGCAATTATTGTAAAAGGAATGGGCATGATGAAGGTCCCTTTTGAAATAAGAAGAAAGACTTGAATAAGCAAAGAATAAACTTCATAGAGAAGAATGAAGAGCCTGATTCTATGTTTTTCTCTTGTAATATGGTTGAAAAATGTGCAAATGATGTTTGGTATTTAGATAGTGGTTGTAGCAATCATATGATAGGTAACAAATAAATGTTTACTAAGTTGAATGAATCAATGAAGAGCCAAGTAACACTTGGAAATGATAATGTGATCCCTATTATGGGAAAGGAAGCATTGATATCTAGATAAAGCATGGAGAGAAGATCATACATGATGTATGTTATGCACTTGGACTAAAATATAATTTGCTTAATGAAAGGCAACTAATTGAAAAAGGTTGCTCTTTTGTCCTTGTTGGATTTTAGAGTCTTAATGTTAATGTAAACTCACAAGATAATTATTCACATGATCAAATATATGATAGCCACAATATAATGGAATCAAATAATAATGTAACAGAGATAATATGACAACTAATATGTAAATATCAAGGCTAATAATATATCAAATAACATTCATTAATAAGTTGCAATATGAATGTAATAGCCTGAATCATACAATATAACAAGACTTACAATATTAGTTTCTCAAATGTATGCAAATTGTATTACTCCTCTTTTTGTTACAAATATATCATATACAATGATAATCTCAATACTCACTATGTAAACAATGTAGGTGATGTAGTCAATGTAGGTGATTTAAGTGATGTCTCTCTAAGCCTCTCTATGGAGTAATATATAGCCATTGTAGTATGACTCTTCGGTTACTTGACTCTTATTTTCTATATGTCAAGTCTCATGACTCTTGGCTTCTCTACTTGACAATTGCATATACATGACACTATCTTGTATGCACACTTGGACATAACTCTTCCTAATCTAAGGATACATGTGCACACTTACATATGAGACACTCGTGTACATTTACACTCATGATACTTGCACATATATTTACATGACACTCATGCATTTCCTACACATTATTATATTACATAAAACATTTACTCCCACACTAATTTAGGACACAACCCTAATATGATATTTACAAGGATGTACCAAGGTGGTACATTCACATGTACCAAATAATGTAATATTCTCCAACAATTGTAAAGGATAACAAGTGCACTATCTATGATAAAGGTAGCAATAGATAAGTTGTAGCACAAATTCCAATGTTCAAGAATTTCATCTTCATATTAACTCTTCCTAGAAACAATGCTAAAATATTGAAAGTTGCTTTGGATGATGAATCTTAGTTTTGGCATCTAAGGTTCAGGCATCTAAGTTTTAGTGATTTGCACTTATTGTGGAAATAAAAATGGTAAAATTTTTATCAATGATTTATCCCAAATATGAAGTGTTTGAAAGTCAACTACATCATGGAGGGCAAGAGCATCACTTGAGTTGGTACACTCAGACATATGTGGACCAATGTCCACTCCATCAATTGGTAAGATTTTATACTTCATTACTTTTATTGATGATTTTAGTAGGCACACTTGGGTGTATTTTCTTAAAGAAAAATCAAAAGCATTTTCAAATTTCAAGAATTTTAAGGCTCTTGTAGAAAAAGAGAGTGGTTGTTATTTGAAGGTTCTACACTTGAATAGAGGGGGTGAATTTACCTCTCATTATTTCAACAAATTTTACAAAGAGAATGGAGTGAAGAAACAATTAACTTCAAGCTACATGCCTCAACAAAATGTTGTAGTAGATTGCAAAGACAAAATCATAATGGAGTTGTCTAGGAGCATGATGAAAGACAAAAATATACCAAATGAGTTCTGGGTAGAATTTGTAGCTACCATTGTTTATTTACTCAATATAAGTCCTACAAAGAGTGAATAATATGACATCATATGAATATTAAAATGGAAGAAGCCCAAGTTTTTGTTCATCTTAGAGTTTTTTGGTGTATTGCATATGAACATGTTCTAAATAAAAAGAGGAAGAAGCTTTGATAAAAAAAGAAAAAAAAATATTGTTGTTGGATACAATTAAGAGACTAAAGTATATATGTTGTATAATCTGATCACCAAGACAATGTTAATCAGTCATGATGTCAAGTTTGATGGCGGCGTTTAGAATGAAGATGAAAAATTGTAGTAGTAAGCTTCAATAACAATAAAGTTAGTGTCATATAATGAATTTAGTGAATAAATAAGGCATCCTTCAACCTCTTCAAGTAGCATCTCAAATCCAACTTCAGCCTCTTCTTCACCACCAAATATAAGTGTAAATTCATGTTCATATTCAAGCACAATTCCTCTTAGGAAGGTAAGATAACTTTTTTATATTTATCAAGTTGTTTCTAATGAAAATTAACTTGTTAACTTTACATTGCTTGGGCACATTCAAGATGAGACTATAATATTTGAAGTAGTAAGTGAACCCAAATGGGTTGATGCCATGAATAAAGAGATTATTTCCATTGAAAAATGATACTTGGGAGCTAATAAAGTTACCCAAGGGTAAGTATGTTATTGGAATAAAATGGATCTACAAATTAAAACATAATGTAGATGGTTCTATTAATATGCATAAGTTAAGACTAGCTACCAAAGGTTTTGTATAAATTAGTGGAGTTGATTCCATTGAAACATTTGCTCTTGTGGCTAGTATTAACACGCTTATGATTGTTCTTGAACTTGCAGCCCAACACAAGTGGGAGTTTTCCAAATGAATGTTAAATTCGCTTTTCTAAATGAGGAAGTTTATGTGAAGAAACCACTTGGCTATAAAGTTAAGGGTAAGGAAAATTTATATGAGTTGAAGAAAGTGTTATATGACTTGAAGAAAGCCTCAGGTGCATGGAATGCATAAATATATTCTTATTTATTGAAGAATAAGTTTAGCAAAATAATTTCAGATCCTACATTGTATGTGAAAACTGTTCAAAATAGAATTATCATAATTTCTTCTATGATTATCTTTTCAATATGGGCAATAACAAGAAGTTAATGGAAGAATTTAAAGAGAAAGTAGAAAGAGTTTGAAATGGGAAAACTAAATTACCTACTTTTGTAACAAAGAAAATGTACCATTGCATAAGATGAAAAAAATATGATATTACAAAAACAACCCTTTTGATTACAATTGACCCTCTTAGGATTTATACAACAAGACCTCCAAAATGGAGGGTTTTCTTTTCACAATAAACTTTATGGTGCTACAAATTATTTCCTAAGTCACCCTCAAATGGTTGGGTGGGTTTGAAGCCTTTTTTTCTTGATGTACCACCCTAGGCCTAATTTTGCTCCAAAATATCCGTACACAAACCCACAAGAAAATGTTAGTAGCATCGATTTGGCCTTTCTAGATTAGGTCCAAATCAAAAAAAGCGCTAACACCAAAACTTACAAAAACTTTGATAAAAGTTACAAAAATATATAAAAATGTTACAAAACCTTGAAATTTTTTTTTTTTTACCTTGCTTGTCATCTTGTTGTTGATTTGGAATCTCCATTTGGTGTCAAAATGCAGTCATCAAGAGGTGGGATTGGATTGGCTCTATGTAGTTGCTCGAGGTAGCTAGGACCAACCATTATGGAGCTTTGGGTAGGACTTATGTAGCTCGAATTATTATAAAATTAGATAGGGATATTCTATGGGTTGTTAGGAATATACCTTCAAAATTTGGTGTCGATTAAAGTCTCATTGAGTGATTTATGGTTAAAACAAGTTGGGTAGTTTTGGCTCTATGTAGCCATCAGGGGCAGCTAGGACTGGCTATCAGAGGGGCTATGACTAAACTGTTAGAGCTGAGGTGTCCTTAAAAAAAATTTTGGACCTTATTGATGACCTATAGAACTTTAGGTGAATATTTGGTGTTGAATAGTTCTCTAGTTTATGAACAACTGCAAAACAAACATTAGTAGGTGCTTCAAAGATATTCCATGGGTATGTTAGTTTTGTGCACTCAAGGGGAGGTGATCACACTAAAATATTAAGCACTCACAAAGGACACTAATGAGGCTACTAAAAATTTGGTATATTTTTGGCTATGCTATTGGATCTCTCTTGCAAATGGAGAAATAAATGGGGTATTTATAGATTTTAGGCAAGGGGAGGGGATGGTGACATGGATATGAGTTGGCATGATGTGGCAACCAAGTGGAAGGTGGCAAGACCAAGAAAAATATGTAGGATTATTCTTGGAGGGTTGTGCACCCTCCAAAATTAATGACCTTGGGTGAGGTGAAATCTCACCCACCCAAGTGTCATTAATTTGCATGGGGAGTGGGGACCTTGAATAGTGTGGAGGAATTTTTAATTCTTAAAAGTGCAAGGTGGAGGATGAGAAGGACTTGTGGATTTATGAGGGGTATTCATGAGAGGGGTTGACTTGGAATTTAAGGTAATTTTAAATTCATTCAAAATTGGAGGGAAGAGTGTAGGAGGATTTGGATATTTAATGTGGGGAACTTGTATAGGGATTTGGATGATTTTTAAATTCCTAAAAATGGAAAGTGAATGTAGGAGAATTTGATGGGATATGAGGATTTAATGGGGGAATTTTCTAGAAGATTTTGTGGGGATTTGGGAAAGGGTTAGGACATTTTGGGGATTTGGTTAGGATTTAAAATTTTATTTTAGGATTTGATGAGGGGATTTGACTAGGGATGTAGGGATGATTGGGACTTAATTAGGGAATTTGGGGTTAATTTAGGATTATGGGATTTTTGAGGAGGATTTGGGGATTTGGGATATGATTAAGATTTTTATTAAGGAAATTGATTAGGGATTAGGGTTTAATTGGGGCTTAATTAGGGATTTGATTAGAGAATTGGGGGTTAATTATGATTATGGGAATTATAGAGGAGGATTTGGGAATTAAAGTGGAATTTAGAGAGATTAGGAGAATTAAAAAGGGATTAGAGGGATTTTGAAAGAATTAGGGGAATTAGGAGATTAGAAAGAATTAAAGGGAGATTAGAGGAAATTAGGAAAAAATAGGGATTAAAGGGGAATTAAAGGAAATTAAGGGGTAATTAGAGGGAATTAGAGTGAATGAAAGATATTAGGGGGTAATTAGAGTAAATTAGAGGGAATTAAATATATTGGGGAGGAATAGAGGAAATTAGAAGAACTTAAAAGGATTTGGAGGGATTAAAATGAATTAGGGAGAAATTTGAGGATTTTGGAGAAATTAGGAAGGATTTGGAGGGAAATTGAGAAATTGGGAGGAAATTAGAAAATTTGCACAATTAGTCAAAATAGCTATAGGGCATTACAAAAATGACATGTTTATGGAGTCTATATTTACCCATTTTTATACCGTGTTGTGTGTGAACACAATTCGATGCAAAAAAAAGGTGACACCGGTTGGTGGATTGATGATGGATAATTATGAATGGGTGATGATGGTTGGCAAGTGATAAAAATGGCTCTTGGCTTGAGGAGGGTGATGTGAGATTACCTCAAATCAAGGACAATGTAGGATACCCCAAATATGGAATGGACCAATACCCTTAAATATTTACCTTCAATAAATTGATGAGATCATTTGATGTGGTAAGTTGATAAGCCATATGGTACGTTTCCTCAAGATGCTAGGGATTGATTGCAAGTGGTATTAGGTTGTGACCTGTACGTAGTGTAGGCATGGAAAACTATATATACATAGATATAAAGCATAGTAGTGGATTAGATTTTTTAATTTTAGAGGAGAGATTTTACTATTTGCTTTCGTAGAAGGGGTTTGATGATAGCCTCAGGAAAATATTCTTTGACATATGCGACTCCAAAATTTAGTGTTTAGGTATTGGACTTATTTGGGATAGAATTTTGTGGATATTTTCTACCCCCTCAAGCAATGAGGAAATGCTTGAAAATTTATGGAATGGGCAATAGAAATATAGAGAGGCAATGGCCAAAGGTAAACATGGTATGAGAGGAGGGAAATTTATGGTTTTTTTTTTTACTATGAGTGTCCTTATGGTAATCTACTCATCCTACCGGATTGCATTGATAACCAATTTTTGTAATCACCAAGTGACTAGATTAGATAACTAGTTATGAGGTTCACTTGGCAAGTAAATTACATGAAAGAAATGACTACTCTATGAAAGCAAGAAAAATACATGAAAGTAAATCTAAACTAGGAAAGTAAGAAATGACATGAAAGTAATCTAAATGAGGAAAGTGACAAAAAGTGTGAAAGTAAATCTAGTATACGAAAGTAGTAAATGACATGAAATGAAACCTATGTTAGGAAAGCAGGAAATCTATGCTAGGAAAGTGGTAAATGACATGAAATGAAACCTATACTAGGAAAATATGAAATCTACACTAGGAAAGTGATAAATGACATGAAATGAAACCTATACTAGGAAAACAGGAAATCTACGCTAGGAAAGCAGTAAATGACATGAAATGAAACATATACTAAAAAAACAAGAAATATACACTAAAAGCAAGAAATCTATGCTAAGAAAGTGGGAAATCTATGCTATGAAAGTAGGAAATATACGCTAGGAAAGTAGGAAATCTATGTTGAGAAAGTAGGAAATCTACACTAGGAAAGTAGGAAATGATGATTGATTATTTATCGATTTGATTATGTGGTTTATTAATTGATTGGATTAGTTTGATTGAGTTAATTGATTGATCGATTGACCAATGATGATTGATGATTGATAGATTGGTTGATGATTGATTGATGATTGATTGATAGATTTATAAGTGATGATTTGATTGATTGATTGAGGGATAATTAGGTGGTAAGGATTCATATATACTTGATATTGGGGAATGTAATATACCTTGTAAATCCTTGAATAGAGTGGTGATTGATGATACTAGAATTTTTTGATAAAATTTCATTATGCAATAGAGAAAAATATGATGGATTAGGTGGAGAGTGATATTTGGGAGTTGAATGGAGAAAAATTGGTTGGGGGGTTACTTGGGGGTAGGGGTATGGTCATAACAACTACCCATGGCCATTGGCAACCACACCTAATGGTTGGCAACCGCCCAAAGCAGTCACCAGAGTGACACAAGTGTAGTTTTTCTATAATTTAGGGAACCAAATAACAAAAAAATTGGGTAAAATTACAATCGTTGGAAAGCTCTTTCTAGTCGTAATAGATGGTGGTGGTTTTGAAAAATTTGGAGAAGATTTGATAGCTTAAAAGGTGGTTCAAAGATACTATTTCTTTTAGGAGTAAGAAATGCTCAATTTTAGGTCATTGAAAGCTGAAGTTTGGCTTGGGTGGTTAGAGGATCAATGGAGAAGGGCAAAGTGATGATAATGGATGAAAAATGAGTCAATTATTAGTGCTTATAGATATGGTAGATAAGAAGAGAGTGGTGAGATAGTTGGAGGACTGTAGTAGGGATGATTGTTTGGTTAAGGCCTGAGAGACCTCCATTTTGTAGTCATTTTCATTTTATTTTTGGTTTATTTTTTTATGTGGATAAGTTATGTAAATGGATATGTGAGGGATAATATTAATTGATTCATGATAGAGATATGAGGATGATTGGATGGGTGATATGATATGATGTGATGTGATGTGATGTATGGATGGTGTTATGCATGTGTTTAGGATGTTTAGGTTTTGGTGCTTGATGAGGAAATGGGGTTGGATAGATATGACATGTTAGATGATATGGATTTGATATGTGGATGTGATGGATGATGATATGTAGTGACTTATAGTTGTGTATTTGATCACATTTTGGATAGGTATATATGTGTTGCATAATAAAAACTATTTTAACAAATCATAACGTTTTGATAATAATGACACACAAAAATGACACAAGAGATGATAATTACAATGAGGATAAGATGTGAGACATGGATAGTGATATGTGAACCTAATAAACAATGATGAATAATGGTGATACCCAATACAAATGGAGATATTAAGATATAATGTGTGTAACAAATAATGTGGAACTTAATATGCTATGTTACCCTAGACACCTTAGGATTTTCAGACCCTATAAGTGTTTTAGGAAACTCAAACACCCTAGTAGCACCAATAAAACTTATCTACTAGCCAATCAATATCCCATAGAGACCTAGACCATCCTAGAAAAATTAAGTGATTCTTGGACCAATGTGTGTGCAGTGAGGTATATTTTTAGTTTGAGCTAGGTTGGACTAACCAATTGTAGCTCAAGCCATTGTAAGTTGTCTCATCTACGAGCGGTCAAAGGTTTGTACAAAAGGTCGCTAATGTTACAAACATGTCACCACACTAAGGGCATACTCCATTGTCAGTCAAGCATATATATATATAACCATGGTGGAGATAGCCCCATAATCCTTCAAATTGCTCCATTACCAATTAGGCATCTATAGCCCCGATGGAGGCATCTAAAATGACTAAGGATCCATGATGAATGATAAAGTTTTTTTTGTGCATGC
The DNA here is from genome assembly GCA_028583015.1 of Wollemia nobilis. Classification (NCBI taxonomy): domain Eukaryota; kingdom Viridiplantae; phylum Streptophyta; class Pinopsida; order Araucariales; family Araucariaceae; genus Wollemia; species Wollemia nobilis. Next base: position 176,061 of record JAQPPZ010007159.1, on the reverse strand, counting down.
ATTATGGATCCTTAGGTTTGGATTACGCATATGATAGGTTGAGTAGGGGAAACCATTCACTTTATGGTTATAGCTACATTTGGATCCATCTTCCCTAGAATCAAAATTTTATTAATATGTGATATGTGTTTGGCCCAATAAGGGACTCAAGTTATCCTAGGGAGGTTGAAGTCTCCTTAGAACATGATGACATTTGATAAAGGTTGAGTGGAGTACTAGGTATGGATGACTGATCAAAATGACCTCTATGCCTAAGCAACTTAAGACATTGTGACAATAGAGACAAGTAGGGTGTGTGATGAAAAAACAAAATATGGATAATAGGTGCACAAGATAATGGATAAAATGACATGATGCACTCGTGAAAATGACATAATGGATAAAGAGAGAACAAAAAAAACGTGTGACACAGGAATCGATTCGATATGCATAATTTTTTGATGTCATTGATTAATTGCCCCAATTGAGATGAAAGAACACATATTCAAGAATCCAAAAAGGATATCAATGAGGTATGCTATAAGCTTAATGCAAGACTATAATGGATGATATGGGGTGGATAAATACAATGCATGGATATAATGTAATGATATGGTTGTCGTGAAGGGAGTTAACTCCCTTAGGCACAAAATTGGATGGAAGGAAGGGTGAACCCTCAGTTTAGAAGGAACAATTTTGAATAGGAAAGTAGGAATGAATGAGGGTAAATGAAAGGATGTTGAGGAATGGTTGGATGAAAATGAAAGTTAATATGTTGAAGAATGGTTGGATGAAATTGAAGAATTATGAAGAGAGGAAAGGGAAATAGAGGATTTATGTGGTATCTTAAAAAGTGGAAATGGAAAGAATCCCTAAAATGGAAAAATGATTTTGAAGGATGGGTAACTCCCCCATATTAGTGGTTGGCATTGAAATAGGATGGAATCCCCTAGACTAGAAGTGAGTTGAAAAGGAAGAGAGAAATAACAAAAGGAGGAATGTTTAAGGAGGGAAAGATAATAAGAAAAAGAATAGGGAGGGAATGGGGAGGAAAATAGAGGAAGGAATGAGAGAAGAAAAAATAAAGGAGAAAAAGAAACTAGCCATAGGTACATAGCCATTCAAAGCATGACCATACAACAATGACCTAAAACCTATAAGAGAAAGAGAGGGGAAGGAAATTGAAGAGGTGAGGAGGAAGGAGTAGGTAGGGTGGAATTGGTGAGTGATGGGGTGATGACGATGGTTAAGGATGGATTAAATAGGATCAAAGTGACACTTGAGAAGGAGACATAAGATTATCTTGAATCATGAACAATGTTGGATTTCCCAAGGATGGAAGGGTCGACTACATTTGAACCTTGCCATTGATAGACTAAGAGCACAGTTGATTTAGCAAGTGTATCATTCGTATAGTAGGCTACCTCAAGATGCTATGAATTGATTGCAAGTGGTATGATTTTTACACCTCGATGTAGCAATAGATATGGATAACCATATAGACATAGGCATGGAGCATACCAAATTAGGATTGGATAAATGAAAACAACTATGATAAAGTAAGCTAAAAAACTAAAAACTATGATAAAAAAATCAAGTTTGGGGTTGATGATAGTCCCAAGAAAGGTTTTGGTATAGATGTCAATTCCAAAAATGGGTGTTTGGATATTTGATCAAATTTATGATAGCATTGATAAGGTAAGATCATCCAACTCAAGTTATAAGGTATTTTTTAATAGGGTGTGATTGGGACTGATGAATTTGATTGGTGGTTATGTGTGATATGTATATGGGTGAAAGAATATGATTGACAAAGAGGATGGGATCAAAGAAGAATGGAGTTGTTGGAAGGAGGGGGTCATGGTGATGGGATGGTTAATTCCCCATGATCAAGTAGATCTTATACTAGATGCTTGAAGTGTTGACAATCCTCAATATTACGACCCTTTTGACAATGGTAGATGTAATAGTGGTCTTTTTTATACCATTTAGGTTTGGGCTTGTTGCTTTACTCTGGGTAAATTTCAGGTAAATAAAACACATTTGCATCACACAATCTTTGAAAGATAATTGATGACTCTAATAGGGGTGTCTAGGGATGAGGTGGGCAACGAAGATTCTAAGGTCTATTGGAAGGTCAAGATGACGAAGGAGTGAAGGAATATTTATTTAAAAAAAAAATTGAGGGTGATGTGGAGGTTCCTTGATGACTTAATTTTAGCACAAGGTTTGTGAACCAGTACAAGATTTCTTTTAGATAATCTGGAGGTGGTGTTGGAATGGGCAAGATAGGTGTAAATGGTTTGACAATATGGTGAGGGTTATGTTAGTAGGTATAAGGAAATGGAGAAGGTGAAAGTTGAAGAAGAGGATAGAGTGAGTGAAAAGGTCGTGAGTGTTGGACCATGTGAAAAGTATGAGGTAAAGTATAGGGTATCAGGAGAAGATAGGGAAGAGATGGTGTTAGACAAATAGATGGTAATGATGAGGTGGATTAAGGTAAGGAGGATTAAGTGGTCCTATTAGGAGGGGTATTAAAAATAATGGGGGAGGTGGCCTAAGACATGAATCCTAGATCCAAATATGATGGTTGAGAATGGGCCTCAATGGTTGGACATGGGTTAGGATGGATGGTGGAGAGGGTATTAGACAAGGTGAGAGGCAACTCCCCCAAATGGATTAGAGGAGTTACCAAGTAATTAGGGACCAACTTGAAATGGCCCATGGGAGGGTGGTCTTGAGTTTGGGTTTGGGTCTTAGTTTGTGCCATGAACTACTATAGGCAGGGTAGAATTGGGAGAAGTGGATTTTTTGGGTGTTGTGATGGTTTTGGTGGTGGATTTGATGAATTTTACAAAAGAGATGTGTTATTTACACAAATAAAAATACAAACAACAAAGAAAACAAGCAATGATTATTTGATGATTTTTTTTTTATAGTTGGAGATGTTTTTAGGATATTTTTGTCAGAATGTGGGGTGTTTTAGTGGATTGGTTTTTGTTTTTATTTTTTGGGGGGTCACATTATCTAAGTCGAATTCATGTTATCTAAGTCTTGTTACCGATCTAATTTGCTTTTGCTTCACCCTCGATCGGGCTCAAAAAAATGATAGATAAGTACCCACTAATTACTAAGCCCCATGAGCAAGGGTGTTTAACCTCAGATTACCCTGAGCTAGTCCCAAGGGTAAACAATTTCTTAGTGATGAAATCCAAGAAACTATGTGTTCTAGACTAGGGTATCTAAGGGATCAACCAATGGTTGGGGATGAAGTCCAACATCACCGATTGGTTATCCTTGAAAAAAATTACAAAAATGTTGTGCAAATGTGTGTGATTGTTTTTTTTTTTGTTGTTATTTAGTTTTGTGTTAATAATACCTACTTACCATGCAAAACTAAAGCTAATCCTAAGAATGCAAAATGCAATACAAACAAGCACTACTCCTAAGATGATCCTAAGGATGAGATGCAACTAATCTAGAGAGGAATGATATGAAAAACACTAACTATAGGAAATGAGTCTATTCTACGAGGAAACAAGAAAATCTAAACTAATAAATGAATAGTCCTACATTTTAGAGAAATCAACAAGCAATCCTATGGGAGAGAAAGATGATCTACACTAAAGGAGAAATATGGTAATCCTAAGCTTGGAATAATGGAAGAAGAAGGTGATTTTGATAGATAAACTTAGGCTGAAAATGATAACAAAATGCAAAAAATAAAAGAGGAAGGCTAGAAAATGACTATGGACTAGTATGAAGCTAACCAGTCTATAGAGCCAACTATTTTGTCATAACTGGCGGTTGGGACTCTGACTAAAAAATAGATTACAAGTAAAAATAGGACAAAAAGGTAGTTTGATGAAATGATGAATGAACTGTGGATGGTGTCTACAACATATTAGATCGTTGATTCTAAGTTGACCTAAATGATGAGGATAAAACACTATGCTAATGAAACAAAATATGGTGATAAACCTATCCTATGAAAATAATGAAAACACATGGAAAGGACCTAATCTAGAGAAACTAACTATGCTATGCAAATGGAAAAAGAGTTATTCTATGAGGATTAAAAACACCTATCCTATGCAAATGAAAAGTATCTAATATAACAAAATAAAAAAACTAATCAATGGATGAAAAACAATTATCTAGAAAATGAAAAGCAACTAATATAATGAAAAGCACCTATTCTATAAAAAGAAACAACAACTAAGCTAGGAAAATAAAGGCAACTAGGCAATAAAATAAAAGCAACTATTCTATGAAAGAAACTACTTTAAAAGAAATGAAAATCAACTATTCTATTAAACAAAACAACTATGCAAAAGAAATGGAGCAACTATTCTATGATAATAAAATCAACTAAACTAGGAAAATAAAATACAAGCTATGCTATGAAAGTGAACAATGCAACTATGCTAAGAAGATTAAGACAACTATGCTAAAAGGAGTAAAATCAACTATGATAAAGAAACAAAAGAGACTATTCTAAGCAAATGAAAGCCACCTATACTAGGAAAGGAAAAGGACTATGCTAGGAAAATTAAAAAACCACCTATTCTAAGGGTATGGAAAGAAAATAAACTATGGCAAGTGGAATACTTATTCTAAGGAAATAAAAACACCTAAACTAAATAAAAGGAAAGTGCCTAAGCTACAAAGAAAAGAGTAAGGAAAACTAACTAAGGAAACGAAGATACACTATTTTAAGGAAACGAAAATGCACTATTCTAAGGAAACGAAAATACACTATTCTAAGGAAACGAAAATACACTATGCTAAGGAAATGACCACATATGATAAGTTAGGGAATTGAAAAATTATGCTAGTCTAAAGGATTGAACTCCTATGCTAAACTAAGATTGGAAAGCAACTAGAATACAAATTGACAAACAACCAATGACAAATAAAGTAATGATGATGATCTATACTAAATTGGATGATATGAACCCCTAACCTATGGTCCTACGTTGTTGATGAAGTAAGTGGAGGTTGTTGGTTGTTGGTTGTTGGAGGTTGTTGTCCATATGAGGTATTTAATCCACACTCGATCATAAGGGATATGGACCACTTGATAATCAATAGTCAGATCATGATCAGATTTAATAGTGAATAACCCAAAATCGATTTCTTTCCAAAAAGGAGAGTCAAGGGAATTACCAGTGGGGATGACTGTTACATTTAGTATGGTTTTGAGAAATTTTGAGGTAGAAAATATTTGAGCATTTGCACATGGAATATGGAAATATTTCCAACACTTGGAATCCAATAAAATTTCAATGAATCTTCAACCTTGTTGCCAATTAATGTGTCTAGGAAATAAGACAACAATTTCATTGTTCTCTAAAAGCGGTTGATTAGAAATCCACCTATCAGTCCAAAAATTAATTTTGCTCCTTATGCCTAGTTGCCACCTTATCCCCTTCTGAATTAGAGATCTAATTTGGGTAATTTATTTCCAGAAAGTGGACCCATCTCTGGGAATATAATCATTTAGGAAACAATGGTTTTGAAGATATTTTTTGTTGCCAATTGAGACCCTTTCAAGGTTGTTGTTGGTGAAACCTTTCATGCTTGCTTGCCTAACAAGGATATGTCCATATTAAAAAATCTTCGGAGCCCCAATATCCCATGAATTTTTGGGGAGCACACCTTGTCCCAACTGATCAGGTTTCCTGTCCTCGGCACCTACCCATAAAAATATTTTCAATATTTGCTCAATTTTCATGCAGACAGTAGTAGGAAATTTGAATACGGACATGAAATAAATAGGAATACTTTGGAGACAAGCCATTGTTATGGTGGATTTGGTTTCTTGAGAGAGGAGGGTGCCTTTCCAACCTGTAATTTTTTTGTTAATCCTCTCAATATCATTACTCCACATGGATTCCTTCGGAGCACTGGTGAAAAGAGGGAGGCCCAAATATTTAATTGGTAATTGAGATATAACACTTTGAAAAATACATGCAATATTTGCTTGTCTCTCTTGGGGAGTGCTAATGAAATAGATTTTGATTTTAATATAATTTATTTTCTGACCAACAGCCTCCTCATATGTATCAAGAATACTCTTAATGGTTTTTGCTTCCCACACAAAAGCATGAGTAGCAATGATGGTATCATCAAAGAACTATTGGTGAGATAGGGCTCTTAAATTGGACGTAGCCTTAATGCCTAAAATTATGCCATTGGAGAAAGAATTTTTAAGTGCTCTATCCAAGTATTCAATAGGAATAATAAAAAGATGGGGGAGAGAGGACCTCCTTGTTTGAGGCCCTTGTTACTAGGGAAAAACCTTGCTACAGAACCATTTCCCAGGACTGAAAACCAAATATTAGAGATGCAATTATGAACAATATCAACCCATTCCCTATGAAATCCCAGTTTGAGAAGGACAGAAATCAAAAAATATATATTTTAAATCTATCAAATGCATTTTTCATATCAATTTTGAAAAACATTGTAGCTTTTTTGTTAAGGCTGGCATAATGAAGGACTTCATGTAATGTGATAACACCATCAATAATATTTCTTCCTTTGATAGAGTTACCTTGAAAAGGGTCTAAGATATTAGGAAGGATCTCATTGAGTCTTGTAGCCATGGCTTTTGTGAGAGTTTTGTAAAGAACATTACAAAGACTAATGGGTCTAAAATTCGACATAGATTTGCAAACAGGCCCTTTGGGAACCAAGGCAATTAAAGTGGCCTATTGGTAATTAAAGTGGAGTTGATACCTCTTTAATTTCATCAGGGGTGAGGGGTTTGATAAGATCCAAATTCATATCTGAAGTGACCAAGCTGGAAATATGGTGGAGCAATTATCTACCAGCTTGGGTAGTATTTTGGGGTTTTTCTCCCAAAATACCCTCAAAGAAATATGAAGCTTCATTTTGGATCTCAAAAATATCCTTGGTGACGGTGCCATCACTTCTGGTTAATTCTTTAATGTTGTTCGAACTTCGGTGCCTCAGATTAGTGGCATGAAAAAAAATTGTGTTAGATTCCCCCTCTTTGAGCCAAAGGGCCCTTGATTTTTGCCTCTAGAAAGTCTCCTCTTTAGCTAGTACATTGTGATAGTCTACAAGAACCAGTCTCTCTTCATTTCTGAGTTGTTCATTGAGAAGCCCATTCTAAATTTGGAGTTCAATACTTTTAAACTTTTGCAAAATATTTTTCTTATTTTCAAAGATGTTACAGAAAACTTCTCTATTCTAGACTTGGATATTTTCTTTAACAAACTTAAGTTTTTGAGAAACCCTGAAAGTAAAGAACCCATGATAGTCAAATTACCACCAATCAGCAATTTGCATCCTTAAGTTTGGGTGTTGATTCCACATAGCTTCAAATATGAAGGAGATTTTGAAACAAGGACCTTTATCAGCTTAAAATAGTAAAGGACAATGATCAGATCCAACTCTGGGAGATGGATAAGAGTAACACCACCCATCACTAATATAGCTCCTTGAGAAAAAAACCCTATCAAGTTTTACTTGAATGTGTCGATACCCAATTATCCTATTGCTCCAGGTGTATTTTACCCATTTAGTCTGAACATCCATTAGCTCACAATCAGTGACAAAGTTATGAAAATCCTCAATGCTCTTGGAGGGCATTAGGTTCTCTCCTTGCTTGTCAAAAGGAAAAAGGGATAGTTGAAATCTCCAGTGATAATATACTAAAGGTTTAAGAAAGGACTTCTCATTTTATTCAAAGTATCCCATAGGACCCTACGACTGAGAGGATTGTTAGGGGTGTAGACATTGGACAGAACCCAAGAGAAATTACTGCTTTTACAGAAAAACATCATATTGAGGACCTTGTTGGAAGAGGAAATGATTCTACCTTATAACTTGTTTGAGTCCCAAATACAGAGAAGTCCCCTAGATGTACCTTGAGTGGGGCAAAAAGCAAACTCACCATTTTTATAGATATATTTTGTGATTTTTTAGATTTTATTTTGGTCAATCTTAATTTCTTGCAGACTTATGATAGTGGTTCTATGTTCTTTCTTCAGAGTGCAACCAAGCCTTTGCTTTACAACACTATTGAGGCCTCTCACATTCCATGAGAGGATCCTCATTTATAATTTTTGGAAAGTTTTCGGTCTCCCTTAAATTACTGCAAGTGAGGTTTAGGTATTTTTTATTCATCCTTCTCCTATTCAAGAAGATATTGGAATAGGATTTTCTAGGTACAAATTGCAATATCATTTTTTGTTTCCTTTTTCTTTTGATCATTTATAGAGGGTTTTATCTTCTTTTTCTTTTCACTGTCGATATCAACAAAATATTTCTTGAGAATTCTAGTGTTAATGGGGCTGAAATCATATTCATCTTATTTCTCCACTTTGATTAAGATGGGACTACCAATTTCTATATGCCCCTCAAGTGTGTATGGAGGTTTTGAGATAGTATTGGAGGACCCAGATCTGGATGGGGATTGAGGATCCTCTTGGTCAGAAACTAGGGTTTCATTTGGATTTGAGGTAGTGTCACCCTCACTAGGTTCAGACCTATGAAAATTAGTTCCTTTTAAAACATCAAAATAATTTTTAAGGTAAAAATAGAACTTACCTTTGGATGATCATTCTTCATATCTTGGATTTCAATTTATTTTCCTTTGGAATTTTTTGGAAATTGTTCCTTCTTCTGGTAGCTACATTGTTGTTTGCCCTATAGGGGTCTACCTTGTTACCACCCAGATACAACCCACTTTGAGAGATATTGGGAAATTTCATCTCCTTTGATTTTCTTAGGAATGGGCATTGGGTTTTGATATGGCATTGAGCCTTGCATTCAATGCAGAATGTAGGTTTATTATCATATTCTATGGCATGATATATGCAATAGGAGTTGTAAACCAAATTTATCTGAGTTGGAATATAGGAATCCAAATTGGCATTAACACAAATTCTACAATATATCATGCGAGTGCGTGCTCTGGTCATCGGGTCGATAGCAACCAGCTCGCCTATATATTTTTCAATACCCTTTAAAATATCTTTGTACCACAAATAGGCAGGAATATCCTGCAATGGAACCTATATTGGTGTAAAATTTATTCTTTGCATCTCAGGATTGAAGTCTTCACCCCACATTTGAAGAAAGAGACTCTTTCGACCAAAGAACCAAGGACCCCTAGTAAGGATCCGAGAGGCATATTCTTCATTGTTGATTCGAATGAGGAAATAACCTTTTGAAATGGAAAACAACTCCATATTACCTAGGGTTTTCCATTTGGTATAGGTCCACCACTGAATATATTCCATATCTAGCCATCCTTCAAAAAATTTCCCCACCAAAATGTGGGATTTAACAAAAATGTAATCCGCCATTATGGTTTCAAGAATTACCAAGTCTTCATCCGCTGGGAGTAAGAGGGTTCTACTGCTCGAAGGAGGTTTCACAAACCCTTTTAATTTCTTAGAATAATACTTAGGAGAGTAATAATGGTCTTGAGAGAGGAACCCATTGTACATGTATCCCTTATCAGGAGGATCCTTTCCCCCTATGGTCTTCGCATTCCTAAATATGTCAGGATCTAATTTAGCACCTTTAGTGTCAAAAAATATTGTACCACTCATGACCATTATGGGAATTCTATCCTGATTCACCTTATTCACTTTCCTGCCTCCTATCATAGTCATAGTCAAAGTCATAGACATCATATTTGGAGCTGCTTGCATCAACCCAGATGAAACCCTCGCATGATCGCTTACCAAAAATATTGTTCACACATAGGGATGTGCTAGGAATTTTGTTGTTCCAAATGATCTACAAATTGGTAAATATGTTCTAGAGTTTTTCAAGAATCTACCCTTAAAATTTCAGCTCAATCCAAATCTGGATGAGTGAAATATGGCCGAAACAAGTTCTACAGTTTGGGCAGGCCTATGAAAAATGTCCTCCTTTCAAACCCTGGTATTAGTAATCTAGTGCAATTGATCTCCTACTCTCTTACCCAAATTATCCCCTTCAATACTTTCTCCCAAAATCATATATTTATTTACTTTTGGTGATATTTGTTTTCTATTTAAATTTATAAAACTATCAATATTTTTTGTATATTTTATTATGAGATTTTTTTATCAAATTCTATGTTAAACTTTTATTGGTATTGCAAATTTCAATCTTGTTGAATTATATAATGAGCCTTGTGACATAGTGTAGACATGGAAAATTGAACCACCCAAGTGGGGCATTTTCCCTATAGCCTCAGAGATACCTTTAAACTTCTCAAAATACAATTTTGGGCCTCTCTTCTCTCTTCCCTTACTTTTTTTCCTAGTTTTGCTAAAATTGTGGTCACCCAATATGGGGTGTGATTTTGGAAAGTTAGGGTTTTCTCCTAGAAAACATGATTTTTTGGCTGACCCCTAGGACGTTAGCCCTCCCTTAGGTTTACCTTTTTATTTTCCACCCTTTTTCCCTCCAAACCTCTTATAAATAGAGGGTTTGGATCCTCTTTTTCCCCTAAATGATATTTGGCTAAAAGTTCTTCCTAGAAAGTTCTTTTGGTAAGCAAGTATTCTAACAAGTTATTCAAAACAAGATCAAGTATTCTTTTGTTGCTCTACTTTCATTTGTTCTTCTTGGTGGAAAAGTGTTGGATCCTTGAGGAGGAGTATACCATTTTGTGGAAGTCTTCATATTTTTACTGTTCTTTCACTACTACCAGGTTTCTTCTTGCATTTTAATATTCTTAGATCATTAATTGTGCATTTTGTATCTTATTTCACATTTAAGTTACTCTTGCACTCTTGTTGCAAAATTTTGCCTTGTCTGTACAAGGCATGATTTTGGTAGATCCAAAGTCATAGTCACCTCTTACAGGGAAATATTTTGGATTCATCAATTTTAGAGGTAAAGTTTCACTTCCAAACCCTCAATATAAATTTACATGCTTCATTTAGGTCATAATATCGTTATTTGCATTCTATTTTTTACACTATTTCATTTTATTGCATCTTTGCTTTTTCATTTCCAAACAGATCAACAATCACTTTTGCTTTCGAACGATCAGCTAAAAGGACCAAGGAGGCTTGACTTTTGTGCCTCCAATATCAGTCACACAATGGTGAACCCGACGTGAAAACATGTCTTTAGTGGCCAAATTAGGAAGCCTCTTCCTTTTGTTTTTCTTTTTGAAAACTTTAAGCAAGACCACTAAATTTGTTTGCTTAGAATTAGAAAACATTAAAAACATCTTAAAAATATTTTGTGTGTTTTTGCTAGTTTTTAGATCCTCCTTTTCTCCTCTATCCTTTCTCTTTCTCCTAATGGCTCCCAACCTTAGGAGTAAGTGAAGGCTTTTAGAATCTAGTGAGATTCTTCAAGAAGATGACCAGATTGATAGGGAGAATCCTAATCTAGAAGAGGAAGAACATGTAGAAACTGGTAATGACCTTGATCCTCTTGAGGGGTCTAATGGACACCTCACCTTTAAATCATATGATCATATCTAGAATTTCATGAAACATCATAAGGATGCTTTGGTTAAGGCTATGGATGAGGAAGCCCAACTCGAAGAGGCTGGGACATCTCATCATCAAACCATTTCTCCTCAAAATATTCACACCAATCCTTTGTTTGAATCTTCACATCATATTAATCCTTTTCATAAACCAACATATGTTACTACTATAACCACCAACATTGGAAGAATTCCACAAGTTCCTCCAACTAGTAGTGCATCTCAAGATTATGCTCAATTTCCTCCTCATTCTGCTCATCTCAACATTCATGCTTCTATTCCACCAAATGTTAGTTATCCTCCATAACAAGATACCACATATCATAACCCATACCATAATAGTGTTAATACCTCCAACATTGGCCAAGTTCCCTTTCAACAACCTACCTATAACCCTCCCTTAGGGAACCTAGGGGTATTGCACAACAACAATCTCGATATGCAAAGTTTGACAAATGTGGTGAAACAATTGGTCTCAAGAGTGGATATGATTCAACCTCCAAGTTTCACCTACAACTATAAGGAAATGTGCAATCAACCCTTAGACCCTATTGTCACTTCTAGGCCCTACCCTAAGCATTTTCCAATGCTAGTTTTACCTATTTATAAGGGAACAAAGGACCCAATTGAACATTTAAGGATGTTTAGGACAACATGCCATGATATTATATATGATGACATGTTGTTACTAAAGATGTTCCCTAAGAGCCTTGGTGGTATGGCATTGGAATGGTATTATCAACTACCTCATCATTCTTTGAGGAATTTTGAAGAGACAATAGAATTGTTTGTTCAACAATTCAGAGCTTATGTTGAGAAAAATGTGACTATGAAAGATGTTTATATGTTGAAGCAAGGTAAAGATGAAAGTTTTTTAGAATTCTTGTCTCGTTGGAGAAGTTTAGTTGGATGATTGAGATATACTTTACCTCCTCGAGACATGCTAGAGATATTTATTAGAAATTTACAAGAGCAAATATCATATGAATTGGAAACAATAACTATTACCTCTTTTGACCAAGCAATAGATCTGGCAAGAAGGGTAGAGCAAGCCCTTATTCGAAGAGGTCAATTTAAGCCAAAGAAAGAAGAAGATAGGACCATAAAATCTCAGTATAAGAACAAGCATGTAGTTGGTGATGGGGTAATAGATAGTAGACCTATCAACAATGTTGCTAATACCTTGCAAAATATGGTGCTTAGAAAACCTCAAAAACCCCCACCAAGAAATTTTACAAGACTCAACCAACCTATTTTGATGGTCCTAAAGTAACTCTTGGAAGCTAATATGATTGAGTTACCTCCCATAAGGTAACCTGATACCATGACTAATTGGTATAAGCCTGGTCAACATTATGAGTATCATAGAGTGGAGGGGCACATGACAAATTCATGTAAGAGGTTGAAACATGTGGTTCAAGACTTAATTGATGTAGGTCACCTTGTTATAGAGGGTTCTCAACCTAATCCTCCAACAAATAATCAACCTCCTACTCAACAAGCACCCACAACTAATCAAGACATGGGGATCTTCCAAGATCCCCTACCTAATCATGGGCAATATGTAGCTAATCAAGTGTCATATCATAATGTGCCACCTCCCTACAATAATATGGTTGGTATGATAGCAACAACTACAAGGCAACAAGCTCAAGCTCAACCGACTCAATGATCTCAGTAGGAGATGAGTTCTACATCCAATCAACCTTCAAAACCACCCTTAGTTTTGAAGAGTACCCAAAAAAGGAGCACAAGAGTAGAAAACCCACCCTTAGTGTTGAAACCACAACCTAAAGTCTCCTTCGACATTCAACAATAGTTAGCTAGTACCCCAACCAAGATTTCCCTCTTAGAGCTTTTGCAAACTTCTCCTATTCATAGGGAAGCCTTGTTGAAGCTTCTAAGTCAACAATCTATCCCTCAAGACATTTCCCCTAGTGCTATAGCTGATGTTGTAGGTTCCCTTGGGATACATCATATCACATTTTTGGATGATGATATTCCTTCCTCAGATTTGTGAGGGGATTCTTCCCTCTACATCACTACATATATTGGGGAAACATTTATCAAGTGAATTTTGATAGATAATGGTTCCTCCCTCAATCTATGCACTTATCAATTTTTCCAAAATTTTGGATTAAAAGAGGAAGATTTAATTAAATCTGATGTCATCATCAAAGCTTTCAACAATGAGTCCCAAGAGGCCTATGACATTATATCCCTCCCCCTTAGGGTTGGACCTAAGATCTTAGATACCTTGTTTTATGTGGTACCTTGCCCCACATATTTTAATCTCCTTCTTGGATGCCCTTGGATTCATGCGATGAGGGTTGTCCCTTCTACTCTTCATCAATGTTTGAAGTTTGAATTCAAAGATCAACTTGTCACCATTCTGGGTGACCCTCATCCATTCCAATATTTTTCAATGGTTGAGCAAGCTCAATCTAGTCTCAATTTATGTCCATCAATTTCTTCATCTCACATCACCAAGCAACTTGAAAATTTAAAGGTAAGTGAGGAACCACTAATCAATGTTTCATCACAAGATCAGGTCAATCCTTTTCTTCAAGAACCTCTTCTAGATTTAGCCAAGCTACCACCTTCACCTAGGACTATGGGTTTACCTCATAAGAAGGGTGAAGTAGTACACATTGGCATGTGTACCTTTATCTTCATGGGTATATCCCTCAAAGAAAATATCCATGGTAGCAACCCTCTTCCTATAGAGCATTATTTTACCCATTGTTACCTATCCAATGATTACCCACTTCCCAAGAAAATCCTATCTAGTATGGGATATATAGGTAAAGGTTTGGGGCCACAACAGAAAGGTATTCAAGAGCCTTTGGAAGTTGAGATTTGGCCTAGGAGATGTGGCATAGGCTACATACCCAATAAAAACCAACCTTTACCATTTGATGATGATGATCACCTCATTACTTATGCTGAATATTTGGATCATCAAGGCTTGGAGTGGAGTGATGAGGATGAGGGACCACCTTATCCCACTAACATTTTATTTTATAATGTGGTAACTTTGGTGCATCCTGAGTTAGTTGTAACCCTAGGGGAGTATGTTAAAGGGGATACTCTTTGTGACATGGATCATGAGGATATCCTTCGAAATAACTTCTTCTTTGATGGGTTAGTCCCTTATGTTGTGCATGTTGAGTCTTCTAGTTCTCAAGAGGATCCTATTCCTATGTCTCTTGAAGACCTTGAGAAATTAGGAGTCTTCCTCCTTTCATCAAGAAGGATGGCATAGTTAGAGTTTGTAATGACTTTTATGTAGTGACTCCTAGATAATATGCTGAAGATGATACTCTTTGTGATATGGATCATGAAGATATCCTCCATAATAGATTTTTCTTTGATGGGTTAGTCCCTTGTATTGTCATCCTTATCATTAATATAGGAGGCACAATCAAAATTTATGTTGAGTATCATTTAGATCATTTGAACCAATTGGAGTTATTGGATGAAAAGTACATTCATGCCTTAGAGCATCTTTGAGCCTATCAAAATAGGCTCAAGTGATCTTATTCCAAGAGAGTTCACAATCATTCTTTTGAGGTTGGGGACCTTGTCCTCAAGGAGAACCAAAAGAACACCAATGCTCATTCAGATCTTAAAGGTAAGTTTTAGCCCAATTGGGTAGGCCCCTTTGTCATAATGACCAAGTTTGGCTCAGGAGCCTATCATTTAGCTTCTTTAGATGGTAAAGAATTTAAAGAACCAATGAACATAATGCATCTAAAAAGATATTATGCATGACTCTGCATCTTCATTCTTCATATTGCATTTTGGTTTGCTTGCTCATACTGCATGATTGCCTATCATATTTTGCATGAATTTCCTGACATTCTATTCCACTTGCATTTTTTCTTGTCATATAATTGCATTGTTGCTTGATCATATTTGCATGATTGCTTGATCATATAGATTTTTGGGACTTCATGAGGATGGCAAGTGATGAAACCTAGTTAGGTTCTAGCTCACATGCATTGCACTCATACTAGGGCTCTAATGCCTAGTGAATCCCCAACCTAGGGCCCATCTCCATGCATTTTCATCATTGCATTTGCTCATGTCTTCTTCTTTTCTCTTCTCTTATATTCCTTGACCTTGAAAGTTTTAATAATTTCTAATTTCTCCAAGTCAAGGGATATAGTTCTTCATCTCTTGTATGTCCTTTGTCCTTTGAAATTTTTAATCATTTCTTCTCTTCCCTAAGATAAAGGATATATGTTCCTTCTTCTATCTGCTCATTTTTTTTTGCTCACACTTTTCCTTCTTGATATTTTAATTGTTAAGGGATCCTCATGGGATAGGGTAGATATCATATGAATATCATTTATGGTGTTCATACGACCATTGAATATCTTATGCACATCTCTTAGCTATCAAAATTTTAATAAGGACACACACACAATTATTTGCTTCTTGCTTCTCTCTTTCTTCTATCTTCTTCTCACACATGCACACACACTCACATTGTTCTATTGTGTTTTTCTTTGCTCATTCATCTTTTGCACACACCACACCCCTATCGGGTAGTACTCATTTTGGAAAATCAATCATATATTTCATCCCATATAGGATAGCTTCATGGTCATGAGTGAGGGGTAGCCTCCATTCGACCATTTGTGAGCATACATCCTAGTGGGTATCTCTTCATCTCTGGCCATCAGTGAGCACTACACCCATAGTGGGTATCACTCCACACTTGACCATTTTTGTGAGCATAACACCCTTATGGGATAGCTTCATGGCCATGAGTGAGGGGTAGCCTCCATTCGATCATTTGTGAGCATACATCCTTATAGGGTTCTGCTCCACTCTTTTCTTTTTCTTGGTCTATGTTTGTTTGATCACATTGATATTTCATGGTCTACGTTGATTCAAACATCATATTCCAAGCACCTTTTTCTTTGTTGACCTTCTCCATATTCTTCTTCTTCTTTTCTTCTTTTCTTTCCTCTTTTTTAAATTATGCCCTATCCATATGGGGTATGAATTTGCTCTATGTTAAATTATGGTTTATCTTTTATGGGGTATGATTTTGGCTAGAGCCATGTTTTTCTCTCCTTTTCTTCTCTTCTTTCTTCCATCATATTTTTCTTTCATCTCTTCATCCATTCATGCATTTCATTCATTAGTTAGATTCATCCCATCATGCATTGCATTAGTTTAGTCCATTCATGCATCCATAATTAAGTTCTTTTCATTCATTCATGCATAATTAAACATAAAAGCACATAAAAATCATAAACACACATTTAAATAAATAACATGATATTACTTAAGAAAGAAAGGGTACACATGTTAGTTCAATTGGTGTACCATATTCTAAGCTTAAACACTTGACCCTCCCTAGGGATGCATGCCACACTCAAAATTGGCATGTCACCATGATCCTAGCCCTAGCTCTGTGAGCTTGTCTCCTCTGCTTTTCTTGTTAAAGGTGGTCCTAGTGGGGGCATGTTCATGGATTATATGATAGATCCATGATATTGACCATGATTGACCTTGTGTCTAAAGGGAGGATGGTGGAGGCACCCTCTGCTCTATTGGAATTACCTAGAAGTATAGAGTCTAGTAGAAGGTCTCCCTTTATATGACTACCTCTAACCTCTCCCCCACCCTCTATAGCTCTACTTATAGTAGGTGGATCCCCTTGCCCTATTGGTTATTGATCATGATAACCATCCCTTATGTCTGAGCCTATTTTTGCTCCTAGTCTAGTTAACTCACCTCTCCCTTGAGGTAGTCTACCTTAGCCCTCATCACATCTCACTTTGTGAGTGTCATGGTCAAGGCACTCTATAGCCCCTCTATCCTCTTGGACCTATCCTCTTAGAGTAGGTCCATCTCCCTTTGCATGGATTATATCACCTATATATCACTCACTGGGTCTCCTTGACCCATGGTTCTACTTGGTACTACAATTGCCAATGTAGAAGCCTCTTTGATTGTCCTACTTGGACCAACTCTATCCATCATGGGGGTATCTTCTATTGCTTCCCCTTCCCTGGTCCTAGAGATGATGGTAGTTACTACCACCATATCTACTTAAACCATTTGTGTCTATCATGGGGTCTCTTGGCCCTACTATCATCACTCTATGGTGCATTGGATCACCTCTTAAAGTGCTAGTTGCACCCATTGACCCATAACTTGGTGCCTCTACACTAGTATTAGTGGGGAGATCCTCGAGGGTATAATGCTCCTGTACCATATCCTATACTTGAGAGCCACCTTGATGTCATCCACCCTTGGGTCCATGTATAGTGGGTCATCTAGGTCCTCCTTTATCCATCTCCCCACATCAAGGTCCCCTTTAACTCTTGATGGGTCCCTTTGAACCTACCTATACTAGTAGTCTCCTAGGTTTGGTATCTCCTAAAAGATATCAAACTATCATTGGACTTGATCAAATTAAAAGAGCTCTAGCTCCCCCTTCTTTGTAGAGACCCACCTGATCCTCTTAACCCTCACTATCTCCTCTACATCCTCCATCTAACTAAGGTGTAGGTACCATGGTCACCATATGATCTTGTGGTCTTATAACTCATCTATCACTTACCTCCCTAGTGGTAGGATCTTGATATATGTCCTCTAGACCTACTCAAAGCTCTTGGACCACCTATATGTTGTTGGTTACTCTAGGTTGGGTAATGGCCCTAGTAGTGCATATGGTCTCCTAACTACTATGTGCTCCCAACACCACACCTAGAGCAAGGTTGTACACACTAACCTTATATGTCATTTGTACATGATATTGTACAATATCCTATATAAATGGGTCAACACATATGGACCCCATGTGAACTACACCTATTGGTCTTACATGTCTACCACTACTCTCACTAGTACCCATGGTAGGTGTCACCTACTCGTATGGCACACCAAGAATCCTATCGCCACCCCACAAAGCATGATCATTAGAGCATCAACCCCATAGCATCCTACCAACTCATCGATATGGATCTGACTCTCTCAGACCTCATGGGCCTAGTTCTCTGATAATATTTGTAATGTGGCCTACTACCCTTATGCCCTATAAATTTCCCTCCCCTTAATGGGGATGCATAGGATGCACCACATATCCTCTAGTGTGATTATCATCTCCCTCATTGGTAATTAAAAGGTAGATGACTCTAGGTACCACCTCTTTGCTAGTGTTGTTAGTAGCACTCTGTTTACCTCCACCTAGGGTATCTCTACTAGATGTAGTAGCCCCATTACCCCTAGGGTGTCCCTCTCTACTATGTGAGCCCTTGTAGCTCCTCCTCCAAGGAGCTTGATCGCCACTCCTGGCTCTCTAGTACATCATGCTACAACCAAAAATATAACAAAATTTTAATTAGTTCAACATAATAAATGCAAATTAAAAATAACAAAATAAAAATTAATTTAACATCTAAGCTTGCTTGTCTTGTCTCTCTTTTCTCTTCTTCTAGTTTTCTTTACTTCTTTTGCCTTTCTTTGGTTTTCTCTTTCTCTCCATTGAAATCGTGTCCTGTTCTCTTTAGGTGCAATTTCATCCCCTCCCTTCTTCTTTTGAATTTATGCCCCATGCTTGTAAGGTATGAATTCATGAAGTTGCACCCTATAATTTTGGGGTATGAATTCGGTCACCATATGAACTAACAAATATTATGGTTGGCCCTCAAAATCGAGCTTGGGTCATGCATGGTGAATTCTTCTAAAAATACTAAAAAATGCTTAAAATACTAAAAACCTTAATCTAGCCTAGTCTAGAGGAAGGATTTTAGTCCTTACCTATGCTCGCTCTACTACTGCACTGGCCTCACCCCTCGTAATGGCTGAATGGTGTGTGGGAAGCACCATTTATATTTTTCTCTAGAGCCCTTTTCTTCTTCTCATGCGGTGAAAATGAATTCATTTTCACCCTTCCCTCTTCTTATACCCCTCTTTTTCTCTCTCCTATTTGCATTTTTGCTCTATTTCTCTCTATTTTCTACTCTCTTTTCTTTTGCGTCAACCTTTTTTGAGTTTCCTTAAGAATTTTGCATTCCTTTCGAAACTCGAGGGGGCACCCTAGCCTGAGAGGCATTAAAGTCCCTAATGCCTCATTTTGCATGTAAAATTTCAAAGTGTCTAGAATGACACCATTTTTGCACCACCCCTTTCTTCTAAACCAACCACCCCTTTTTGTGTTCATCGTTCTTCACCCATAGGTGTCTACATATTTCTTTGACGCATTTATTAGGCCATAAATGCATCAAAGAGGAGGAAAATGTAGACATGGAAAATTGACCCACCTAAGTGAGTCATTTTCCCTAGAGCCTCAAAGAGGCCCCTCAAACTTGTCAAAGTACAAGTTTGGGCCTCTCTTCCCCTTCCCCTTTCCTTTTTCCCTAGTTTTTCCAAAATCATGGTCACCCAGTATGGGGCACGATTTCAGCAAGTTAGGGTTTTCTCTTAGAAAACCTAATTTTTGGGTCGACCTCTAGGACGTCGACCCTCCCTTAGGTTTACCTTTTTATTTTCCCACCCTTTTGCCCTCCAAACCTCTTATAAATAGAGGGTTTAGATCCTCTTTTCCCCTAGGTGATATTTGGCTAACAGTTATTCTTAGCAAGTTCTTTTGGAGAGTAAGTCTTCTAACAAGTTATTCAAAACAAGATCAAGTGTTCTTCTGTTGCTCTGCTTTGATTTTTTATTCTTGGTGGACAAGTGTTGGAGCCTTGAGGAGGAGTCTACCATTTTGTGGAGGTCTTCATCCTTTTGATTGTTCTTTCACTACCACCAGGTTTCTTCTTGCATTTTAATATTCTTAGATCATTAATTATGTATTTTATATCTTATTTTGCATTGTTAAATCACTCTTGCACTTCTATTGTAAAATTGCACCCCATCTGTACAAGGCACGATTTTGGTAGATCCAAATTCATGGTCACCCCTTACAGGGTATGATTTTAGATTCATCAGGTTTGGGGGTAAAGTTTCACTCCCAAACCCTCAATCTATGTTTGCATGCTTCATTTAGGTCATAATATTATTGTTTGCATTCTATTTTTGCACACTGTTTCATTTCATTGCATCTTGTCTTGTTCATTTCCAAAAATTTCAACAATCACTTTTGTTTTTGAATGATCAGCTAAAAGGACCAAGGGGTCTTGACTGCTATGTCTCCAAGCTTAATCACATGGCCTAAGTAGGCCCCCAAATGTTGATCAAATTTTCTAGGGTTTTGTGAAGTTGTTTTGTAGGTTGTGAAGCTGTTGGATATATCTGGATGCAAGTTAAAAGCTAAGGTCAACCACCAGATCAGGTAAGTGCCCTAAGTAAACTTCTTAGGCTGTTTGTTGTTTGCTTTCTATCCATTTCTATTCCAGATCTAGATCATAAACAAAAAAAAAATATTTTGATTTATTTCTAGGCATTTGAAAGAGAAAAAGCATATAGTTTGCATTCTAGGGTTAACTTTGTTTGTGCATTCTCTTAAACCCTTGCTGAAAATAAAAATATTTATTTTATTGCAAGTTAGGGTTTAGTCATCATTGAAAATCAAGAATCATCCTAGGGTTAGTCTCTTGTCTTCTTGCATCATTGTTTATCTTGCATTGTTCTTTCATTTTCCATAGCTTAGATTTTAGAAAAGCCAAACATAGGTGTTTGTTCAATATACACATCAAACATTCCATCCCCGAACTTGGAGCGAGTCCTTAAACCATTCCTGGTGAACCCTTCGATCCCCAAGCCCCCAAGTGTAGAGAATATAACACACCCCCGCGGTCACCTCGACTCCCAGTGGATCCAATCGAGAATCGTATGTGGTAGGGTAATTTTTTCCCTCTACACATAGACTATAACTATAATTTGCATGCTCAATTAAAGTAAACATTTTAATATAACCTTGTCATGATTTATTTTAATTAAATCAATTCAAATATCCTAAATCTTCATATTATTAGGCTTTTTCTTTATAAAATTAAAAATGTAAAAGTGTAATATTGTTCCTAATAGTAAGAATACTTTTAATCCATACAAGATACTCATATATATGTTATATATATTTTATTTTTAAATTATAATTATTCTATTAAAATTTATTTTTATTCTTAAACGTATTATGTTTTATATAATTGGTTTTATTTATGAATTGTATTTAAATTTATATAAAACACAAGTTGATTATTTCATGTATGATACAAAAAATTACTATTAATGTGTGCATGTGTTGAAATTCATAATATTTTTTAAAAACAAATAGAAGCAACCCATCCAATCAAATCTTATATATAAATTATTAAATGATGAAAGAAAGAAAAAGTGAGACATAAATTATGGGGTTCCTATACACACCATAAATAATCATTGTATTGTTTGTATATAAGAATCACAACACTACAATGCAATGGATGGAGTAGTGGGGGGTATTTATACTAATATAAAATCCCTAAGTCACATAGATGAGTTTTACCTAAGCCAACATAACAAGAGGGTTTTAAGGTTAATTACAATTATATAAGGTGGGTTTAACCATAACAAGGTTAACCAAGCCCATAGGGATAACATAATAAGATACTACAATAAATTAAATACAATTGTACAATGCTTGCCCTTGATCCTATATAAGATTACATCATAAAATGTTGGTCTTTGTTATAAGTTAAATTACACTTTTAACACCCCCTTATAATCTAAATTGAGGGGCCAATAAGAGAAGATATTAGTAACAATAACATCTTTCCCCCATAACGGATACTCTAGTGGACCTTTACATTTGAGGTAGACTCATCTAAATCTTGCTCATCATTTAAATTTTGCATAAGAATCTTCTTAGGTTGGATTGTAGTCATCATTGTTCTATTATGTTTTGCTTTTCTCATTCATCTTTTGCACACAACACACTCCTTTAGAATAGTACTCACCTTGTTAGATTCAGCGAACAACATTGTTTATTGAAGCTGTGCAGTTTAAATAACACTGCATTACAAACTAACATCCGAGAATAGTCACCGGATCTGTTACAGGGAAACTGAATATGTTACGCAGTTGTAACAATCAGCTAATCTATGTAATCAAGACAAAATACATTAGTACGCTAACATCCCCCTTTATTACATTATTTGGGTAATGTAATAACTAATAGCTATACTAGACTACTAACATCCCCTTACATCATTTTGCAATACAAAGTGAGCTGCGAAACAATTCAAATTTGACACGTCCAAGTGCCTTAGTGAAAATGTATGCAACTTGAGCATCGGTGGGAATGTTTTGAAGCTGAATTCGGTGCTTTGGAACTTCATCTCGAATGAAATGACATTGTGTGTCAATGTGCTTTGTTCTTTCATGATGGACTGGATTCTTGACGAGGTTCAGAACACCCTGATTGTCGCAAAACAAGTGTATTGGAGATTTTGATGGATGGCCCATACTTGTCAGAATGCGACGTAACCATATCACTTCGCACACAGCTTCACGTGCGACGCGATATTCTGCCTCTATTGATGAAATAGCAACCACCTGTTGCTTCTTGCTATGCAAAGAGACAGGACCGGATCCCAGATGAAAAATGTATCCAGAAGTTGACTTGCGATCATCAAATGATCCGGCATAGTCGGAGTCCGTGTATCCTTGCAAGAAGAATTTGTTGTTCCTCTTGTATTCTAGGCCATATTCCATAGTACCACGGACATAGTGAAGAACACATTTTTCTGCTTTCCAATGAGTGGTCTTAGGCTCCTGCATGAACCTCGAAAGATAGTTGACAACAAATACGAGATCTGGCCTAGTATTGGTCAGATATATGAGAGTACCATCTACGAGATCTAGCCTAGTATTGGCCTAGATCTGGCCAGAGAGTACCATCTACCTAAGGTGAGTCATCATATCGCGATAACTGAAGTCCATTCTCCATTGGAGTTGCCATTGGCTTGCAATCAGTCATGCGATATTTATCCAGCAATGTCTTGGCATATTTTTTTTGAGACACTTTGATGGAGTGCTCCTTCTGGCTGAATTCCAGACCAAGACAGTAATGGAGAAGTCCGAGATCTGTCATCTCAAAAGATTTGCACAAGTTTCTTTTGACAGTAGAGATCATAGTTTCTGAACTCCCTGTAATGAGCAGATCATCCACATAGAGTACAAGCAACACTATCTCAGAACCCTGTTTCTTGAAATAGAGGTTTGCATCTGACGAACATCTCTTAAATCCATGTTGCATAAGGTGATTGTCCATTTTTATATACCAAGCTTGAGGAGCTTGTTTCGAGCATATAAGGATTTGACCAATTTGCAAACCTTCTGCTTTTGGCCTTCCACTTCAAATCCTTCAGGTGAGTCATATAGACTTCTTCTTGGAGATCACCATTTAGAAAGGCACTCTTGACATCCATCTGGTGAACTTTCCACCCATATTGTGCTGCCATAGCACACATAACCCGAATTGTGGTCATACGAGCGAGTAGGTGCAAAAGTTTCCTCATAGTCGATGCCTTCCTTTTGAGCATAGCCCTTTGCAACAAGACGGGCCTTATGCTTATCAATTGTTCCATCTGCCTTGTACTTGACTTTGTATACCCATTTGCAGCCAATAGGTTTCTTTCCATGTGGCAGATCAACAAGCTTCCAAGTTTTATTTTTCATCAGAGAATCATACTCTGTATCCATAGCGGCCTTCCACTGAGGCTCACTGAGAGCATCTTGCACTGATGCGAGTTCAAGACTATCTATGGTAGACATGAATGCCCTGTCATCATCAATATCCATATCCTCTACTTTTGTACTTGGAGTCACAGAAAGTTCCTCAAAAGATTGACAAAGATCATCAACCTCACCAGTTTCTTTGGCTTCTTTCTCCTTTTGAGCCATACTGCGTGTACGAGGTCTATCCAAATTCAAATTGGGAGGAGTGGATAAATTTGCGTCTCTGATTGTATTTGTACACCATTTAGGATTCTTCTTCGGTGGAGTTGAAGAAGATGTAGAAGGACCTCCTGTCACTGTTGACGAAGGAATCTTCTCTTCCTTAGTTTCCACAATATCTTGGTGTACTTTAGATGTGCTCTGTGATGTGAAAGCTTCATCAAAGACAACATCTCTGCTGATATGAATTTTCTTGGTCAAAGGATCTATCAACCGATATCCTTTAGAGTGCTCAGAATAACCAAGAAAAATACATCTCAGTGTTTTCTCATCTAGCTTCTTCCTTTTCTCTTTCGGTATGTGCATGAAAGCTTGACACCCGAAAATACGTAGATGAGATATGGAGGGTTTTCGACCACTCCATGCTTCCTGTGGAGTCATTCCTTTTAGGGCCTTTGTGGGTGCCCTATTCAATAGATATACTGTAGTGGTGACAGCTTCTGCCCAATATTGTTGCCCAAGAGTAGCTCCTGTGAGCATACAACGAACCATTTCCATGATAGAACGGTTCCTTCTCTCAGCAACTCCTTTCTGCTGAGGAGTATAGGCAGTTGTTAACTGTCTCTTGATCCCATGCTTATCTAGGAATGCAAAAAATTCATTAGAGGTAAACTCTCCCCCTCGATCTGAGCGGAGGGTTTTAATAGAAGCTCCTAACTCCTTCTCAACGGATTTCTTGAACTGTTGGAAGAATGCGAAAGCTTCAAATTTCAGTTGGAGAAAGAAAACCCACATCTTTCGTGAGTAGTCATCTACGAATAACTGAAAATACCTCTTCCCTCCACAACTGTGAGGTGTGAAAGGACCGCATAGATCGGTGTGAATTAACTCTAGAGGTTTTCTTGCTCTTGTAGAGCTCTTCTCAAATGGTACTCTATGCTGCTTTCCTGCCAAGCAGTCAGAGCACACTGGCAATGTGGTAGAAAGGGAAGGAAGACCCTTTACCATCTCATACTTGCTGAGCTCAAGTAAGTAGCCAGAACTAAGATGCCCATATCTCTTGTGCCAGAGGGAAGTTGCCTCCTTGGTAGAGACAGTCATGGCAACATGTGGAGTAGAGATAGCATCTAGTGCAAATAAGCCGTGCTTATATGAAGTCGTTGCAATCTGTTTACACTTCCTGGTAATGGTACAACACTTCTTTCCATTCTCAACATGAAAGTTGACAACCATATTTTTGTCCAGGATTTGTGTCACCGACAAAAAATTGTTAGCCAATCCCGAAACATAGAGGACTTTGTCAATCTGACACTTGCCATCAGGAAGAGTGACTGAAACTGTACCCTCTCCCTGAGCCCTGTAGGTCTTATCATCAGCAATGGTGACAGGTTTGCCCTCTTTGGCCTCAAATGATTCAAACCACGATCTGTCGCCAGTCATATGTTTGCTAGCTCTAGAATCGACATACCAAATAAGATCCCTCTGTGTGGAATCTGTGGTAGTCATGAGCACCTTGTGTGCCCATTCAGAATCTGAGTCAGATTCTTCAACAACAACATTCACCCGGGGTTGCTTGTTTTTATTTTGTGGTTTGTTTTGGCCTTTCTGCTTGTTCTTATGCCAACACCTTGTTGGTGTCATGGTTGTCTTTCTCACAGATCTTGCACCACCTCTTCTTCTGTTGAGGTTGTTTGCCTTTTCCTTTCGTATCTTGTTGAGAATTTCCTCCTTTTCGAAAGTTGCCTCCTTTTTTCCCATTACCTTTCTTCCTAGAACCCTGCCTGTTGGTGTATAGGGCTGTATTGGAAGAATCATCCTTGTGAAGTTGGCGTGCCTCCTGTTGTTGAAGCAGATTGACCAACTCGATGTAGGTAATTTGTCGTTGAGACACCTGGATGGAGGTTATCAACATATCAAATGAAGAAGGTAAAGCTCTCATCACAAGTGAAATGAGAAGCTTTTCGTCCACTGTATCTCCCAGAGAACTCAATTTCTCTTTCAACTCAGACACTCTACATAGAAAGAGTTCAACTGTTTCACCTTGCCTCAAACTCAGGTTATGAAGTTGTTGTTGAAGATGAAGAATGGTGGATTCATTCTTTCCCTCATAGATGGTTCTAAGGGCATCCCATGCCTCTTTACCACTTGCTTTGTCAGCTATATGAGGTTGCACTTCATCTGAAACAGACAAACAAAATGAGCACCTTTGCTCTCTTGTCTTTCTTGTCAAAAGCTATCTGATCTGTTGAAGGACCTGTGGATCCTCTTGTTGGTGAAGGCCTTGTTGCTACTCCAGTAACAATATCCCACAAATCTTCCATTTGGAGAATAGCCTTCATCTTATGTTTCCATGGTGTATAATTTGGACCTTTCAATAACTGATGCGGATCAGTCATCAACTTTGCAACAACGACCATAGTGAAGGTTCCTTATATCACCAAATTGGTCCCCCTTTCGATATACCTTTTGCTAGGCCAATATACCATACAAAATACCCGCCCTTACGTGAGGGAAACTATAGGTATTTAGAAAGATCAACAAAAATCACCCGCCCTTACGTGAGGGAGACTATAGGTGAGTTTTAGAGATCATACGATACGTGGAACATAAGCGGTATTGAAAGGGAATCGCCTTGTTGATGGCACCTACCATAGAATATTCTTCTCATGCGTGGGGCGTAACTTCCCCTAAACACTATGAAGAATACTTCGTCAGGATTTACGCCTAAACACAAGTGCGATAAAGGGTAGTGGATGGAGTAAAAAATGCAAAAATGGCGTACTTATTCCTCCCCGACGATTTATAGAGAACAAGCTCAGACGTCGTTGTAGCAGCTATATTAGGCGACGGATACAGTAGCCAAATCACGACAACTTTACCTGTAAGTGCTGGCGGAGGTATCACAAATACCGAAACTACTGCAGTGCAATAAAATTGCACGGATGGGTTTTATATTCCGGGGACTTAGGGAGTGTTTTGATTTTAATTTTTAATGTTATAGTGCAAAAATGAAATATGCAACATACAACAAAAAAAATTGCCCACAAGAATAACCCACAAGGTGTCGGTCACAGCCGAAAATACACCTTTTACAATGCCAAATTGCTATTTTTCGAAAAATTACTCACTATCCCCCTTTGATTTTTTGAAAAAAATATCCCCCCTTAAAAAGCTTTCTTTAACAAAGCATTTTAATAATTATTATAAATTTAAAATTAAAATAAATAATTTTAATTTATATAGTTTTTAAACTTATAAAAAATAAATTAAAATTAAAAAATTTTAATTTATAAAGTTAAAAAACTATTAAAAAAATTAAAATTAAAAATTTTAATTAAAAATTAATAATTAAAAAATGACTTTAAAAAAAAATATACCTTGGGGGGGGTCGGCGGGATTTGAACCCCCGACCTGTAGGCTCCCTGAGCCTTACCGCACAGCTCACTGCCAAGTGAGCTAGCGGGCTGATCCGAAAGGATC
The DNA here is from genome assembly GCA_028583015.1 of Wollemia nobilis. NCBI lineage: Eukaryota > Viridiplantae > Streptophyta > Pinopsida > Araucariales > Araucariaceae > Wollemia > Wollemia nobilis. Next base: position 148,274 of record JAQPPZ010007159.1, on the reverse strand, counting down.
AATGGGCCAGCTCCCTTTTCAACACCCTCTGTCGTCCGCCTGGTCCCTCTGTGGCTTCCTCTGCCACCTCCGCAGCAAATCGCGGCCACGCGCGTTCAGAAAAAAACAAACTCCTGCAACCGGGCACGGGGTTTTTTTTTGTTTTTTTTTTTCACCAGCCGGAGGGGCTTTCGTTTTTTTTTTTTTTAGACGCCTGCTCTCTGCAGCGCGTCCTCCCTTCTCTGCCGCCCGCTGGCTATACTCCACCGGGGGGGGTCCCCCTGCGCGTCCCGACGCAGTTGCCTCTGTGCGCGCGGATCCGCCGCGGGGGGGGGGTTTATACCCCACGGTGTGGCGCGGGCGGGAATTTTAAAATTCCCGTCGCGCGCTCCTTCCTCCCGCGCGCGCGCGCTCGTCGCGCGTCCGTCGACACAGGGGGTTTTCGGGAGCGCGACGCGCAATTTGCACGTCGCACGGGGAGGGGAGGGGAGGGGAGGAGTGGGGGGGGCGGGTAGGTGGCATTGGGGAGCGCGCGCTCCACCAACGCGAGGGAAATGGGGGGGTGGGTCCTTCCCCGCCTGCGCGTCAATTGATGCACGGACCCTCCTGCTCAGCGCTCCGTCATTGTACGCCTGGGGGGGTCCCTCTCCTTCCTGCACGATGTCCAGCTGGCGTCTGTGCCGGCTGATGTCTGCACGCAGGAGTCTTGCGCGTTCAGTCTGCGCTCTGCGTGGACTGTTTTTTTTTTTTACAGAAAAAAAATCTTCGCTGCCAAATTTTTGAAAAAAAATCTCGCCCTGGCGTTTAAAAAAAAATCTCCGCTGCCAATCCCCTGCAAAATTTTTTTTTGCCTCCACCCTTACGCCACTGGCTCTGATGCCATGTTAGATTCAGCGAACAACATTGTTTATTGAAGTTGTGTAGTTTAAATAACACTGCGTTACAAACTAACATCCGAGAATAGTCACCGGATCTGTTACAGGGAAACTGAATATGTTACGCAGTTGTAACAATCAGCTAATCTATGTAATCAAGACAAAATACATTAGTACGCTAACACACCTTGGAAAATCAATCTCATATTTTACCCCATATAGGATAGCTTCATGGTAATGAGTGAGGGATAGCCTCCATTCGATTATTTATGAGCATACATCCTAATGGGTATCTCTTCATCTCTAGCCATCAACGAGCACTACACCCATATTAGGTATCACTCTACACTTCATCATTTTTGTTATTTGTGAGCACAACACCCTTACAAGATAGATTCATAGCCATGAGTGAGGGGCAACCTCCATTCAATCATTTGTAAGCATACATCCTTCTAGGTTTCTACTTCACTTTTTTCTTTTTGCTTGGTCTATGATTATTTGATCACACTGATCTTTTATGGTCTACGCTAATACAAACATCCTATCCCAAGCACCATTTTATTTTGTTGTTGAACTTCTCCATATTATACTTCTTCTTTTATTCTTTTCTTTCCTCTTTGTTTAAATCATACCCTGTCTATATGGGACATGACTTCGCTCTACACCAAATTCATGATTCATCTTTATGGGACGTGATTTCAACTAGAGCCATGTTTTTCTCTCCTTTTCTTTCTCTTATTTCTTCAATCATATTTTTTTTCCATTTATTCCTCCATCCATGCATTTCATTCATTAGTTAGCCTCATCACATCATGCATTAAATTAGTTTAGTTTATCAATGCATCCATCATTTAGTGTTGTTTATTCATTCAAGCATAATCAAACATAAAAGTACATCATAAACACATATTTAAATAACATAGCATGATATTACTAGAGAAATAAATGTTTCACATGTCATTTTGATCAATGTGCTACATTTTGAGACTATCACACTCAACCCTCCATAGGGATGCATGTCACACTCAAAATTACCATGTCACCATGATCCTAGCCCTAGCTCTAGGATTCTGTCTCCTTTGCTTTTCCTACCAGAGGTTGTCCTAGTGGGGGCATGTTAACGAACCACATCATAGACCATGATCTTGATCGTGATTGATATTATGTCTAAAGGGAATATTATGGAGGTGCCCTCTACTCCATAGGCACCTTCTAAAAGTATAGGGTCTAGTAAAAGGTATCCCTTTGTACAGACACCTCCAACATCTCCCCTCCCCTCTCTAGCTTTGCTCATAGTAGGTGAATCCCCTTGCCTGATTGGCTATTGATCATGATAGCCATCCCCTATGCCTGAGCCTACTTTTTCTCCTAGTCTAGTTGACTCACCTCTCCCTTGAGGTAGTTTGCCTTAGCCCTCACCGCATCTCACTTTGTGAGTGTCATGGTCAAGGCATTTTGTAGCCCCTCAATCCTCTTATACCTATCCTCTTATAGTAGATCCATATCCCTTTGCATGGATTATATCCAGGCCTACATCACCTCTATCTCCATCGCTGGGTCACCCTGACCCGTGGTTCTACTTGGTCCTACTGTTGCCAATATAGATGCCTTTTTTGTTGTCCTACTTGGCCCAAATTTGATCATCATGGGGGTATCTTTGGTTGCTGCTCCTTCCCTGGTTGTAGGGATGATGGTAGTTGTTGCCACCATCCCTACACATAACTACATTTGTGCCTATCATGGGGCCTCTTAGTCCTACTATCATCACTTTTTGGATCATTGAGTTACCTCTCAAAGTGCTAGTTGCACCTATCAACCCATAACCTAGTGCCTCTATACTGGTACTGATGGGGAGATCCTCAAGGGCATAATGCTCATGTACCATATTCTATACCCAAGAGCCACCTTGATGTTACCCACCATTGGATCCATGTACAATGGGTCATCCAGGTCCTCCTTTATCCATTTCCCCACATCAAGGTCCCCTCCAACTCCTAATGGGTCCCTTTGAACCCTTTGAACTAGTAGTCACCTAGGTTTGGTATCTCTTAAAACATACCAAACTACCATTGGACTTGATCAAATCGAAGGAGCTCCAACTCCCCATTATTTGTAATGACCCACTTAATTCTCCTAACCCTCACCTTCTACTCTACATCCTTTGCACATTCAAGGTGTAGGTAAAATGATCACCATATGATAATGTGGTCCCACAACTCATCTATCACTCACCTCCTTAGTGGTAGGATCCTGACATATGTCCTCTAGACCCACTTGAAGATTTTGGATCACCTATATGTTTTTGGTAACTCCAAGTTGGGCAATGGCCCTAGTAGTGCATACGATCTCCTAACTTCTATGTGCTTCCAACACCACACTTGGGGTAAGGTCATACAAACTAACCCTATATGCTATTTGTACATGACATTGTAAAATATCCTATACAAACTAGTAGCACATATGGGCCACACCTACTGGTCTCACATGTCTACCACTATTTTTTCCAATGCCCATGGCAAATATCACCTACTCATGTGGTACACAGGATTCCCATTGCCACCCCATAAAGCGTGATTGTTAGAGCATCAACACCATAGCATCCCATCAACTCGTCGATAGGGATCTAACTCTCTCAAACCTAGTGGACCCAATTCCTTGATAATCATTGTAATACGTCCTGGTACCCTCATGCCATATAACTTGCCCTCCCTGTGATGGGGATGCACAGGATGCACCACATATCCTCTAATGTGATTGTCATCTCCCTCATTAGTAATTAAAAGTAGACAACTCTGGGTATCATCTCTTCGCTAGAATTATCAACAACACTCTGTCTACCTCCACCTAGGTTATCTCTACTAGATGAAATAGCCCTAACACCCCTAGGGTGTCCCTCTCTACCTATGTGAGCCCTCGTAGCTCCTCCTCCAAGGAGATCAATAGCCACTCTTGGCTCTCTAGTACGTCATGCTACAACCATAAACATAACAAAATTTTAATTAGTTCAAAATAATAAATGCATATTAAAACAACATAAACAAAAAATTAATTTAATATCTATAGCTTGCTTATATTGTCTATATTTTACTCTTCTTCTGGTTTTCTTTACTTCTTTTGTCTTTCTTTGATTTTCTCTTTCTCTCTCTCGAAATCATGCCATGTTCTCTTTGGGTGTGATTTCTCCCTTCTTCTTTTGAATTCATACCCCATGCTTGCAAGGCATGAATTCATGAAGTCATGCCCTATAATTATGGGGTGTGACTTCAGTCACCATAGCGAACCAACCAAAATTGCGGTTGGCCCTTGAAATCGAGCTTGGATCGTGCATAGCGAATTCTTCTAAAAACAATAATAAATTATTAAAAGCACTAAAAACCCTAATATAGCCTAGTCTAGAGGAAGGATTTTAGTCCTTACCCATGCTCACTCCACTATTGCATCGGCCTTGCCTCTCACAATGGCTAAACAGTGTGTGGGAAGTGCCATTTATCTTTTTCTCTAGAGCCCTTTTTCTTCTTCTTATGTGGTGAAAATGAATTCATTTTCACCCTTCCCTCTTCTTATACCCTTGTATTTTCTCTCTCCTATTTGCACTTTTGCTCTATTTCTCTCTATTTACTACTCTCTTATATTTTGTGTCATCCTTTTTTGATTTTCCTTAGGAATTTTTCATTCCTTCTTAAACTCGAGGGGGCACCCCGACTTGAGAGGCATTAAAGTCCTTAATGCCTCATTTTGCATGTAAAACTTCAAAGTGTTTGGAATAACATCATTTTTGCACCACCCATTTATTCTAAACCAACCACCCCTTTTTGTGTTCATTGTTCTTCGTCCATAGGTGTCTACATATTCTTTGAAACATTTATTAGGTCTGAAATGCATCAAAGTGGAGGCAAAATGTAGACATAAAAAATTGACCCACCCAGGTGAGTCATTTTCCCTAGGGCCTCAAAGAGGCCTTTAAACTTGTCAAAATACAAGTTTGGGTCTCTATTCCCTCTTCCCCTTCCTTTTTCCCCTAGTTTGGCTAAAATCACGATCACCAAGTATGAGGCACGATTTGAGAAAGTCAAGGTTTTATCTTAAAAAACCTAATTTTTGGGTCGACCCCTAGGACGGTAACCCTCCCTTAGGTTTAAATTTTTTTTTCCCACCATTTTACCCTCCAAACCTCTTATAAATAGAGGGTTTGGATCCTCTTTTCCCCTAAGTGATTTTTGGCTAACAGTTTTTCCTAGCAAGTTCTTTTGGCAAGCAAGTCTTCTAACAAGTTATTCAAAACAAGATCAAGTGTTCTTTTGTTGCTCTGCTTTCATTTTTTGTTCTTGGTGGACAAGTGTCGGAGCATTGAGGAGGAGTTTACAATTTTTGAAAGTCTTAATCCTTTTGATTGTTCTTTCACTACTACTAGGTTTCTTCTTGCATTTTAATATTCTTATATCATTAATTATGTATTTTATGTCTTATTTTGCATTGTCAAGTCACTCTTGTGCTCCTACTACAAAATTGTACCCCTTTCGTACAAGGCACTATTTTGATAGATCCAAATTCATGATCACTCCTTATAGGGTACTATTTTTAATTCGTCAGGTTTGGGGGAAAATTTTCACTCCCAAACCCTCGATCTGTATTTGTATGCTTCATTTATGTCACATTATCATTATTTGCATTCTATTTTTTACACTATTTCAATTTATTGCATCCTTGCTTGTTCATTTCCAAAAAGTTCAACAATCACTTTTGCTTTTGAATGATCATCTAAAAGGACCACGGGGGTTTGACTATTGTGCCTCCAAGCTTAGTAACACAGTGGCCTAAGCAGGTCCCAAAATGTTGATCAAAATTTCTAGGATTTTGTGAAGTTTGTTTGTAATATTCGAACCTATTGGATATATTTGGATGCAAGTTAAAATATAAGGATAACTTCTAGATTAGATAAGTGCCCTAAGTAAACTTCTTAGGTTATTTGTTGTTTGTTTTCTGTCCATTTTTGTTCAAAACCTAACTCATAGATTAAAAATATATATTTTGATTTATTTCTAGGCATTCAAAAGAGAAAAATCATATAGTTTGCATTCTAGGGATAATTATAATTGTGCATTCTCTTTTTTTAAATAAAGGGGTAAAAATTTATTGATAAAAAATCTAGATTACAAAGTACAACTAAGCTTCCAACCAGAACTCAAATAAACAACCATACAGGCTAAAACCACTAGACTAGAATGACACCCGAAAAAGACAACAAGAATAAACCACATTAAGTTTGTACATCCTTGTGGATCAACTCCCATAGGCGTTGAGAGTCCCCATATGGGAGACTCTCCCAATTATCGATACTCCAAGGATCTAGCAGCTTAGAAGCCCTTTTGGCTAGGTAATCAACAACCACATTCCATTCCCTTGGAATGTGCACAAAGGATATAAATTCAAACTCTTCTCTCATTCTAAGAATCTAAATAGCTACAGAGGCCAACTGCCAATTAACTTCCTCCACCCTTTTACTATTTAAAATATTAACCATAATTTGAGATTCAGACTCGCAGATAATCCTATGCCAGCCAAGAGAAAACCCCTCCGCAAGGCCTCAAGAATTGCAAGAGCTTCCATAAAATTGTTGGAGTGAACACCTTTATAAATGGAAAAGAAAAAATTGACACCACCAGTAGAATCTCTCCCAACACCGCCAATGCCAGCATGTCTAGGATTAACCCTAGACGATCCATCCGTATTAATTTTTAAAACTCCTCTAGGGGGTGGCCTCCACCTATCATCTCTCATAACCTTCTTGTTGAGTCGAGGAACCCTACTAGGGCTAGAAGAGTTCACACCATCCCCAAAGAGACCAAGGGCTTGTTGTACATTCTCCTCCCTAGAATCCAAAAGAGGGTCGACATCACATTTGCTATGGATGGTTTCTTGAACCATATATAGGATCCTTTGCCAGATCTATTGAACAACCAAATAACTACCCTAAAATATGCATCGGTTATTTTTGACCAAAATTTTCTAGATGATGCAAGAAGGCCCCAAATTCCAAGCCACCTGAAGGAAGGGGGCCTTTGTCGGAGGTCTGCCTAGACTACTCCAAAAATCCACCAAGGGGAACACATAAAAACATGGATGGTTCCAGGCACTCCACCAACGGTGCCAAATGTCTGTGGAAAAGGAGCATTGGAAAAATAAATGAGAAGAGTTATCCTCATTCTTACTGTAAAGGACACAAAAAGAGACCTTGAAATCCCCTCTTCCTCACATTATCCCAAGTGAAGCATTTATTACAAGCTACCACCCAGAGAAAGAAGTTACATTTTGGCCAGGCAAATTTGTTCCACACCTTTTTCCACCAAGTGACAGGAAGACTCCCATACTTTTCCTTATCAAGAACCTGATAACCATAGGCTATCGAGTAGGTTCCCTTAGGATCAGGGTTCCAAGACAAAATATCTTTACCCCTTAATGAAGAACAAGGCCTTCCCATAAGAATAAGAGCAAGCACATCTCTGTCCTTGGCCAGTCCCCCATGGGGCCATTCTTACGGATATTTCCACCTATACGTCTCCATATTTCCAAAAGACTAGATTTTTTTAAAGTCCTCCACATGAGACCAGCCTGCTTCTAAGAAAAAAATACTTAGGGAACGTAACCTAGGATATTTATTCAAGATAGGATCGTGGCCATCCTAAGAATCCTCCCAAAAAAGAGCATTTGATCCCTGATTGCAAATCCAGAACAAACCCTGCTTGATTAAATAATCTACTCTTTTCAGAGTTTCCCAGATAACTGAACCTTTCCCAACCAAGCTAACTCTAGGGATCTCAGCCTCAGAAATATCTCTCAAGTATTTACAAGATAATATTTTAGCCCAAATCCGATCTTGAGAGGTACACCATCTCCAATAAAGTTTTGCAGCCAAAGCCTACCCAAAAAGAGTTGTCTGTTGCAACCCAAGGCCTCCCTCTTGCATCGGCCTACATATAGAATCCCACCTAACCAAACTCCATTTAGATTGATCAAGTTTTCCAGACCATAAAAATTGTCTTGACAAAGCATCCATGTCGTTGATGAAGTGAGAGGGAGTTATTTGTACAAAACATCTATAAATGGGTAAAACTTGAACAATAGGTTTTAAAAGCAACACTCTACCTGCATTGGATAGCTATATGAAACTCCAGTGATTCACCTTCCTTCTAAACTTATCAAGCATATACTACCAAGAAGATATAGGCAGAGGGTGAGATGAAATTGGAATACGAAGATAAATGAACGAGGGAGTCCCAACCTGGAATCTTAGAATGCAAGCAATCCTGGCTTGAATAAGAGGAGGGGTATTGAAGAAGAAAATAGAAAATTTTTCCTCATTAATCAACTGTCCAGAAGCACCAAGATATATGTCAAGAGACTGTCTAATATTTCCAGCTTCCCTGATAGTAGCAACTCCCAACAAAGTAGTATCATCAACAAATTGAAGGTGGGAAAGATGCAAACCACTATCCCACTTCGACCCTTGAATGAGACCCTACATGACTTGAGACTTGAGCAATATTCCCAACCCTTCTGCCATAATGATAAACAAATAAGGAGATAAAGGATCTCCTTGCCTCAATCCCCTTGAGGACTCAAACAGCTCTAATGGCTCATTATTAACAAGAACAGAGAATGAGGAAGAAGAAACACATCTCATCACCCATCTAATCCATTCCTCCTCAAATCCAAAAGTAGTAAGAACTTTCTGAATAAAGGACCATCTAACCTGATCATAGGCTTTGGCCATGTCCAACTTAAAGAACATAGTTTTATCCTTAGAAGTTTCCATTGAGTGAATAGCTTCTGTAGAAATAACAACCCCATCCAATATTTTTCGACCAACAACAAACCCTCCTTGCTCCTCAGAGATGATTTTGCTCAACCATATCTTCAACTTCTTAGCAATAATTTTTGTGATGATCTTATACATAACATTGCAGAGAGCAATAGGCCTGAACATATCCAAGGAATTTGCTCCCTCTTTTTTGGGTATAAGCACCACAAAGGTAGCATTTAGGGCACTTAGCATCCGTTTGTTCTTTTGGGACTCATGGACCACCTACAAAAGATCAAATTTTATTAAATCCCAAAACTCCTTATAAAACTCAATCGAGAATACATATGGGCCTGGGGCTTTTCCTTTTTTCATCTTGAATATAGCATTTTCCAACTCCTTAAGGGAAATTGGACTCATCAAGTGTTCATTCATATCTCTTCAAACAATCATTGGAGTACAATTTAGAATAAGCTTTTCATTCTCATCATCTGATAGGGAGTCCTCCTTGAAGAGAGAGGAAAAAACCTCTTAGTCTCTTCTAAAATATCCTTGAAAGAAGAGACCAAGGCACCCTAAGAATTCACAAGAGAGGTAATTAGGTTACCATTACGATGAACCTTAACTGAGTTATAAAAGAAGGTTGTGTTCCTATCCCCTTCCTGAAGCCAATCTACTCGAGCTTTTTGTTTCCAAAAAAATTCTTCCCTCAGTTCCCATTCAGTAAGGTCTTTCACAGCCTCAGATTCCTCAATAAGAAACTCCTTCGTGAATCCCTGATCTCTAATCTTCCTTGAAGCTTCTTCCATCCTCCTAAGAGCTACCATCTTAGCCAAGGAAAGGTTCCCAAAATTTAGTCTATTCCATCTCTTCAATTTATGTTTTACAAATTGTAGTCACTTCATAAAGGAATACCTAGCGGTGCCATAATGAGGTTTTCCAGTGGTCCACCAGCCTCGCATGAAATCATGAAGCTTAAGATCACGAAGCCACATAAGTTGAAACTTAAAGGAGGGATTATTTTTTAGCCCTAACTCCAATGCAGAGAGTTTGATAGGCCAATGATCAGATCCCATACCCTCCAAAATCACAGAACTAGCACCTTTGTTATTACCCATCCAATAACTGGATATCAAAAACCTATCCAGTATCTTTGATATGGAAGCTTCCCCACACCTTATATTGTGCCAAGTAAAGATCCCATTATCTGGGTTGATGTCAACCAAGTTTAGGGCCTGGATATGAGCACTAAAGACAGAAGAAAAAGGCTCGAGACGGTCCACCCCACCACGTTTCTCCTTTAGAAAAGTGATAGAGTTGAAGTCTCTAGCCAAAATCCATGGGTACAAGGGAACCAAACTTCTCACAAAGCAAATGTGCTCCCACAAATTCACTTTACCATTGTAAGCAACAAGAGCATACACATTTGTAAGTTGGATGATTTCACTAGATTCATTATCATGCCCAACCATTGAAATATACCATCTACTGGAAATCCAAGTAAGAGAGGATATCCTAACCGGATCCCATAAACAAGCGACGCCACCAGCATATCCACATGCACCAATACACTAGCATTGCCTCCTTATCCACAACTTGGGAGTAATATTGAACATACTATCAATAGCCAATTTAGTCTCCTGAATAAACACCACATTCGAAGAATGCACACAAACCAAATCATGAACAATTTTTTGTCTAGGGATGCTATTCAACCCCCTTACATTCCATGAGAGGATAATCATTTTTGGGGGTTATAAAAATGGGAGTCCAATGTTCTCACCAAGCCTGACTCCACCAAAGTCTCCCCCATTAACTTAATTTTATCCTGGTCCTTCTTTCGACCCACCTTCATATTCTTATCTGAATTTTTTTTTAATTATTTTCTACTGCAATCCCAACACCGTAGGAGTTTTACAGTCCAAGGATGACTGCATCAGTGCCTGCATAGGAGAGGGTATAACTAAATATGTACCAATTTCCAAAATAGTTTTCCTTGTAGGGCTAGACCAAACCATGTCCCCTATACTCAGATCCAAAGCCCTTTGTTCTTCATTTAAACCCCCTATATTTGATTCCTTAAGTTCCCCCTCAAGAAGAGACATCTGATTCAGCCTTGTTATATTTGCATCAGGTAGCGATGTTTCAGGTATCTCCATGCACTTATCAAGATCATCTAATATTTCAAAACGGTTGAGTAGAGCATCTGACTGGCTATCCTTAAGGTCTGTGTTTGCCCTTCGTCCTCTGTTTCGGGCTTTTAATGGAAAAAAACCTTACTTATCCCATTCCCCTTCCTTTAATGAGGCTTTTCCTTTATCCAAACTTTGCCCAGACCGAGAGGGCCTAGGATTTGAAGCCACAGGCAAGACAAAATTAGGGTATTTTCTTTGTAGGTGGTCATATTCACGGTAAATCAGACAACAAAATGGAAGAGCTTCATAGTCAAGTTTTTAAACCCATGTAGTTGATCCAAATTGTATTTCAATAGAATCTGGAATAGGATTATTTAAATCAATTTCAACACAAATATGAGCAATAGAGATTACCTTTTTATCCATTGTCTATTGTGACGGTCCAGCCAGCTTCCCAAGCAGAAGGGCAATCTTATGCAAGATATCAGTTCTCCAGAATTCCAACGGGAGCCATGGAAGCCGCACTCATACTAGAACCCGCGATGGCCGCTCCTCTGATGGGTTGAAACCCACATGCCAGGGTTTAAGAAAGAGTCCCACTTGGTTATAGAAATAAGGACCCCCTTCAAATGTTTTGTTACGATCTGCAATACAAGAGAAAACCACCATAAAATAGGTGTTCGCACTCAGCATCACCTCCACATTGCCTTTAGGATTTCAAGTCTTCTTGACCCAAGCCTCCACAAAGGGGAGAGAAATTCGGATGCCCAAAAATTTACCAATAAGGACATGTTTGGTTAGATACTCCACATCTTCCGCCATCGAGTTTGGTTGAACCACTAGAACTGGCCTGGCTTCACATCATTCTAAACATCCATTGTTCTTTAACAAGTGGTTCCTGACATGCACTGGAAAATCCTATTCCTTCCAGTAATTTTCAGATGAAAAAATATCACGAGCATGCACTCTCTATGCCAAACCCGATGCCATCACGACATTCCTCCAATTTTTTAGACCTCCTCCAGAAGTAGCTACCATCCTCGTAGAGTAGTTTTTCTTCATCAAACCCTAGCAGAGTAGTTTTTCCTCATCAAACCCTAGCAGAGCTCCCAATTGTGCATTCTCTTTAACCCTTGCTGAAAAAAATATTTATTTCATTACAAGTTAGGGTTTAGTCAACATTGAAAATCAAGAATCATCTTAGGCTTAGTCTCTGTTTGCTTGCATCATTATTTTATCTTGCATTGTTATTTCAATTTTCATAGCTTATATCTTAGAAAAGCCAAACATAGGTGTTTTGTTCAATATACACATCAAACATCTCCATCTCGAACTTGGAGCGAGTCTTAAAACCATTCCTAGTGAACCTTTCGATCCCCAAACCCCCAAGTGTAGAGAATATAACACACCCTCGCGATCACCTCTACTTCTAGTGGATCCAATCAAGAATCGTATATGGTAGGGCAGTGTTTCCCCTATACACATAGACTATAACTATAATTTGCATGCTCAAGTAAAGTAAACATTTTAATATAACCTTTTGATGTATTATTTTAATTAAATCAATTCAAATATCATAAATCTTCATATTATTAGGCTTTTATTTATAAAATTAAAAATGTAAAAGTGTAATATTGTTCCTAATAGTAAGAATACTTTTAATCCATACAATATACTCATATATATGTTATATATATATATATATATATAATTTTAAAATTATAATTATTCTATTTAAATTAAATTTTATTCTTAAACTTATTATGTTTTATATAATTAATGTTATTTATGATTTTTCTTTAAATTTATATAAAACACAAGTTGATTATTTCATTTATGATACAAACAATTACTATTAATGTGTCCATGTGTTGAAATTCGTAATATTTTTTAAAAACAAATAGAAGCAGTCCATCCAATCAAATCTTATATAGAAATTATTAAAGGATGAAAGAAATAAAAAGTGAGACATAAATTATGGGGTTCCTATAGACACCATAAGTAATCATTGTATTATTTGTATATAAGAATCACAACACTACAATGCAATGGATGGAGTGGTGGGGGGTATTTATACCAATAGAAAATCCATAAATCACATAGATGATTTTAACCTAAGCCAACATAACAAGAGGGTTTTAAGGTTAATTACAATTATATAAGGTGGGTTTAACCATAACAAGGTTAACCAAGCCCATAGGGATAACATAATAAGATACTAGAACAAATTAAATACAATTGTACAATGCTTACCCTTGATCCTCTATAAGATTACATCATACAATGTTGGTCTTTGCTATAAGTTAAATTACACTTTCAACACCCCCTCATAATCTGAATTGAGGGGTCAAGGAGAGAAGATATTAGTAACAATAATATCTTCCCCCCATAACGGATACTCTAGTGGACCTTTACATTTGAGGTAGACTCATCTAAATCTTGCTCATCATTTAAATTTTGCATAAGAATCTTCTTAGGTTGGATTGTAGTCATCATTGTCACTATTAAATATTGTCGCACATATCCAAATAACACTTTGGTTAAAACTCCAAATGAGGAAGAGAATTCAAGATTACCAACTCTAAATAAAATTTGCTTCAATCTTCTATAGTCGCATAAGGTAGGACTTGGGGGTATAAATTTCCATTTTACAACATACATCACCTTATTTGGAACTTCAACTTGCCCTTCAGCCACCTAATTTCCATCACTAAAAAAGGCCTTTTTGGAACTGCTTAAGAAAAGAGTTATTACAAACTTTCAAGTGTATTTGGACAAAAAATAGAAGGGATCATGACTGATTAGATCTTCATGAATAAGATAAATCAATCGCCCAAAGGAGGAAGAGAGATTTACCAAAGCATATTCTAAATCCTTTTCTAGTATGCCTTCAAATGACTCAAAATTTGTTGTAATTGTCACAAATACAACTATGTCACCCATAAAAGTAGACCAGAGATTTTAATTACATAAGATATGATAAATTTACCTTTTCAATACAGGTCATTATGGATTGAGGACTATTCTCATAATTTGACCCCTAACACTAAAATAGGTTCATAAACTAATGTCACCAATACGTAGAGTTTAAAAATTTATGCGATTAAAAAAATACTCAAAATGCTTCCATATGGAAAAGTTATGGCCTACATAATATTTTCCCTAATTGTCCTAAAAAAATAGAAAAATATTTGTCCAAACCTTGGGAAATTAGTGTCTAATCACAACCCACCAAGTGTTTTCCTCTCATTGGCTAGTGCCAACCACTCAATCTATGCCACTTGGTCTCCATTGGTGTGTTGTAAACCTGATACTTGTCATTCTTTGATTGGTTAGAGGGATATAAGTATGTAAAAAGAGTTATGTAGCATGAAAGGGTGCCACATTGGTCGTCACATCGACATAACATCCATGTCATCCATCAAGAAACATAGGCTTGCTCCAAGGGAAATTAACTCGAGTCTCTCGAATCCTAAATCTCTTATGCTAACTAGGCCTCCAACAATTGCATTGAAGCTCAATGTGCACATATTTTGAAATAGTTGAATGGACCCCTTAACTCGTAGGCAAAACAAAAGGGCTATTTGAAAACTCGACCTAATGCTCCTGATACCCTCTAGTTGACCACCATGGCAATCGTTGTAAACATGTTGAGATCACCATTGCCTCCCTAAAGATAGCCATTCACCCCAATTGTCGAGATCTTTGCTTTGCAAAATAGAAGGGTGTGGGTTTTGAAATCACAACATCCTTTCCACAATGCACAAAATATGATTCTCTTCATCAGATCGTTGATGCATTGCAACTGCCAAAAAAATTGAAGCATTAAATTTAACTTTCTTCTTTGAATATGGAAGGTAAAATAAAAAGTTTCTAATTCAACCTCACAACCAATATCCTCCAAGTGCCTTAAGCACAACAACATATCCATCCTAGCATCCCTTATAGATGGGACATTATGTGCACCTTCTTTATAAATAAGGGTATTATGCCAAATAACACAAGAAGGTGCCAAAGTGACATGTGCAAATTTTATGAATTCAAATTTAAACAAACCACATGCAAATTTAAGTTTACAAAGGCTACCACACATGGGAAATCAAATCCTATAGATCTAAAACATAATCCTCCTCAATGACAATAAAGTAGATTTGCAAATCTAAAGTAGATTCTTCCACAATGATAACAAAGAAGATAATGGAGAAAGCCTATATTCTTTGGAGTTGATGGAAGAGTGAATAAAAAGCCATGGAATAAAGTTTCCTCTCTGCCTATACTAAACGTGTTTACGAGGTTTTGAAGAGTAATTTGTCCTAAAAGCCAAAAGGAGGATCAGAGACTTAGAAGTAATTTTTTGCATGAGCAAGTGATGGTGCTCCATACCCACTCTAATAACATGGTAAAATTCACAATATTTACAAAGAAAACAAATAGAAACTATCCATCCACTTATATCTTATACAAAGAGCACACAAAAATAAAAGATAAAAAAAAAGACATAAAAATTGTGAATGCTCGTAGACATCATAAATGATTATTGTATTATTCATAGATAAGAATCACAACACTATAATAAAAAGTATGAAGTAGTGGAAATATTTATAACAATACAAAATTTTCAAATTACATAGATAAATTTAACAAAGGTCAACATAAAAAAAAACTTTAAAGTTAATTACTAATTTCTAAGATAATTTAAGTATAAGAAGATTAACTATAAACTAATAAAATATTACAATAAAATAAATACAATTATACAAAACATGTCCTCGTATCTATCCAAATTTCATTGTACGATATCAACCTTAACTATAAATCAATCTACATTTTCAACACTATGTACTAATAAATCATTCTTAAAGTTTTTATTTTATTTTTAAATTTATAATTATAAGAGTGACTAATGTTTACTATTTTCTAGTAACTCATTTTATAAACATAATTACAGCTTTTAGGTTCTGAGAATATATTGAAATTGCTGGTAAGTTGCGGACCATGGTTATTTCTTAGATATATAAGAGAGTTGGTTACAGTTACAAAGTTTAAACTAATAAATTGTTTTCAACAAGTTTAATTGTCTTGTTATTGTTGATCTGATGTAAAAAGAAGAAGAAGACCACCTATAACTTAGATTCATACTATCATAATTAGTAGACTAACTTTGAAACCCAAAATTTAAACCCAAATCTTTTCTTAACCGCCAATCCAACAACCCAAAATAAATTACGAAGATGTTCAAACCGAAACCACTCTACCACTGCCAGGTCGGGACGTGTACTAAGACCACAGCATAATTGATTTATTCTGGTGGAACGTGGCGTCACTGGCATGTACGCTGGACGGAAATCCGGAATGAAAGGCAGTGGCGGTCGGCCTAAACGTTTGATTCTGCAAGATAGCGCCACAGAAAGGACGATCTCGTATCTCCTTTCTGCACAGACAGGCCCGTTTGACGGGAACATCCACAACACGTGCAATGAATAATTTGTCCTACTCCTTCCAAGCAACATCCACCGTTTCAAGGGTCGAGTCTCCTAGACTCCTATATAAACTAAGTATTAGCCAACCAGTAACACTACTAAATACTCGCAAGTTGCCCTTTCTGCCAATAGAACACTGAGTCCAAATTTGAAAGTCATTCAATGTCGCAGACTGCATAAACGAAAAGCGGCAGTGACGTCCTCATCACGCCACCGAAACTTCAAACCGCCCCAGCCTGACAGCCACTGGTGACTGCAAAGTTGTCGCGAAAGCTGAGAGGACAAAATTACAGTCGGACATGCGTTGGCCCGGACAAATATATACTAAAATATAGGGTAACGGCAGGGAGATGGTTGCAGATAAGCGGTATACATAATACTGCGGGTGAAGTTCTCCGGCCGGGTTTGAGCAGAGGACGGTATTCATAATTTCTTCCATACGATCATAATCAGTAGGAGATGTTGGAGCAAAATTAGGTGCAGTAATGATCCAAGATACACCAAAATACAAGAACAGAACAAGTAAAGAAAATGTTGGTTGATTATTTTGAATTGTTACTTTGAAACAAAGGTAAATCATTGAAAGAAGCGAGGATCTTCTACCTACCATCCCACCATCATATTGTCCCAAAAAGATGAGAATAAATGAATTAGAACTAAAAGAGATCCTTTTTGGTATGCATGTATACAACACACAAATTCAAATGGATTCTCAACAAGTTTTGTTTAAAAAGTTTTTGAAATTCTTCAAAATAGATCTAAACAACATTAGTGGTGAATCATGAACAAATGTCCTAAGATCAGTTAATTCAACTTTATTAGAATTAATATGTAAAAAGAATGATTTAATTATGCCAAAACTTTTGTCATATAAGATTTCAAAACAGAGGCTAATAGACATAAATAACTCTTATGTTTATTTTAGAGGAGTAAGGAGATCTTGTCAAGAGAAGACAAATTATACATGGTATTGTGGTAGCATATGAGACTTTGCATTGATTATTTTATAATAAATAGGAAGACATGATAATAAATTTGGATATTTGGAAGGTTTATAATAGAGTCAATTGGACTTTTTTAGACAATGTCTTACATGGATTTGGGTTCTCAAAAGACTGAAGGAAGTGAATGAAATCTTTTTACTCATCTCCCTCATTCTATATTTTAGTCAATGAATTACTAACATGTTTTTTTAGGTCAAATTAAGGGCTATCCAGGTATTGTAGGTGAGTTGGAGAGGAGAGGGCAATCCTCCAAGGGAGGTCCCAGGTTCGAATCTCCACCCTACCAAAAATCTGAATTGGGTACCCAAAATCCAATTAATAATGTTGGTGCGGGCAGGGCTGGGTGCGACCCCTGGGTGACTTTGACGGTGTAGAACCCCCTGTTCGTGGTATCTTAGACCAAGGCGGCTTCGCAAGAGGTTTTTCGTTAAAAAAAATAAAAATAAAATTAAGGGCTATGACAAGGAGATCCCATCTCCTTGTACCTTTACATAGTTGTGGGTGATACATTAGGTAGACATCCATCTAGAGCATGTGAGGGCATCTTAAAAGATATTTGTATCACCTTTTAGGATCCAACATTTACCCACTTACAATTTGTAGATATCATTATGATGGAAGGATCACCTCCCATCTAAGAAATAAGAACCATCAAGAACATTATTTTAAAGTATAAACAAGCATCATGAAAAATCATTAACAAAAAGAAGTAATTTTTTTTGAATATTTTCAACAAGAACAAAGTAGGCATGGCTTTATTTTTAAGCTTTAATAAGGACTCGAATCCAAACACATTTAATTTTTTTCTTTTCAAATATTCTTGTAAGTCGTGCATTTGGAAAACCCTAATGGATAAGGTAGAAAGAAAGTTGACGTTATGGAAATGCAAATGGCTCATAATGGAAGGAAGGATTCTAATAATCAAATTAGACTTGCAAGCTATCCGAATATAGTGGTTCTCAATCATGAGAATTCTAAAAATGATTGATTTCATTTTAGAGGATCCAAAATAACTTCATTTGACAAGGCATTGAGGAGAGAAGGAAATTCCCATTGATAGGTTGTGTACATAGTGTGTTGATATATTAGGTTTGGAGGGATAGGGATCAAAAGATGCAATTTGATGAATCCAATGCTTTTTGGGAAGTTATTATGAGGACCATTGTTGTAAAAGATAAACTCTAGAACGTTCATCCTAAGAAAATACTTCTTGTTTCATTTTCCTAGCGACATCCTTGAATTAGAAACTCTTGGGCAAAAAGCTCTAGGATATGGTCAAGCCTATTTTGATCTCCAGAAATGGTAAAAAAAAATCTTTTAGAAGATAAACAATGGAAAGATAAACTTTTGGAAAAAAGAATGGCTAGAATCGAAACCTATATTAAAATACCTAAAACTAAGTGATTTAGCTGCTCGAGTATCATCTACAATGGGTCCAAAGATTTATTAGCACTAGATACACGATGAAAAAAGTAGTGTAACTAGAAGACATTAGAATTTCTCCTGGAGAATACACACATTACACAACCATATTACTATGAAATTAATCAATATATTGAGGGTCTTAATGTCGTTGATGAACCTTTATGAAGGAGGAATCAATACAATGGAGATTAAAAAAAAATGAAAAATATAAGGTAAAGAGAGCATAACAAAATAGAATATAAGATCACTAAGGAAGCAAGGGTTACATGATATGGAATAAGGTATAGTTGAGCAAGGCTTGGCCAAAAGCTAAGGGTTTCATTTGGTTAGTTGGCCATGCAAAAATCCTCACCTAGGATCAAATGAAAAAGAGGAACTTCTAGGGCCCTTCTACATGTGAACTTTGTAAGTCACACGAGAAAACTCCAAAATACATTCTATTACACTACCCCTTCATGGCCCAAGTTTAGAACCAAAATTTATGGGAATTCGATGTCTTGATTCTCTTAGAATGTGGCTCTTTCCTATAAGATATAAACCACTTAAAACAATACACAATATATGTTCTAGTACGATTATGTGGTCCTTATAGTTGAAAAGGAAATAAATAATATTTCTAGAATAAAAAATTACCTCAGAAAGATTAATAACAAACAACTATAAGAAGAATAGATGAAGCTTTTAGATTTTTCTCTTAAGGTGAACAACAATAAAACCTAGTAGATGAGCAAATGTAGTGAGTATAGACAAGACATAATAAACTTAAGATCATATCCTAAATCCAAGCAAAGTGTATGAACTCCTCAAACAAATGGGAACCAAGCCCTAAGTAATGTGCCAAACTCAACCATAATAAAATATCAAAAAATAATAAATGCAAGATGTATCATTAAAAACCAACAAAACAAAAAAATTTAATTTTAATTAAACAAAAAACCATTTTTAAGTCTATAATTTAAATCTATAATAATAAAAAATGATTTTAATATGATCATTAATACAATCCATAAACAACATGTTTACATTAGAAAATATATGACCACCTTTAAAAAAACAAACTAAATCTTTAAAAATTTCAAAAGGCTTTACTTAATACATGTTTAAAACATCTAACAAAAGTGATACACTGTCTTTTATTTAAAATCCAAAATGAATGAACAAATAAACATACTAACATTTAAAAAAGCGTTGAAAAATAAATATAATATTTTTATTAAATAAATAAAAAGGTTGCACTTGGGTTATGAAATTGTTTTATATGCTTGTAGCGACATCTAATTTTTTATTATTATTTTTTATTACATTTGTTATAAGTTTTAAATCTAGATTTTATTGAAAATAAAAATGAAATCTTAAAAAATTTAAACTCGAACTTTATTAAAAAAAAAAAAATTAAACTCAAATCTTAAAAAGAAAAAATAAATGCTGGCAAACCCACTTATAAAAATATCTATCTTCAAACCAAATTTTCATTAAAAATTTATAAAAATATATTCGCTATCTCCAAACCAAAATTTAATTAAAAATTTATAAAAATATCTTAGCTATCTTCAAACCAAATTTTCATTAAAATTTTTATAAAAATATCTTCGCTATCTTCAAACCAAATTTTCATTAAAAATTTATAAAAATATCTTCACAACACATCAACTTTTTTCCATGCCACCTAGACCACTTTAGGTTATTCTTTAAGAGTTAAGAGTGCCCTGGAGTGTGCGAAAGCAGATCCCACAACCGCGTCATCACTCCCAGATAAGTACTGTCATAAGCAGTTCGAGGCCCGTCCATTCTCATCTTCGAATTCGGAAAAAATTTAGCAAACACTTACGATAGTCGATCAAAATTTTCTATTAAATTTTAACATGATTGGCAGCAGAAGTCATCCTTGCATCCTTTCCGAAAGTATGAGCATCAGCACCAGTGCGTGGAATTTGCCTTCTGTTAGAAATAACATTTCTATCAGGAACAACAATGAAATCAGCTCCTCAACCCGTTAATTTCTCTAATCTGGTTACTATTGAAGATCATCTTCACCCTATCCAATGTTTCCTTCAGATAATGGCGGTGCTGTGATAAATGAGATTAACACTATCAGAGATGGATTAACGAAAAGCCAGAAAATGGTAGGGTTGCATGTATCGCTGTTTGCCTTGCAATAAAGGATCGAAGGCGAGCTGGTCGAGGATAATTTTATCCTATTATATGTCACTGTTCAAAATGATGGAGACATTTTCCTTGATCTGTTTAGCTCAAGAGTAAGTAATTGTCAATGTCTACTGTCTTTATTAGTAGTTGGGAGGGAAGAGATTTTAGTAATAAACGAGGATTTAAATTTATTGAGAAAATTTTAAAAAGAATGTCCTGAGTTCTATAATTAACATTTAAATATCTGAATTTCAATAATTAAATATTTAAAATTTTAATGAGAAAATCTAAGTAATATATATAATTGAGATGTAATATTGGTTCAAATTTAATGGTAAATTTTAAAAGAAATAAATGATATAAACTCAACAACTAAATACTTGGATTTTTAAGGAGAAGTCTAAATAATAGATGTATAATTTTGAGATGTAAAATGGATGATAATCCTTTTAATATCATTTAACTAATTAATAAAACAAACTAAAAAAATTGAATCTTTTGCCAAGTTAAAGTGAAAAAGAACAATAAAAATATGTATATTCCTTCGAAATGTGTTTATGTGTATCTAGAAATAAATATTAAATTTAAATTTTGTTGTAAACTTTTTTCTTTTATATATATATATATATATATATAAAAGGTTGTATTATTTCAACCTTAAGAGTGCCGGACAATATTTATTGATATTTTTAAAGAGTTTTTGTTTGATTTTTATGCTTAATAAGGTGATAGTTAGAGCTCATAAATATTTTTAGCAACATGCTTTTTTTAAAATAAGTTTTCAATATATTTTATTTGTGATAATTTGTCATTTGTATAATTTTATAATTTATTTTTTGTGCAATCTTTGAAGAAGATTTTTTCTTTTCATCAATTCTTTGAAATTTAATTTAATTTTCATGACTATATCAACAAATATTAGCCATAGACCCAAAGAGTATAAAGCCATGAAAACTTGTTTCAAACATTTATCATATGGTATAAGTATTCCTTTTGAAAACTATTCTTGATGTCTTTTTGTTTGGGAATTTCCTACCTTATACAATGTATGCAAATGGCTACAAAAGTTTAGTTCATCAATTGTAGTGGGGTTGCATCCCTTTGGAGAGTAAATAAAAAAAATAACTTCAAGTCCATGTAGTTAAACTTGAAGATATGTTAACTCTTACTAAAGGGTTTTTCCTACTTATTGTGGTGCACTTTAGTGATATCTTATTTTTACAAAAACATAATAAATGTCATTGTGTTATACTATTTTGTATATGTTTTATATTACAATAGTTTCATGTGAAGGCATTTCCTCCATGTTGGTGCCCTAGTAGGAGGTACAAACATATGTTGCGTATTAAGAAAGGCCTTTCCATGAAAGAACATTCGTACAAAAGCCTTTCCCATGAAGAAACCTTCATATGCAGGTCTTAGGCCTATATAAAGGACCATGTGGGGTCAAACTACCCCATTTGTCACTTATATCATAACCATGATCCACAAGGAGCAGGGTTATGCATAAGGGATTGGACTCAAAATGTACTTGTAAAAAAATGGCGAATCCTAATCAAAATCAAGGTAAATCATGGATAATCCTAAGTAAATCAAATCAAGCATCTTCATACCAAAATTTGGGGTATTTGAAGCCCTAAAATGTAAGGTCATATTTGGGGCTACATTTTACCTATTAAATCATCTTATAACTTCATAAAAACACCACCATTAGATCAGGATTGAAAAGAACTTTCCAACGAGTACAAATATACCTATGTTTGAATATATATTATGGAAAATTGACCCTAAGAAACAATTGGTCCTGAAAATTTTAGGCAAATAGGCTGACGTCGAGGGTCCTCATATTCGCCAATTTCCAATTTTAAAAATCCTAATATTCGCCCAATTTGCGAGTATTCGCCACTATGCATAACCATGACAAGGAGAAAGGGTTTTAGTTAGAGCATTCACAAGAATATTTGCTACACCATAACAACACTTACCCTGATCCATAAGAACCTTCCATATTAGCACATCCCTATCACACAAGCACTTGTTGCCACATCAACTTCACTAGGTATGAATCAAATCCTTGAGGGACTTTGCTTTAAAAGGGGGATGGATTTTTTTGTTCAAAATGAGGGATGTTTTTTTTTTAAGGGGAATGGAATATTTTTTATGTTTGAAAACAAGAATATATATATTTTAAAAGGTGGGGTTATATTTTTTGTTTGAAAGGAAGGGTTTCAAGACTAGAGTGTTTTTTCTTTTCATTTTAAATGTAGGCAAAATCATGGAATGGATTGCATTGCAAGAAAAACTTACTTAAATGAAATAAATAATAGAAAACATGAGAAGGCCTTCTATTAGAAAACAAAAACAATTTTAATCCATATGATAATATATATATATATATATATATATATATATATATATATATATATATATATATATATATATATATATATATATTATTTCAATATAAATCAACTAAACTATAAAACATGAGAAGGCCTTCTATTAGGAAAAAAGAATTAATCCATATGATAATATAAATATATTTTTAAATATAAATCAACTAAACACTTTACATCCAAACATGTATCCCATCATCAGATATGTAACGAGGGACAATGTTTGAGGGAAATCAACTTTTGAAGAGATTGATGAGAAGTTTCCCAAGTATCTTCTACTAGAGAATTGACCTTGTTATATAGACAAAAGGGGAATTTAAAGGTATAGGGTGACAAAATGTGCAACCCACAAATGACTATTACAATTATTTGTGGTCTATTTATGCATAAGAAAAATGATCTAATAACGGCGATTCTCCCACAATATTTTACGTTGATGCTTCATTATGAGTTCTATTATAATATTAGTGTTAATTTTGAATCCATATCACATTTTGAAGGGCAATTTTTAGGTCATTTGTGTGACTGCCTAGAATTTAGAAGCAGATCCTTTATGATGATGAACATTGTAGGATTTATATGGGAGAAACTAGTGACCTTTGAAGTCCTAAACTAGTTGGGTATTTAAAAATGGAGAAGGTGATCGATAAGATTCATTCATCAATCTATGTAGGATCCATATAGAAATTATATAAGTCAGAGAATAATATTTATAGTTACATGTATCTATTTATCGTTGAGATTCCTCATGAGATATTACAAGTATCCATAAGATTATTAGAGAAGAATACCTATCCACAATACTTTGATAGAGAGCAAGTTGTCATTCTTTCTTGCACACTCTTATAATATTTACACACAAGTTACGTTATATATTTATTGCATGAACTTATTATGAGTGATATGGTAAATACATGTACCATTAACGTTATCACAAACTACATCCTCTACTGGATGTATGCACATGTACATAATGGGAAGGAGGATTCCAATGTTTAGACTATTGACTATTCACATGATGGGAATAGGGATGTCGATGTATAGACAATGAAATATATGTGTAATGTGAGGAGGATATAAATATTCTATGTGAAGTAGAGGCTAGTGTAAATGTGATAAAGTATTTGTGGAGACCAAAAAGGTGATCCTAGAGAGGCACTGACCTCAAAAAGTTCTTTTTCCTCTGGGATCCTACACTCAAATGGGAGGACATTATTGTCACCTTGTTTTTTGTGCACTTTTCAATATCTTATATTCGGAAAAACAAGTTTTAAGGGTTCACCAAGAGTAGTTTTTCAATTTTCCTAAATCTAGTTTTACGTGTTAGTTGTACAAAACACCTAAGGTTTTTGACTAATTTAATGTCTAAATGCAAAGGTTGATAGGACAATGAAAATGTAGACAATAATGTGGCAAACAAAGTCTTATTTGTAATATTGATTTTTGATGCTAGTTCTAACGTCTAAGACTTAATTTTGTGAAATAAAATCCTTTTTTTCTAATTTTTTTAGATAAATGCGTAGAAAAACACACTATATTAATGCTAATTTATATATAATTCCATTTAAAATGCCTAATTGACAAACAAATGAAAATGGGTAATGTTGGGCTAAATAGGTCTTTTGTTGGCTTTAAAAAAATTAATATGCTTAACAATATATGTTGCTATATACAAATTGGAAATGCATAGGATAAAATGCAATCCTACAAGAGCTAGCCTAGAGATACCTTTTTTTTATTTGATAAAACCTAATCTAGAAGCCAAAAAAAATATAATTTCTTTTACTTTTATCTTTTAGTAAGGGTGAAAGGATAATGCATGCAAACAAGAATAGCCTAAAAACAAACTATATGCATTTCTTATTTTAATGCCTAAAAGATGTATTTCCTTTAAAATTTAGTGAAGATCCTAAGTTCTTTGATTGGAACATTCTTAATGTCTTAATGTGATAATAGAAAGCAAGAAACATACAACAATTAATGGAAAAAACTAGAAATTGAAGAGCACCTACATGTCTCGATGGCTGAGATAAAACCATCATCTATGTGAAACTGTCACCTACAACTCTTCCACATGGCACACATTCTAAAAACCTTCAAAAAGGAAAAAATAAAAATAAAATCAAATTTTTTGTGGCGTAGCCCGAGATATTCAAATTTCTAAAAGGTATAGTTAGACCCCTAAATATCTATAAACAAGATTGGATACCCAAAAATTGTATGTCATTCTACCTGTCACAAATTCATTACTTGAAACTACACTAGTCAAAAAATTGTTTTTTTGAGACAATAAGGGTATTATAGAGATCCAAACTAAAAGGTGACTAAGGAAGAATGATTTCAAGGGACATAAATGTGGTATTAAACAAATTGGGTGTCTAATTATTTTAATAAATTTAATTTTGAAAGGATTGGGACAAATCTACCATCTAAAACAAGAGGAGTGGTGAATTTATCTCTAAAGGAGAAAGGAGTTAGGTTTTTATCTAAAACTAATGAAGGATCCAAAAGAATCCATAAATAGAGGTATTTGAGGGGTTGTCAAGGAAGAAATATAAGCTTTATACTAAGGATTTGAGATAAGATTCATAGGAATGAAACTGTCACCTAAATAAATAGGAGGTATCAAATTTGCCTATCTGCAAGAAAAGGAAAGAAATGGGGATAAAATATTGGTGTAGAGGTTAGGGCTAGATGAGTTTAGGTTGTGACAAGAATGGATCTCATTGATGGTTGAAGCTTCAAGGTAAAACACTATGATGATATCTACTAGAACTAATCCATCGCCTAAAAAAGCTTTAGGTAGATGATTCACTCTATGGGAAGAAATAGGGTAAAGGGTGACATAATTTGAGTGTGATCATACCATTGGAGGTATTAAGAAGGGCTAAAAATAATCAAATACCGTAGAGGTATCCTTCAATATCCTATAAAAGGTTGATCTACACAAACAAGAACCAAGTCTTTTATAAATGATTAGTTAGCATACACAAAAGCGAACAATATGAATTTAAACAAAATAAGAAAAGCACAATGAATTAAATAGATATAAATGAATAATTAATAGAAACTACTATGATGTTATACCCAAACCTTCACAAGTAGGCAAACACTTGCAAACAAATTTCAATATCTCATAAAAAAAAGTTCAAGTAAAATCCAAACAACATTTCATTGCTTTATAAAGTTATGCCAAAATGCTTCCCTATAGATTAATTATATAGATAAAGGTGGCCATCCAAGGGGGGATGAGGTGTCAAAATGTGATGATTTGGAGAGTGTTGATGGCCAATTAATTACCTTGATTGGCAGTTGGGGGATGATTAAAGATTGATTTTAAGTTATATAGATTTGATTGCCAATTATAAATGATTTATTGTGAGTTTGATTGGTAAGTTAACAAGCTTGTATTAACAGATGACTGGGTTGGTTTTTGGAGCTAGAGAAGCTAGCTACCTCTGACAAGCAGTCACTAATAGGTAGGGATATCGATTGTGCACTTAAAATGAATCCACCAACTCTAAATACGTTGCTAGAGGATTAATTATTTAGAAAATTTAAACTTCTAACCATTGCAAACCAAACTCTAGCAAGAGAGGTAGGAATTGGGTAGGAAAATATACTTTCACGAATTTGTCACCTAAGATGACAAATTCATCACTCGACAATTTTTTTTGAGATGGCTAATTTACACAACGTTGACGAGGCTAAAAAACTTGGGTTTGAGGATATGAACCCTAATTAATTTGATTGCTTGGTGAATTAATGATGAGATTGGTTTGATTGGGTGATACAATTTTAGGTATCTACATTTGCTCCCTTTTTGATACATTTAAAATAATAAATGTGTTAAAAATAATTGTAGATACCTTAAAATTTTAGAAAATAGAGGCATTAATTTTTTTTTTACCAATATGAAGTAAAAAGTAATGAAATTGGCTTACGAGTACAAAATATTACCTAGGGTTTTTATTAGGTAATTTCAATGACATGTAGAGGGACAAAGGGGGTTTGTTGGTTTCCCCCTAGCCTGGGTGACCCTTCAAGTTTTTGAGAGATCTAATATGGTCCTAAGGGAAGTTGAATAGGCTAGGTGGAAAATTAGTTAGGCAAAATAATTTATCCTAGGGGGTTAAAATAGGTGAAGGGAGGGTAAAAGAACATATTTTTACAGTGCAAGGGAAGAGAAATTGCTCTAGAGAAAAATAGAGCAAATCATGAAATAAAACAACCAAGGTGGTTAATTCATAGGCTGGAGGTAGTGTAGGGTGGAGGTGGACTAGCTAGGACCTAACTATAGGTATGGACAAATTTCATCTACTATTATTTTTTTAATTTTTGATTTTTATATTTAGGTTGTCGTGGATGGTGGATTCGCACATGGGTTAAAAATTTACCATAAAAAATACACCACCCTAGGCAGAGGATTCACAAAATCCTAATGGATAATTAATTTTCCATTTGAGGTGGTGAATTCGCTTTGATGATGAATTTGCTCTAAGGCGAGAAATTCAAAACTTGGGAAAAAGATTATTAATTTTTGTTTTTGGCTATATTTTTTTTACTCTTGGCTATATTTTATATATTTAGTTATTGGACATTATACATATTGTAGATAATATATTTTCATATTTAGATCCACATTTTCCAACACCACTCCTATGGAAATGGTAGTGTTAGATTGCGTAAACATCAACTAACCTTGTGAGGATACCATATATTGAGTTAGCCCATGCATTATTGATAGTATTGGTGAAATGATAGACTTAGAGTATGCCATATTTTTACTATCAATAGGAGAGATGTTAATAACACTAGAGGATGTATGGAGGATTCTTTATATGCTCATCAAAATGGGCCTAATTTTGATGAGTTGTAACATGGCTCAAGAAATGGGGTCATTTACTTAGGACCCATAATTTTGGATGTTGAGGTATGCAATTGATATAAATGTTGTATTTTAGATAGGGTGGTTGGACAAGATGACAGTTTTATTTTATAATATAACCTCTTGCTTATTTATTGAAGATACGAGCAAGAGGCTCCTACCCTAAGGATGGTGTAATATTGTTTCCCAAATGAGGAACCAATAAACTTAGTTTGCTTGGGGTTCCTTCATTTCATATAGAATCTACTATACTTTACATTAGGTGGCTTACCATGAGGGTAAGTTTCTTGTGTGCAACATCTTACTTTAGGTGTGGGTATGGGAGCACCTGGATATTAAGTGACCAGATGGGATTCCAATGAATGTGATCAATGTAGAGGCACCTACTATATTTCGATGGGATTTATGTCCATGAGGTAGGGAGGAGGCCTTTTAGAAGGGTTTCTCATGGAAATACAAAGGTCGATTGACAATATCTAGGTATGCGATATTATATAGAAACCCTAAAGGACTAATCTAGGGTGGGTAGAGCATGGATTCCAACTAGCTCAAGTCAAGAGAATTGGGTGGATGCAAGGTGCTTGAGGAGAGTTTGAATTGTACTATCATGATTGCATTAGTTTGGAATTCCTTAAGGGGTACCAATGTTGGAGGAGATGTGGTTCCAATAAATGACTTGGGAGAGTGGTCAAGACTTTGGGAACTATCCAAATTTTATGAGCTTTCAGGAGGAGGATGTCAGTTATCCTCCAAAATTGATTTTTATAAGATATGATGTAAGGATATTGCTAGGATATTGGTGATAATACATATAAATATGACTAGAGAGCATCACACCTATGATGCATCAGACTTGTATGAGGTCTAAATCTAGGGTTTATTAAAATTTTCAAGGGACTAATAAGAGATTTATACGAAGGTGGAGGGATGGAACTACACCATATCGAGCTTTGGTTGTTGCCCCTATCACTATAATGCATGATACTAAGATAGGCACCAACAAGACTATAAAGGAGACATTTTAGTTGGAGAGAGATGCTAGGAGGTATTTCCTTTAGGAACATTTAGATTAGGAGGTGGTGGTCTAAGGTGCTATCCTTTTAGAGAGGGATTAGATCATATCCAAGCAAGATGGAAACTATTAGAGAGAGACCAAATTAGGTGTAAGTAGGATCAAGCTATTTTTGAGTGACATCAGACTAGATTTGAGAGGGATCAACTCCAAGATGAGAGGGATTTCCAAGAACAAGAGCTAGCTTGTCTAATACAGGAGCATGATGATGCCATGGAAAGAGCAGTGACAACAAGGGCTAGTAATAGTGACCTAACTATTAGGGTTTTTTGGAGCCAGATTTGACTCAACTTTGAATCCCCCAAATTTAAATTTTTGGTTTCAATCAAAATGTTAATAATGCTGGTCACTTCTTCAGTTGGTGTGAATAATTTGATTTTTCATCGGTCGGTTTGATAAAGTCTAACATTTGTTGTTCTTAATGTGTGCCTCTTTTAATGCTCAAATACCTCAAAAGTGGATATGGAAAAATATTATTAATCAAATTCTAAAGCCAAAATCCAAACCTCCTAAAATAAGTTTCCCTTGGGTCTAAATCAAATGATAAAATTTAAAACCCTAAGGTACTCTAAAGTAAGGGGAAATCCAACATCGTGGTCTAAAAACCCAAAAGGCTTAAGTCTGAAACAAAAAATTTAATTAAGATTTGAGGGTATGCACCCCATTTAATTAAAAGACGAGCACCTTAGATCTTATTCAAGGGCCGCGCTCGATTCAGGTTTAATCGGACGATTGCGCTCCAATAAATAAATTAAAGGTTAAATAAAAGGATGTTAATATTCTATGAATATTATAACCTAAAGTTAAAAAGTGATTAAACTTAGTGCAACTTTGCCAATCTGGATGAACGCGCTTGAGTCTAATTCAATCCAATGGCTGCGCAATATCCAAAAATTCAAAACATTTAACGAGTCAACATAGGTCAAAGTTACTAATTAAACATTGAGCAACTCCGACAGATCAGATGATAGCACTCAAGCAAACTCAAAGATCATCGGTTGCACTCATTTTAATTGAATCACATGTTAAATTCTATGGTAATAAAACACTAAGGATACGTGCCCCTTTGAAATAATCATCAAGCAAGTTGGGCACTTCGAACGACAGCGCTTGATCTAGATCTGATCCAACGGTAGCTCTCCCTTGAAAGATGCATTAAAAGAGGTAAAGACCTCATGTGATTAATTAAAATTATTAAACAAGGTTAACAAGGGTCTAAGCACGTTGGCTAATCATTCCCCCTTTCGGCTTAATCAAAGTTTAAAATTATATGCCCCTAGGTAACTAACCCTACAGGTTGAAGGATATCAATGGCTACACAAACATCGATCAAGATCTGACTGCTGCGCCAAAACAAAATCTTGGTAAGATACTTGGCAAAACAAAGGTAAATTTAAAAAATTAATTACGAGGGTATAACACATTGGATAATCATTCCCCCTTTTGGATTAATCAAGATTAATCAAATCTAATGATGAGTCCTTTCGGTTATTAAGTATGCAGTTACAGGACATCTGACGGTTGTGCTCTATTTAAACCGAGATCGGATGGAAGCACTTAAACATGATAAAACAACCCAAAAAATATCGACAAGAGATCCAACGGTAGCGCTTCATCAACGTTTGATCCAACGGTGCGTGTTGTAAAAAAGTGATCGGAGATTAGTCTTAAAGGTTTCCTCCATCAAATGATTAATTAAATTGCATGATCAAGGCTAAAGAGAGCACTTAATCAAGTTTGATACACGGGTCTCAGGACATCGACGGTTGCGCTAATCCTTTCCAAGATCTGACGGTAGCACATGAATCAAAGACCAAAGTATTAAAGCAATACCAATAATCCAATGGTAGCGCTCCGTCAAGGTTAAAAATATCCAATGACATCAAGCAAGTCAAAGTCAACATAATGGAATACAAATGAAACTAATCCATAGGGTATCTTTCGATGGATCCAATGGATGTGCTTCATCTCGAATCAATCCAACGATAGCGTGTGCTCTAAAGGTAAACCAAAAGGTAAGCTTAAATTGAAACTTGATTAATTAAATCCTAAAACACATTTAGCAAGGCTTTAAACTTGTCATTAATTACCATCCTTATTGGTCAAAATTAAAAAGGTTTGGAGCATGTTTTCATTTGAATAAATAACCTGCAGGTTTTAAAAATATCCAAGGTTATGATAGAACATAAGTACATCCGATGGCTGCACTCGATCATGGTTGACTCAGGGAAGCTAAGGGCATTCGAGATGATAACGACATGCACTCACACCAAGAACTAAATCTTGTGAATATCCTGAGGGTGATTGATGCCTAAGTAAAATATAATCAATCCCTAAGATTTAGTTATCGTTCGAGGCTGAGGTGGCACGAGATTCAAAATGGAAGTCATCCCCATTACACATCCTAGTTCCACGTCAAATAAAAAGGGTTCCAACAACAAATAGCAAAAGTTTTAATGATTATAGGCACACAAACCAAAAGGCCCCGGGACATGTAGGATGAAGAACATTACCCGTCATTAACGCTCAACTCTAGAAAGGGACGCGTTGGAAAAATTTCTTTGGCCAATTTTAAATAGCAGTTGGTGGCATCGTATTGATGACAAAATGTGCAAAATTATCAAACCCATTTTTCCACCCTATATATGAGCTCACGAAAATCACTCAAGATTACCACCCTGACAAGTTAAGAGTAGAAATTAAAACACAAGAAGTACAAAGAGAAGAGGATTTTTGAGCTTCACTGTCACATAAGGACCCAACCTGCTACATTGAGATCAATGGTGTCATGGGGATATATTTTCGTACCCGAACACACTAGGGAAGCCATAAAATTCATCACCGACAGGTCACCATACTCTGTGATCTCTGGACCGCCTGTTCCTGATAGCACAATGTATGAATTTACTCAAAAATGTGGAGTTGATAAAAGACTTACCCCGGCGTAGTAGTATGAGATTGACAATGCATGTATCAATAGTTTCGCTCGTGTGATGGAGAACTATGATCGAATCCCATGGATAATGGTCTATTTGTTTCAAAAATCATAGAGGTTACAGTATAAAGGCTTCCCTAGAAATAACAGATGGAATAACAACCTTGGGAAGCTGGTATGTCCGAAAGTTCACTTCTCCTCAGATTTGATGGCTTGGCTGGTGGTGGCGTATGATGAAAGAACGAGAACATTTCGAGATAATAAGGATCAACCCGTGTTTAGTATTGAGGTTGAACACATTTAGAAGGTTTTCAAGTTGACAGAGTATACCACATTTTTGGTAGACAAGGTAATCAAACATCAATCTTGAATGTTTACAGATATGGAAGTTTTTAAAACCTTGTTTGATACACATGAGAAAGTAGAAAAGGAATTCTCAATTAGAAAAAATTCTTTTAGGCCATGGGTCCAAGATTTCTGTGATATGATAAACATAGTTTTGGGAGTATAGGATCTTAGTAGAATAACTAAAAGGGTTTTATATTTAGCTGCACAATGCAATAGGGCATATAACACCCCAATATACACCTGGGAATTAGAGTTAAGTACCCAGATGCATAAAGAAATGGTAGAATTAAGAAAAGTAGTTTTCGAACAAAGGCAAGAGATGCCCCATTTTTCTCAATATTCAATTTTTATCCATCTGATAGCTGGTCAATTGGGAGAAGAATCCAAGAAAAGAGTGAAAGTTATTGATAGCCCTTATGTCCAAAATAGTTTTTGGAGAATACACGAAGGACGAACTCACTATGGCTGGTTCTGTGACCACTTCCTGGTGGAAATCCATTGGGTTTTAGTTGGCATGGTTCTTGAGAGATTAGGGCTAGGAGTAAGGGCTTTAATCAAAGAAAAGAATATTGGGGATTTATTTTTAATAAAATTTTTACATATATCAGACTATATGGGGCTAAAATTTCCCCTAAGTTGTTACCAAAGTATTGCCCATTATCCCTAGGAGCTTTGGAATTATGCAAGCAAGTGGTCGAAGAGGCTAAGATGAGGTTGGTGAAGAAACATGGAAAGGTCCCTTGGCTCGATGTTCCCTGTTGTTTTGGAGATTTTATATTTGTTGGCTACCCTTCCCTACTCAAGGGAATGTTTGAATTGGATAACAGGGGATTCAATGAGATAACTTGGAGATTTTATGACCCAAAAGGAACATACAACAAAATGATGTTAAAAAGAGAATACATTTGAATTTTACATATTGAAGACACTTTTGAGGAAATATTATTGGAAGCTATGGAAAAATGATTAGATTTACAGAGTATGGGATGATTTCCCTCCTGAAAATAGGGGCATCACACAGGTTTGTGAAGCCTATGATTACCCCACATAATTAAGAAGGCTTCGAGAAGGTTCAGTAGATGTTGTAGCACCTATTTTACCAGGGGCAGATCAAGCAATTAGAGAATAGCATTTTTGCTAAGAGGTATACTTGAGTGCCCTGTTAGTTGTGTTGTTGTATCCCCTTATGTGTCTATTTTTCTTTCTCATTTCTTATTCTTCCCTTTGCTCTGCAGGATTGTGATAGGAAAGTGTTCAAGAAGTTGAGATTATTTCCTACCTTTTTGAGCCTGAGATTTAGAGACTCTGCTGTTACCATATTGGAACAAGGAGAGTAGGAGAGACCTGTTACATTATTTGAACATGATATTTTCATTGTATTGATATATTTCTTTGAGAAAAACAGAGTTAAAAGGCATTCTGCCCACTCTGCATGTAAAATTTATGAAATCAATACAATTATGAGTCTCTTTTCTATTATATCTTTTGTCTTAGCTCTGTGTGTCACTGTGTAATGGGTTACATTATTTGAACGCATTATATACGTTTCTCTCATTGGTTAACTCTTGGTTTTATTGCGATATTCGAATAAGATTAAGAACACCAATTTTTCTCCTCCCCTTCTTTCTGTTTCATGATAGAATTGTTGTTAAATTGCTATAACAACCCAATGAATCTAGGCACCGGTCTACATAAGGCATAACAAATGGTTGTTTTCTTGCTTGGTCATTTTAATACATATAGTATAATATAAATCTGGAGCGTGTAATTGTAGTTTTATTCATAGAATTACCGTTGGGGTTTCCTTACCCATTATGTAGTTTTCTTTTAGCAATATTCGTGTTTAACAGAACAATGAGGCAGGTTGACCAGAGCTTGTAATAGCTCGTTGGTTTCAAATAGATTCTTGTAGCGTGACAATCGAAATCCTATGGATGCAAGAATCGGTTCCAACAGTTTTTGGCACCGTTGTCGGGGAGAATTTTTACATTCTAAACCTAGATTTTACGACATTATTTTTAATCAATGGGTGGCCAGTTAGAATAAAGAACGTTTGTTTTAATTTTTCTACGTCCTTTATTTTACCCATGGTTTTCAAATTTGATTTTCTTTACGTTTCTTGATCTTCTTGAAATTTATTTTTCTTGATCTTCTTGAAAATTATTTTTCTTGATTTTCTTGAATTATCCCAAGAACCGACTCCTGTGAGGATGAGTGATAATATCAAGCATTCTTGATAAAAGCATACGTTGTTCTTTCTGCACCTCGGTGCTGGCGACTCTATTGGACGAACCCAGAAGGAAAAAAAAAATAAAAAGGAGAGAACAGAACGTGCTGGCGAACACAAGGAGAAGCGGTAAGGAGCTATTCCCAGAACTCGAGAATCCAGAGGTATTTATACATACCCAAAAAACTCCACTTTTCAAGAGTACTATTTATAATAGTAGATCAAATTCTAGCGGTAAAAAGTACATAAAGAAAAATCAGAATATTATTACTATAGATGAACATTTAAATTATGTTATAGAAGATATATGTGATTATTCTTATAATAGTAATACTGAGGTAAATAATCCATTAGATCATATCCAGATTACTCAACCTCACATTCCTGTAAGTGTTACTGCTGTGAATCTGAATCCTACAGTAGCAATGGCCCAGGTTAATGTTCATTTATGGAGGACTAACAGATATAGGCCTTTTGTATTACCCATAAATTTAAATACCTTACCCAATAAAGCTCACAAATACCTCCCTAAATTTTTAGGAAATAGTGCAGTGACTGGAGAAGATCATATCAAAAGTTTCTTGTATGCAATGGATAGTCTAGAAGTTGAACATGAAGATGTAGTCTTAAGACTATTTTTATAGACTTTAGAAAAAGATGCTAGAGAGTGGTTCAATTCCCTTCCTAACAATGATATCCCAAACTTCACCAAAATGGAAGTTGTGTTTCTAAAGAAATATGGTGAAAGGAAAAATGAACAATCACTGTTAATTGAGCTAGCCACTATGAAGAAAAAAGAAAATGAGGTTGTTAGTGATTTCAACATAAGATTTTCAAAGACTAGGAACAAAATCCCTGCCAACCTTAGACCTAGTGATATCCAGTCTATTTGTTTTTATAAGAATGCCTTTCAAGGAGAGTTTAACTATGAGTTAAGGCAAGAACAAGCCACTACCATTGATGGTTGTATGGAAAAAGCAATGGATATAGAAAGAAATATGCTTGATAGTGGTAAGATGAAGCCCTATTCTCTAGAAGTCAACCTACCTGAGAGAAAACCCAAAAGGGTGGCATTTGATATACAAAGAAGAACCAAAATTGATCCAGTAGAGAAATTGACTAGTCAAATGACTGAGATGTTCAATAACGTGAACAACAAGTTAGCAAGAATTGAAAGAAATGGAAATAACGGTGAATCTTCACAGACAGAGCGATCTCATGTTGACAACCGTCCTCCCTTCAAGAAAAATTTCAATAGGAATTGGGGAAACAACAATGGTTTTGAAGAAGGAAATAGGAGTAGGAATAATGGGAACAATAACTAGAAAAACCGAGACTCTGATAGAGATCAGAATAATGTTCCTAACCCTATACCATCTGCTAATGTAGCAGAGGGGTTTCCCTATTTTTGCTCTACTTGTGATGCACCCCATAACCTTGATGCATGTGGAATTCACCTAAGTGATCAACGTAATGTAGACATGCATGCAGAATCAGAAGAGGATATAAGAATCAATGCTTGTTGGTCTATTGAAGATGAATCCAGAGAAAGGTTGTTTGAAGAAGATATGGACAAGTATGCTTCAAATCATCATCCTCAAATTTTAGTAACTGAAGGAACTAAAATCTTGCAGAAATCACATGAGTCAAGATATGATAAGATGAAGCAAGGGAAATTAATCCCCACTGCTCAAGAGGTTGAAGAATTAGAGGCAACCCATGTTCTAAATTTAAGGAATAGAACAGTCCCTGAAAGGACAGAGAAAGCCTCTACAAGTGAAACAAGAAAACAAACTTTCACCAATAAAAATATCAGTAAAGAAAAAACTGATAGGAACCTTAAAAAGATTATTCCTGAAGTAATAGAATTAGAGGAAGAGAATCCCAAAGAAGAAAGTAATAAACCACTGGATATAAAGAAGATAGAATTTGATGTTGGGTCAAAACTCAATAAGCAAAAGGTTAATATCACATTTGGAGAACTTATGAAAGTTCAACAGTATAGAGAACAAGTCTACAGAGCATTTGGATTAGTAGAACAAAAAGAAGACCCAACTTGCCATGTTGCTAGACAAAATCAACATGATACAAGATCACCATCCTCTGTCAGACCCTTCTATGTGTCATTAAGGTATAATTCAGATGAAGGGGAAATATATGTGATTCATAATTGCATGCTAGATAGTGGAGCTTCACATAATATCATGCCTAAGCTAATAGCTGACCAAATGGGATTAATATGTACTAGAGATTCTGCCCCTATTTTTGTAATGGATAGTAGGAAAATTCCTTGTGTAGGGGTGATAATTGGATTGTTAGTTTTCCTAGATCAACACCCCAAAAAGGGCATTGTCATGGATGTTGCAGTAGTTGACGTTGACCCATTTTTCTCATTATTACTCAGTAGACATTGGGCAGAACAACTAGGAGGTTCAATTCAATTGGATTGGTCCTATGCTACAATCCCAATATCAGATAAGGAGAATATAATTTTGAGAAGGGAACCATTCAACAAACACTCCGTAGAGTTAATTCAAATAGATGAAACCATGATTAACTTAGTAAACTCTATGGAAGAAAAAGGGATGGGAGTTTACTCCATATGGCACAACCCATTCCTGGTGGAGGTACCAGAAGCAAAGAACATGGATCCAAAAGATATAAAAATAGTAGATGTTGAATCAGATAGAGTTTTGACTCAAGAAATGTGGACCATGTCTTTTGATGGAGCTAAATCATAGTCTGGTGCAGGTGTAGGTGTAAATTTGACTGATATTAAAGGAAACTACCTTGGTATTCCTTACAGACTATAATTTCCTTGCACAAACAATGTAGCTGAGTATGAAGCTTTACTACTAGGGCTAAGGAAAGCAAAAGAGCTAGGCATTAACTACTTGACTATAACAGGGGATGCAGAGCTTATTATACTACAGATCAAAGGTAAATATCAGACTAAACATCCTAGGCTTAAGCAATATAGAAATGCAGTGTTGGAAGAAATTGATAAATTCTTAGCTTTCAATATCTCATATATTCCTAGAGAACAAAATCATGTTGCAGATATTTTAGTTGTAAATGCCTCGAGTCTAGATCACCCCAGAGATAACTACAGAATATATGGACAGATTCCCAACTATCTCAGTTTATAAACCATATGTACCGAGATAACATAGTATATTTGTAGGTCTTTCAAGATGACATAGATATTAAAGATTTTATGACTCTACAAAATCAGTATGCAGATGTAATCTATGATGAAAAATATGAAGAAAAGCTAAAAGACCAAATAGGAGAGCCGGTAGAAGTAATCCAGTTGAAAACTAATAGAATACCCAAAGGATTGGTTTCTCTAGAAAGTCTATTTGATGATTTTGACAAAGCCTATAAGCCTTTACACAGAAGTGATATCTGAAGATATTAATATTGGTTCAATGAAAGAACCCAAAATAGTGAAAGTAGACATGGCTTTACCTGCTAAAGAAAATGTTGGATATATCAGTTTCTTGAAAAAGAACAAAGAACATTTTTCTTGGACTTATGAAGATCTAAAAACATTCAAAACAGATGTAATGACACACATAATACCCCTGAAAGAAGATTCCAAACCATTCAGACAAAAGCAGAGGAAATACAATCCAACTCTTCACCCAATAATGCAAAAGGAGGTACAAAAGTTACTGGATTCCAAAATAATCAGAAAGGTAAGATTTTCTTCCTGGATATCCAACTTAGTACCAATCAAAAAAAGAATGGGGATATTAGACTCTGTGTAGATTTTAGAAATTTAAACAAGAGTTCATTAAAAGACAATTACCCATTACCCAACATGGAACAATTATTGCAAGCAGTAGTTGGCTCAACAAGATTGTCTCTATTAGATGGATTTTCAGGGTACAATCAAATTCAGATAAATCCAGAAGATAGACATAAGGCAACATTCACTACACCCTGGGGCACATTTGAATATTTAAGGATACCTTTTGGACTAATGAATGCAGGTGCTACTTTTCAAAGAGCAATGGACTTTGCTTTTAAAGGATTAATGTTCAAAATTGTAGTTGTATACTTGGATGATATCACTGTATTTTCTAAAAACCCAGAAGATCATCTAGAACACTTAACTACAGTTTTTGCTCGATGCAAGGAATTTGGAATTTCTTTAAATCCCAAGAAATGCATATTTGGGACTACACAAGGAAATTTGTTAGGACATATAGTTTCAGAAAAAGGAATAAGCATTGATCCAGATAGAATTGAAGCCATTTCCAAAATTCCCCCTCCTAGAAATTTAAAAGGAGTCAGGTCATTCTTTGGCAAGATAAATTTCATCAGAATATTTGTCCCAAATTTTGCAGAGATGACCAAACCCATAAATGACATGGTTAAGAAAACTGGAGAAATAAAATGGACAGTGGAAAATATGGAAGCATTTAACAAAATTAAAGAAGCCATATCAACCACTCTAGCCCTAAGTTGCCCGATTATGCCAAATATTTTAATATCTATTCTTATGCATCTGAACATTCTATAGTTGCAGTTCTTTCATAGAAGGATGATGAAAATAATGAAAGGCCAATAGCCTTCATGAGCTCAGGGCTAAAAGGAGCACATATTAAATACACCTTGCTAGAAAAACATGCTTATGCAATCATCCAATATTTAGAACACTTCAAAGGTATATTTGGCTCAAATAAGGTTTACTATTGTATTCCTTTTATAGCAATAAAGGATATTTTTTCCCAATCAGAGCCATTAGGAAGACCAACAAGGTGGATGGTAAAGCTTCTGCAATATGATGTTGAATTCAAAATAGTTAAAACTATCAAAGGGCAGGGTTTAGCAAAATTGTTGGCCAAAAAAGAAGAAGGATTTGAAAATGTTCTCACAATAGATGAGGCATATGATGTCAGAAGAATCAATAATACTGAATGCAAATGGTATGAAGAAATATTGTCATACTTACAAACTCTGTCATTTCCTAAAGATATGTCAACAAACAGAATGAGGTCAATCAAGCTTCAAGCTCAGAAATATTACATACAAGATGGTGTGCTATACTGGAAACACCCTGATGGAATATTATTAGTCTGTTTATATGAAAGTGAAGTCCCAAAAATAATCAATGAATTTCATGATGGTTTCTATGGAGGACATTTTGCTCCAAGAGCTACAACTAATAAAATAATGAGAGCAGGATATTATTGGCCTTCCATTTTTAAATATGTATATAAATATGTTAGGAACTGTCATAACTACCAGAGTTTTTATAGGAAAGAAGCATTTGGCAGCCATGCCCCTCAAGCCAGTAATCATTGAAGCACCATTCACACAATGGGGTATTGACCTAATTGGAGAGATCAAGCCTAATTCATCTAGCCAACACAAGTGGATCATAACTGCAACATATTACTTCACCAAGTGGGTAGAAGTTGCACCTTTGAGAACATCTACAACTACCACAATCATCAAATTCTTAGAAGAAAACATTCTGACCAGGTTTGGGGTTCCTCAAAAGCTAGTTATAGATAATGCACAATATTTTGTTTCATATGAAATGGTAGAATTTTGTGCTGAATATGGAATTGAATTATCCCATTCTGCTAATTATTACCCCCAAGGAAATGGTCTAGTTGAGTCATCAAATAAGAATATAATAACCAGAATAAAAAGGTCATTAGGAAAGAACAAAAGAGGGTGGGACAATGAACTTAAATTTTCTTTATGGGCTGATAGACTGTCCATCAAAAGAAACACAGGAAGAACCCCCTACGAGATGGTTTATGGAGAGAAAGCCTTATTACCTTCAAAAATAGAGAAATTGGCACTTTCCCTCTTATTGCAAGACCATGAAAACCCCAATCCCATACAGAGAAGGCTTGACCAAATTGTCCTGTTGGAAGAACAAAGAAGAGAGACCCTTAATAGAATGATGGAACAAACTCAGAAAACCATAAAATTGTTTAATAAGAAAGCCAAGGGTACTCCTTTTTCTCAGGGAGATATAGTCATCTATTGGGATCCTAAAAATGATAAACATGGTGAAAAAGGTAAATTTGAACCCAAATGGATTGGACCATACCAAATAGCTCATGTTATAGGGCAAAATACATACAAGTTGCAGACCTTGCAGGGTGAAATGATGGCTATTCCTATTAATGGCCAACACCTCAAAATGTACAATCCTTGTTGAAGGTGAATAAAATAAAAGAAAATAAAAAAATTGAAAAGAACAGAAAACCCCAAAAACATAGAGATGCATTTTACTTTTTAGCTTTTCTTTTCTTGTTTAATTCTTGAAAGTTTATTGTACACATGATATTCTTAGTTTGATGAGTATACATTACTAGTTGATTCCCCAAAAAAACAATAAGAAAAAAAGAGATTTATTTTAGATCCAAATGAGCTTTACAATTTTCAAAATATGAGTGTTCATGCAATAGTTGTTTGATATGAGATAAAACAGAAGGAAAGCAAAGTTGATTGAAACATCATGTCAAAGCCTCACATTACAAATGATACTTAAGGTGACTTCAAAGGTCCAAAGAACCGAGTTATCTTTGAGAGGGTAGTTGAGCTAAAAATCATTACACTCATCTTTTATAGCCAGAAACTAATCCTCAACTCAAGCATACTCATTGCACAATTTGCTTATATATCCAAGTACTTCTCTCACGAGAAAGAAAAATAAAAAATAAAGTGAAATTGAGTCACTACTTGAGATATCTTGGAAAACCTCTACCGGGGCTATAGACGCTTGACTGGCAGTAGGGTAAAACCAATATGGGATTAGAAGCAACTCCACCGGGGCTATAGACGCTTGACTGGCAGTGGAGCCCTACAGAATGGTGAAAATATTTAAAGAGTGAAATCACATATTAGGCTTAACTATTTTTCTCAGATATGGCAAAGTTCTGGAAGATCTAAGAATCAAAATGAATGCACCAAACACACACATGGCTGAAACATGATGAAGTAAATGGCTTTGACAAATATTTGTGTAATCATATCTTATGACTTAGCAAAAACAAGCATTACAATATATCAAAATAAAACTCATATGTTTCTAAAAATATGACCCTAGTTTCAAAATTGAATAAAAGGAATTACATTTTTCAAATACTCTATAGCTTTGATATCATGTTGTTCATACAGTTTTTCAGTTTATTAAAATTATTGTGTTTTTTGTTTTTCAAGCTTTACTTAGCAGTCAAAATGTTTTGATTTTTGTTCAATTTTTGCAAATAAAACCAGGAGATTCTGTGGTTCTCAAGTGCTTCATGTTTTCAACACTTTGTCCCAGTCAGAGCCTATGTTGGAGCCAAATTTGACTCAACTTTGAAACCCCTAAATTTAAATTTTTGGTTTCAATCAAAATGTTAATAATGTTGGTCACTTCTTCAATTGGTGTGAGTAATTTGATTTTTCATTTGTTTGTTTGATAAAGTCTAACATTTGTTGTTCTTAATGTGTGCCTCTTTTAATGCTCAAATACCTCAATAAGGGATAGGGCAAAATTTTATTAATCAAATTCTAAAGCCAAAATCCGAACCTCCTAAAATAAGTTTCCCTTGGGTCTAAATCAAATGATAAAAATTAAAACCCTAAGGTATTCTAAAGTAATGTGATTTAATTAAACATTGTGGTCTAAAAACCTAAAAGGCTTAAGTCTAAAGCAAAAATATTAATTAAGACTTGAGGGTATGCACCCCATTTAATTAAAATATGAGCACCTTAGATCTAATCCAAGGGTCACGCTCGATTCAGGTTTAATCGGACGGTTGCGCTCCAATAAATCAATTAAAGGTTAAATAAAAGGATGTCAATATTCTATGAATATTATAACCTAAGGTCAAAAGTGATTAAACTCGGTGCAACTTTGCCAATCTGGATGAATGCGCTTGAGTCTAAGCCAATCCAATGGTTGTGCAATCTCCAAAAAGTCAAAACATTTAATGAGTCAACATAGGTCAAAGTTACTAATTAAACAACGAGCAACTTCGATAGATCGGATGATAGCGCTCAAGCAAACTCAAGATCACTGGTTGTGCTTGTTTTAATTAAATCACATGTTAAAGTGCTATGGTAATAAAATACTAAGGATACGCGCCCCCTTTGAAATAATCATCGAGCAAGTTGGGCAGATCGGATGATAGCGCTCGATCTAGATCTGATCCAACGGTAGCGCTCCCATAAAAGGTGCATTAAAAGAGGTAAAAACCCCATGTGATTAATTAAAATTACTAAACAAGGTTAACAAGGGTTTAAACACATTGCTAATCACTCCCCTTTCTGGCTTAATCAAGGTTTAAAATTATATGCCCCTAGGTAACTAACCCTGCAGGTTGAAGAAAATCAACGGTCGTACCAACATCAATCGAGATCCGATGATCGTGCTAAAATGAAATCTGGTAATGTATCAGGAAAAGCAAAGGTAAAGTTAAAAAATCAATTATGTAATTAGTGAGGGTATAATACATTGGATAATTTTCCCCCTTTTGGCTTAATCAAGATTAATCAAATCTAATGATGCATCCTTTCGATTATTAAGTATGCAATTATAGGAGATCTGATGGTTACACTCTGCTTAAAATGAGATCATATGGAAGCGCTTAAACATGATAAAACAACCTGACAAAGATCAACAAGAGATCCAAT
Organism: Wollemia nobilis; assembly: GCA_028583015.1. Lineage (NCBI taxonomy): Eukaryota > Viridiplantae > Streptophyta > Pinopsida > Araucariales > Araucariaceae > Wollemia > Wollemia nobilis. The sequence goes on along the minus strand of JAQPPZ010007159.1, from coordinate 104,912 downwards.
GGTAGCGCTTCATCGACGTTTGATCCAATGGTTTGTAAAAAGTGATTAAAGGTTAGTCTAAGGTTCCGTCAATGATTAATTAAATTGATGGTTAATCAAGTTTGATACACGGGTCCCTAGACATCAATGGTTGCGCTAATCCTTTCCAGGATCTGACGGTAGCGCATGAATCAAAGACCAAAGTATTAAAGCAATACCAATAATCCAATGGTAGTGCTCTATCAAGGTTAAAAAGATCCAATGACATCGAGCAAGTCAAAGTCAACATAATGGAATACAAATGAAACTAATCCATAGGGTATCTTCCGACGGATCCAATGGATGCGCTTCATCTCAAATCAATCCAACGATAGCGTGCGCTCTAAAGGTAAACCAAAAGGTAAGCTTAAATTAACACTTGATTAATTAAATCTTAAAACACATTTAACAAGGCTTTAAACCCATCATTAATTACCATCCTTATTGGTCAAAATTAAAAAGTTTGGAGCATGTTTTCTTTCGAATAACTAACCTGCAAGTTTTAAAAAGATCCAAGGTTGCGATAGAACAGAAGCACATCCGATGGCTGCGCTTGATCATGGTTGACTCAGGGAAGCTAAGGGCATTCGAGATAATAACGGCAGGCACTCACACCAAGAACCAAATCTTGTGAAGATCCCGAGGGTGATTGCTGCCTAAGTAAAATATAATCAATCCCCAAGATTTAGTTATCGTTTGGGGTTGAGGTGGCACGAGATTCAAAATGGAAGTCATCCCCATTACACATCCCAGTTCCACGTCAGATAAAAAGGGTTCCAATGGCAAATAGCAGAAGTTTTAATGATTACAGGCACACAAAACAAAAGGCCCTAGGACACGTAGGATGAAGAACATTACCCGTCATTAATGCTCAACTCTAAAAAGGGATGCGTTGGCAAAATTTCTTTGGCCAATTTTAAATAGTAGTTGGTGGCATCGTATTGATGACAAAACATGCGAAATTATCAAACCCATTTCGCCACCCTGTATATGAGCTCACAAAAATCAGTCAAGATTACCACCCTAGCAAGTTAAGAGCAGAGATTAATACACAAGAAGTACAGAGAGAAGAGGATTTTTGAGCTTCACTATCACAGAAGGACCCGACCTACTACATTGAGATCAATGGCATCATGGGGAGACGTTTTCATACCCGAAGACACTAGGGAAGCCATAAAATTCATCATAGATAGGTCACCATACTCTGTGATCTCTGGACCACCTGTTCCCGACAGCACAATGTATGAATTTTCTCAGAAATGTGGAGCTGATAAAAGACCTACCCCAACACAGCAGTACGAGATCGACAATGCATGTATCAAGAGTTTTGCTCGTGTGATGGAGAACGATGACCGGACCCCATGGATAATGGTCGATTTGTTTCACAAAGCACAGAGGTTACAGTATAAAGGTTTCCCCAGAAATAACAGATGGAATAGTAACCTTGGAAAGCTGGTATGTCCGAAAGTTCACTTCTCCTCAGATTTGATGGCTTGGTTGGTGGTGGCGTATGATGAAAGAACGAGGACATTTCGAGACAATAAGGATCGGCCCGTGTTTAGTATTAAAGTCGAACACATCCAGAAGGTTTTCAAGTTGACAGAGTATACCACCTTTCTAGTAGACAAGGTAATCGAACATCAATCTCAAATGTTTACAGATATGGAAGTTTTTAAAACCTTGTTTGATACACATGAGAAAATAGAAAAGGAATTCCCAATTAGGAAAAATGCTTTTAGGCCATGGGTCCAAGATTTTTGTGATATGATAAACATAATTTTGGGAGTACAGGATCTCAGTAGAATAACTAAAAGGGTTTTATATTTAGCTGCACAATGCAATAGGGCATATAACACCCCAATATATGCCTGGGAATTAGAGTTAAGTACCCAGATGCATAAAGAAATGGTAGAATTAAGAAAAGCAATTTTTGAACAAAGGCAAGAGATGCCCCATTTTTCTCAATATTCAATTTTTATCCATCTGATAGCTGGTCAATTGGGAGAAGAAGCCAGGAAAAGAGTGAAAGCCATTGACAGCCCCTATGTCCAAAATAGTTTTTGGAGAATACACGAAGGACGAACTCACTTTGGCTGGTTCTGTGACCACTTCCTGGTGGAAATCCATTGGGTTTTAACTGGCATGGTTCCTGAGAGATTAGGGCCAGGAGTAAGGGCTTTAATCAAAGAAAAGGATATTGGGGATTTCTTTTTCACATAAGGTTTTACATATATCAGACTATATGGGGCTAAAATTCCCCCTAAGTTGTTACCAAAGTATTGCCCATTATCCCTAGCAGCTTTGGAATTATGCAGGCAAGTGGCCGAAGAGGCTAAGATGAGGTTGGTGAAGAAACATGGTAAAGTCCCCTGGCTTGATGTTCCCTGTCATTTTGGAGATTTTATATTTGTTGGCTACCCTTCCCTACTCAAGGGAATGTTTGAATTGGATAACAGGGGATTCGATGAAATAACTTGGAGATTTTATGACCCAAAAGGGACATACAACAAAATGATGGTAAAAAGGGAATACGCCCGAATTCTACATCGTGAAGACGCTTTTGAGGAAATCTTATTAGAAGCTATGGAAAAAGGATTGGATTTGTAGGGAGTATGGGATAAATTCCCTCCCAAAAAGAGGGGCAGCACACAGGTTTGTGAGGCCTATGATTACCCCACAAAATTAAGGAGGCTTCGGGAAGGTTCAGTAGATGTTGTAGCTCCTATTTTTCCAAGGGCAGGCCAAGCAATCAGAGAATATCATTTTTGCTAAGAGGTATTCTTGAGTGCCCCGTTAGTTGTGTCGTTGTATTCCCTTCTGTGTCTATTTTTCTTTCTCATTTTCTTATTCTTCCCTTTGCTTTGCAGGATTGTGATAGGAAAGTGTTCAAGAAGTTGAGATCATTTCCTACCTTTTTGAGCCTGATATTTAGAGACTCTGCTGTTACCATATTGGAACAAGGATAGTAGGAGAGACCTGTTACATTATTTGAATATGATATTTTCATTGTATTGATATATTTCCTTTAAGAAAAATAGAGTTAAAAGGCATTCTGCCCACTCTGCATGTAAACTTTATGAAATCAATACAATTTTGAGTCTCTTTTCTATTATATCTTTTGTCTTAGCTCTGTGTGTCACTGTGTAATGGGTTACATTATTTGAACACATTATATACATTTCTATCATTGGTTAACTCTTAGTTTTATTGCGATATTCGAACAAGACTAAGAATGTCAATTTTTCTCCTCCCCTTCTTTTTGTTTCATGATAGAATTGTTGTTAAATTGCTATAATAGACCAATGAATCTAGGCATCGGTCTACATAAGACGTAACAAATGGTTGTTTTCATGCTTGGTCATTTTAATACATATAGTATAATATAAATTTGGAGCGTGTAATTAGAGTTTTAGTCATAAAATTACCGTTGGGGTTTCCTTACCCGTTCTGTAGTTTTCTTTAGCAATATTTGTGTTTAGCAGAACAATGAGGTAGGCCAACCAAAGCCTATAATAGCTCGTTGGTTTCAAATAGATTCTTGTATCATGTCAATTGAAATCCTACGAATGCAAGAATCGGTTCCAACAGGATTATAGTTAATCGATTGGCTCAAGAAAAGAGACATGTAGTTTATCTTTAGGATGATTTATTAGTAGATATGGAGAGTAGAACTTACTATAGGAATCTATACTATAGGGTGGTTCCTCCAGATCAAAGATAACCTTCACTCACTAGGACATGATATCGATCTCATTTTAGGGAAACATTAGTGACTAGGGATTCACAATAGTCTATACAATGTCCACCTCGTCTTGTAATGGGTAGGACAACGACCTAGACCTATGAGCTCTTTGATGAGAGTTTTTTATGAGAAGCATGAGTGGGATGAGAGCATCAATTTTCTCTATTAGGTGTCTCTTCTAGATGGATTAATATGAGTGCACTGTTTTGGGTGATTGTGGTGAACCAGACTGATGATGATGGTTTTGATATATATCTAACTATATGTTGATGTTTTGGTTCATTGATGGTGTCTAAGTTTATGTGATATGAAATTTTATGTAAAATTATTGGTTGATGAATTTGATGATGTGATGTGTTGATGATGTTTTATGATGTATATGATGTGTGTTTATGCTTGTATAAATTAATTTGGAATTGATTTAGAATTTTTACCAAATTATTTTAATTTGAAAAGATCTAAAGGGTGAATTGGATGTGATTCTAACCAAAATTTTGAAAAGAAATCTTCACAAGGAGAAATATTATGGGAAGAATTTTATTAGGAGAATTAAGGTAAATGAAGTGTTCTTAGGTCGATTTAGAGGAATTTTGGTCATGGTTTGAAAATTTTGTTTTTAATGTTTTAATGATGAGAATTTTGATTATGAAATAAATTTATTAAAATTTGAAAATTATTAAACTATCATGATTGGAGATATGTGTCTTGTTAGTATATGTTTATAGATACCTCTAGGATGGGTTTCCTAGGGTAAGGTAGAGGGGAAGCATTTTTCATGAAATTATTTCCTTTGCAAAAAATGAGGGAGATACATGCATCCAATTTTGTTTAATATTTTATCCCTTTTAAACAAGGTTTTCAAAAGGCATACTGCTATGCTTATCATTTTGGAGAATCTTCTTGGAAGTACTTCCAAATTAATATTTATTGATATGGTATCATTAGCCCCTAATAAGTGGCCTATTAGATTGATTAATGGATAAGCATTTAGGTGGATTTAACCAATATTTTTGATCTCATTGCTTTTGATTTCTTGGAAATTTCATGCATGTATAATTTTGTTTGCTTTTCCTAGAGAAATTAGCTTTGCTTGGAGGACTTAGTTAGCATTGCCTAAAGGACTTGGTTAGTATTGCCCAAAGGACTTAGTTTGCATCGGTGTTGCATTGTTAGCCCCTAAGCGATGGCCTACTATATTGAGTAATGGACATGTGCTTTGCCAACTAAGACTGATAGTGTTTTTAGGTATTCTGTGTTGTTGGATAGTTTATGTCCTTATTGATTTTTATTTTGGATAATCTATATCCATAATAATAGTGTTTTGGATAGCCGGGCCATATAAATATTCTTTCGATAGTTGATATCCTTATAATATAATTATTTTGGATAGTTTATATCTATAGAATGATGCTTTTGAATAGTATATATCCATAGAATGATGATTTTGGATAGTCTATGTCCATATAAAGGTACGCATTTGGATATCCTATGTCTATATAATATAATAGTTTCAGATAATCAATGTCCATAAAGTGATGCTTTGGATAGTCTATGTCCATATAAAGATGTGACTTTGGACAATCTATGTCCATTTTGATATGCTTTTGGATGTGTTTTAACATGCTTTTAGATAGTCTATGTCCATATAAATTAAGTTTTTGGATATTCTATGTCCATATAAAATATATTTCTAGATAGTCTGCCAATTTTGATATTGTTTATATGTTGAATGCCCCTAGTTTTGGGGCTCATTATATAACAATATTAATTGGTTAACATTAGTAGAAGCCTCTAGGTGAATCTTACCATTATTTTTAGGTGTCATAGACTATCTATTACTTGGCTTGTTTTTATAAGATAGGTTTAGTAGGGTCCCTTTTGGGACATATTTGTCTACCATTCCTCTTGAGCCCCTTATTAGGGCTCATGATAAAATGGGTTGTACTAGTTCCATCATGTGGTGGGCCTTAATAAGAGGTATCAAAAGATGAAGTTAAAAATATTCAATTTTAAAATATTACAAACATCCATTCCTACGACTAGGGAGGGATTTCCATAATTTAGCAAGAAGGTGATAGAGTTAGGTAAAGGGTGATTGATTAACATCTATTTGAGATTTTATATATGAAATACACAATCATACATATTCTTATTATTGAATTCAAGAGCACATGATAAAATACCATCAATAGAAGAGACATGAGGATTCCCTTTTGAGAGATATTATACCTTAGTTACCTAGTTAAAATGTAATCTATAATGTGATCTATCCTAACTAGGATCATCATGGGTCACAACTAATCATCTCAACTCCATATGCAAATAACAAGCATATGAAAAAAAAGTAAGTGAATCAACATTCAATCATGTAGAAATAAATCAAGCAATTATTCAAGTATGCATGCAAGAAGCAATCAAAGGCTCAAAAATAATTCTCATCCTCTCTCAACGATTGCGCAAACATCAATCAAGATCTAATGACCGCGCGAAAATGAAATCCTGGTAAGATACTGGACAAAACAAAGGTAAAGTTAAAAAATTAATTACGAGGGTATAACACATTGGATAATCATTCCCCCTTTTGGCTTAATCAAGATTAATAAAATCTAATGATGCATCTTTTTGGTTATTAAGTATGCAGTTACAGGAGATCTGACGGTTGCGCTCTGTTTAAAATGAGATCGGACGGAAGCACTTAAACATGATAAAGCAACCTGACAAATATCGATAAGAGATCCAATAGTAGCGCTTCATTGATGTTTGATCCCACAATGCGCGTTGGAAAAAAGTGATCAAAGATTAGTCTTAAAGGTTTCCCCTGTTGAATGATTAATTAAATTGCATGTTAATCAAGTTTAATACATGGGTCTCAAGACATTGGCGGTTGCGCTAATCCTTTCCAAGATCTGATGGTAGCGCATGAATCAAAGACCAAAGTATTAAAGCAATACCAATAATCCAACGATAGCGCTCCATCAAGGTTAAAAAGATCTAACGACATCGAACAAGTCAAAGTCAACATAAAGGAATACAAATAAAACTAATCCATAGGGTATCTTTCGATGGATCCAACGGATGCGCTTCATCTCAAATCAATCCAACGATAGCGCGCGCTCTAAAGGTAAACCAAAAGGTAAGCTTAAATTGACACTTGATTAATTAAATCCTAAAACATAGTCAACAATGCTTTAAACCCATCATTAATTACCATCCTTATTGGTCGAAATTAAAAATGTTGAAGGATATCATCGATTGTGCAAACATCGATCAAGATCTGATGACCGCGCGAAAATGAAATCCTGGTAAGATACTGGAAAAAACAAAAGTAAAGTTAAAAAATTAATTACGAGGGTATAACACATTGGATAATCATTCCACATTTCGGCTTAATCAAGATTAATAAAATCTAATGATGCATATTTTTGGTTATTAAGTATGCAGTTACAAGAGATCTGACAGTTGCGCTCTGTTTAAAATCAGATCATACGAAAGCGCTTAAACATGATAAAACAACCTGATAAGGATCAATAATAGATCCAATAGTAGCGCTTCATCGATGTTTGATACCACAATGCGCGTTGGCAAAAAGTGATCAAAGATTAGTCTTAAAGGTTTCCCCTATCGAATGATTAATTAAATTGCATGTTAATCAAGTTTAATACACGGGTCTCAGGACATTGGTGGTTGCGCTAATTCTTTCCAAGATCTTATGGTAGCGCATGAATCAAAGACCAAAGTATTAAAGCAATACCAATAATCCAACGATAGCACTCCGTCAAGGTTAAAAATATCCAACGACATCGATCAAATCAAAGTCAACATAATGGAATACAAATAAAACTAATCCATAGGGTATCTTTCGATGGATCCAACGGATGCGCTTCATCTCAAATCAATCCAAAAGTAGCGCGCACTCTAAAGGTAAACCAAAAGGTAAGCTTAAATTGACACTTGATTAATTAAATCCTAAAACATATTTAACAAGGCTTTAAACCCGTCATTAATTACCATCCTTATTGGTCGAAATTAAAAAGGTTCGGAGCATGTTTTCTTTCAGATAACTAACCTGCAAGTTTTAAAAATATCCAAGGTTGCAATAGAACATAGGTACATCCAACGGCTATGCTTGATCATGGTTGAATCAGGGAAGCTAAGGACATTCGAGATAATAATGGCAGGCACTCACACCAAGAACTGAATCTTGTGAAGATATCGAGGGTGATTTCTGCCTAAGTAAAATATAATCAATCCCCAAGATCTAGTTATAGTTTGGGGCTGAGGTGGCATGATATTCAAAATGGGAGTCATCCCCATTACAAGATTGAAAACAGTACAAGATTGACAATGCATGTATCAAGAGTTTTGCTCGTGTGATGGAGAACAATGATCGGACCCCATGGATAATGGTCAATTTGTTTCACAAAGCACATAGGTTACAGTATAAAGGCCTACCTAGAAATAACAGATGGAATAATAACCTTGGGAAGCTAGTATGTCTAAAAGTTTACTTCTCCTCAGATTTGATGGCTTGGCTGGTGGTGGCATATGATGAAAGAACGAGGACATTTCGAGACAATAAGGATCGACCCGTGTTCAGTATTAAGGTCAAACACATTTAGAAGGTTTTCAAGTTGACAGAGTATACCACCTTTCTGATAGAAAAGGTAATCAAACATCAATCTCAAATGGTTACAGATATGGAAGTTTTTAAAACCTTGTTTGATACACATGAGAAAATAGAAAAGGAATTCCCAATTAGGAAAAATGCTTTTAGGCCATGGGTCCAAGATTTATGTGATATGATAAACATAGTTTTGGGAGTATAGGATCTTAGTAGAATAACTAAAAGGGTTTTATATTTAGTTGCACAATGAAATAGGGAATATAACACCCCAATATATGCCTAGGAATTAGAGTTAAGTACCCAGATGCATAAAAAAATGGTAGAATTAAGAAAAACAATTTTCAAACAAAGGCAAGAGATGCCCCATTTTTCTCAATATTCAATTTTTATCCATCTAATAGCTTGTCAATTGGGAGAAGAAGCCAGGAAAAGAGTGAAAGCTATTGACAACCCCTATGTCCAAAATAGTTTCTAGAGAATACACGAAGGACAAACTCACTTTGGCTGGTTCTATGACTGTTGAGAAACAACACACCCCCACTAAAAAAAAATGAAATTCCATCCTTTGAAAATATTTAATTTTCATTTTTTCGTAGGGACCCTCTTGAGTTTTTCAGGGTTTTGTTGGCAATTTTGGGTACTTTGGGTACATTGCCTTTGCTCAAGTATATAAGTTGTCATTGATGTCAAGAAGCTTTTGAAGGAATTTGATTTGATGTCAAATAATTTGTTTTGATGAAGGTTACGACATGACAGTTTCAAAAGTCTTTTGCAAACCCCAAGCTAACAGGTTCAAGAGAAAGAGCTCGCAGTGAAAAAGTGTCGTGATATCGCGACATGTCAAGTTTTCATGACCCGAAGAAAATAAAAGCGCTAAGGAGAAAAAGTGTCACGATATCGCGACATGTCGGGTTTTCGTGACCTGAAGAATAGAAAAGAGCTGAGGAAAAGTATCGCAATATCACGACATGTCGCATTTTTGTGACTTAAGCAGGAGAGAGAAAGCAAGTTAGAAAAGTGTCGCGATATCGTGACATGTCGCATTTTCATGACTTAAGTAGGAGAGAGAAAGCAAGTTAGAAAAGTGTCGTGATATCGTGACATGTCGTAATTTCATGACTCAAAGAGCAAAGAAAACATACGAAAGCTGAAAGCGTCGTGATTTCGTGACAGGTTGCAAAGAAAACATACGAAAAGTTGATAGCGTCGCAATTTCGGGACGGGTTACAAGGAAAGCGTACGAAAGCTGAAAGCATTGTGATTTCGTGACGGGTTGCAAAGAATGCGTACGGATGCAGAAAGTGTCATGATTTCATGACAGGCAAAAAAGAAAGCAGACGAAAGCAGAAGTGTCATGATTTCACGACAGAAACTGAAATCAGGTCTTCTATAGGAGAAGTTTCACGATTTCATGACAAAAGCAAAGAGGAAGGTTATGAAGATAGAAGTGTCACGATATCACAACAGAAGTGAAGACGAAGTCTACAGAGGCAGAAGTGTCACGATTTTGTGAGAAAAGCAGAAAGGAGGTCGACGAAGGGAGAAGTGTAGCGATATCGCGACAAAAGCAAAGTTGATGCTGGCAAAGATAGAAGTGTCGCGATATCGCAACAAGAGCTTAGTAGAAGTCGACAAAGGCTGAAGTGTCATGATATCGCGACAAAATCCAAAATAAAGTATACGATTGCAAAGGTGTCGTGATATCACGACATGTAGTTTCACGACAAAAGCTACAGAAGAGTTATAGAGGCAGTTGAAGCTAACAAAGTTAAATGTGAGCCGACGAAGATTAGGGTTTGCAGTCGACAAAGTTTAGGGTTGTGCAGCCGACTAAATATCAGGGTTACAGCCGACTAAGATTAAGGTTTTGATCTTGAAAGTGTTATTATAAAAGACAGGTTGTTTTGAAGAGTTGGAGGTGTTGTTGGTGGTGATGTTCATAGATAGAGCACAGAGTGAGAAGTTCGATCGTCGAGAGCAGAGTGTAAAATTTTATCGAAGTGTGCAGAGTGAGCGAAGAGTCATGGTGAATTTTTCTAAGTGCCGCTGTGATTGCGCAAACAGTGCAAAGGTTGAAGTTCGACCAAGTGCGGTTGTGAGTGTGCAGAAAGAGCAGAGGGCGTAGAGAGCACAAAGGGCAAAGACGAACGCAGAGTGCTGTTGTATGAGGACAGAGGTGCACTGGTTCTTTGAGAAGAACCTAAGGATATATTTGGCAAGTCTTTGAGAAGGCTTGTGTGCAGAGGATTGATTTTTTCAAGTGTTGGACAGATTTGACAGACATAGGAAGACTTGTACTAGACCGACTGACTATGTTTGGTACAGGTTGCTGAGCTGCTGTGGACGTGATCATAGAAGGCGAGGAGGTCTCTTAGGCTAAGCATTGAGGACAGGAGGTCTTCGGTGGAAAGGAGTTCCACGTGCTGGCAAGAGGTAGAGGCAGTTGATCTTTTGAGGGATCATTTCTAGAGTAGAGGGGAAGGTATCTCCTTTGAGCAAAGGCTCATAAATTTTGATTGGGGGAAGGTATCTCCTTTGGGCCGAGGCTCATAAACATTGTAATTGGGAAGGATTCCCAAAGAACTTTGAGATAACTTTTAGAGAAAAGTTTTGTGGATGTAGCCTGACCATTATGGGTGAACCACGTTAAAATTGGTGTCACTTTGTGGATGATATTGTGCATTGCTTTGATATTGCTTTGGGTATATTGCTTTATTGTTTTGAAGTATAAAGGAAAAATTAAAAAGAGGTCTTATACTGTTCACCCCCCTCTCAGTATAAGCTTATGTTTTTCGGGTTTTAATTCCAAATTTTGCTTGCACCCTTTTTCAAACTTCGCCTACATCAAAGTGTCCAAGTAGACTTGCATATGGCATTGATTTCAATTTAGAAATAGCAGTTTCTATTTTTGGCCAACAAACTTCTAAATGCATTTTCCCTTAATCCGTGATGAATTTTAAAGTTCCGTTTGCAGATTTGGATACCCTTTGGGCTTATTTAGATGCTTGTAAAGTTTCATCAAATTCTGGGCACTTTGAATTTTCATCATTTTTCTACACCATGTGAAGCTGATCATTCTCGAGCAATTTAAAATTCATTTTTCAAATGTTAAAATTATTTCTGAGTAAGGAAGATCCTTCACCAATATGTAAAAATGCCAAATACATATGGACAAAGTCACTGGAGTCAACCTACAATTTTTGGAGAATTTGCAAAGTGGAAGAAAAGCTTGAGGGAAATGTCGCGATATCGCGACATGTTCCATTTTCGGACCTGTCTCATTTTCGCGAGAGAAAAAGCTTGGAAGAAAATCTTGAGGGAAATGTCACGATATCGCGACATGTTCCATTTTACTGAAAATGTATTGGACATGTTCCATTTGGACATGTCTCATTTTGCGAGGGCAAAAGCTTGGAAGTAAAGCTTGAGGGAAATGTCACGATATCGTGACATGTTCCATTTTGTGAGGGAAAAGCTTGGAATGAATGTGAAGGAAATGTCAGGATATCGTGACATGTTCCATTTTAGAACTAAAAGATTCGACATGTTCCATTTTGGAGGAAAAGCTTGGAAGAATGAAGTGAAGGAAATGTCGCGATATCGTGACATGTTCCATTTTCGTGAGGGCAAAAGCTTGAAAGAGATGAAGTGAAGGAAATGTCACGATTTCGTGACATGTTCCATTTTCGTGAGGGCAAAGCTTGAAAGAGATGAAGTGAAGGAAATGTCACGATTTCGTGACATGTTCCATTTTTGCGAGCAAAAGCTTGAAAGAAATGAAGTGAAGGAAATGTCACGATTTCGTGACATGTTCCATTTTCATGAGGCAAAAGCTTGAGAAGACATGAAGTGAAGGAAATGTCATGATTTCATGACATGTTCCATTTTTGTGAGGGAAAGCTTGGAAGAGATGAAGTGAAGGAAATGTCACGATTTCGTGACATGTTCCATTTTCACGAGGGCGAAAGCTTGGAAGAGATGAAGTGAAGGAAATGTCACGATTTCGTGACATGTTCCATTTTGCGAGGGCAAAAGCTTGGAAGAGATGAAGTGAAGGAAATGTCACGATATTCGTGACATGTTCCATTTTCGAGGAAGCTGGAAAAGAGGAAATGTCAGATATGTGACATGTTCCATTTTGTGAAGGAAAGCTTGGAAGAAAGAAAGGAAATGTCGCGATATCGCGACATGTTCCATTTTTATGAAGGCACAAGCAAGGAAGAAGTAACTTGAGGAAAATGTCGCGATATCGCGACATGTTTGGATTTATATTCATTTTGCAAAATTTGGCCATTCTTTAAATTTTTCATCACCCATCCAAAGGAAGTGGAAGCTTTTCGACATAGTCCAAACCCTAGAAATATTTAAATGAAAAAATTAATTAATTTAAAAAGTTCTAATCTTTGCTTTTCTTTTGTAGAAAGTGATTCGACAGTTACATTCATGGCAGAAGTAATGGCGAGAAAGATAGACAAACCTAAATTTTGGCACAAATCAAGCGAGGAATTAATGAGATGCTCGAGGTTTGGAAAGATAAAGATAAGAGATGCCGGGAAGTCAGTGACTCATCCAGATTTTGCAGATCTGGGCGCAAATACAGACTTTAAGGAATTTTTCGATGGATGCATTTGCCAAGAAAATTTATGGCAAAAGTAATGGCGGGTAGAGAATCTCGACTCGAACCAAACAAAGGCAGTTGTGCGAGGATGGAAGGCCTCGGAAGTCAGTGACTCATCCGAATTTTGCAGAAGAATTAATGAGATGCTCTGACGGCTTATCGAAAGATAAAGATACATTTACACATGGTGCCCATTTGATGAGGATAAAACCAAGTCTTATCTTCTCCATTTATGGCAAGATCCACACGAAGATTTTTAGAGTGATTAGGGTTTATCGAAACTCTATATAAAAATACCTTATATTGTAAAGCCTCGACGGTGGGATTTTTATGATAAGATTTAGATATTTGGAAGAAGATATTTTGAAAAGATCAGGGTCTATCTTGAGTCTATATATACTTCTTTTGAATGTAAAGTCCGGATGCGAAAACTTGGAATAAAAGACATTTTAGCAATTTCTTGCAAATCTTGTTTGAATGCTTTGTTCTGTACCTGGGGTTGGTGTGACATCATTTTTCTGTGATAGCATGGCCAGGAGCCTAATCTCTTTCGGATTGCGATAAGTGCATCTTCTTTTGTTTTCGTCTCGCTAAGGTTTATTTATTTTAGTTGTAAATCTGTGTTATCAAGATTGAATATGCTACTAGGCTTCATTCCATTTGTTGTATGCTAGGGAAAATTAGAGATTTAAGGTTCAGGTCTGTTCTAATTGCTCTATCCTCACTGCGCGAGCTAGGCTGCTGGTGAGAGATACCAGTTGACACCGACTTCCCTTCTATTTATGATTTTCTTTCAGATCTATGTCATCTCCGTCTTATGCTCTTAGTAGAAGGTGATCTTAGAAAGCTGGACACCTTCCTCTTTGATTGGTTTTATTGTGAAGCTAAATAGTGTAACTGAAATTGGTAGTTTTGATTTTGCAACTAAGTTAGATAAGCTTCTCTTTTCTGCCCTACCCTACTCTCTCTGTTCCACCGTTAAATGATCCATTTTTATTTTCTTTCAAATTTGTCTTTTATTTAATCTGCTAAAGCATAAAGAGCTATATCAAAGAACTCATTGTAAATCCGATTGTCAACAAAGATAACAACCGCTAAACATTATTGAACGAAGGTCGAACCCATTGTAAGGTAACAGACAGTCCACTTGAAACTATTCCAGAAGCGAAAAAGAGTGAATAGCCATTCGACCCAACTCTGTAACTCACACCTTGGATAACCAACAAGATCCTAAAGTGAGTGGGATTTATCCCGTATAAGTGTTATTGGTATTTTATGCTCATTCTTCATGGGGTGTGTATGAAAGACGAACCAACATTTAAAATTGGTGCTAGAAGGAGGGCCGACCGAACTCCGTTCTATATTTGTTAAGGATTGTAAGTTGCTTGTGTAAAGCTGGATTCTACCTACAGAGTAACCAGGTCCCACTCCAGAGCTGGAGAGCTCCTTGTGCCTGAGTTGGAAACCCCAAGGAGAAGTAGCCTCAGAAGGGCCAAGTCTTTGTCCAACATAGTTTTATCACCACTTGTAGTTCCTCCAACTGCAACTCAAAATATTATCGTTAATCAGGTAGTAATGGCAAACTGGTTGGGTTCCACTGCTTTGAATATCCCTGGTGCAGCGCATGATTTACCCAGAAATCCTGAGAAGTATCTTCCTACCTACAAACATGATGGAATCAGAACAGCAGAAGAACACCTAGTGGCATTTAAAAATGCTCTAAAGTTGTTGAATGTGCAACATGAAGATGTGGCTTGTAGGTTATTCCCATTCACTCTCCAGGAGGGAGCATACGATTGGTTTTTGAATCTTACTAATGACTCTATTACTAGTTGGAATGACCTGGAGAAAATTTTTGTATCACAATTTGGTGAAGTGATTGACCCCAGTGTGTTATATCAACAGTTTTCCAGCATTAAGAGAGAAATCAATGAGACTGTCAGATCTTTCAACGTCAGGTTTCAAAAAGCTTATGGTAGATTGACGGGTCATTATGTGCCAACTGCAGATCTAGCATTGGAAATTTTTAGGAATTCCCTAGATCCAGTGACCTCTGTTTTCCTGAAGAGAGATGCTAATATTACTAATCTAACAGAGGCTTATAGAGAAGCTTTGGTTCTTGAAAGACAATTGGGACCTCAACCTTTGAACGCTCCTCTAATTCCCTTTGTTACACAAAATACCCCTATTTTGAATCCCATCCCACATCAAATGATGTTTCCAGCATACCAAACTCCACCGATAGGAAATCCATTGGCTGTGACACATGCTGAACATGTACAGAATACAGAGAAAGAATCTGATAAAACAAGAGTTGAGGAAGTCTCAAAGATGGTCCAAAAGTTGGCAAATGACTTTTTGAGTTTCAAAAGGCAAGTGTCCACCGGGGAAAACTCAAATAGATTTTCTTATCAACAGAATAGATTCACTAGACCACCATATGAACCCAACAAGGATTATAAAGGTAAGGGACATGAAGTGAATATTTGTGACTTGGCTTTGCCTAACTGGTGCAGGATACATGGAACATCTCAGCATGGGGAATTGGATTGTTTGGAGTTCTGCAATGCCTTTGAAGCTCTATCTGGTGAGTTGGTTTTTCCTGAAAATCAAAGAAATGTTGATGGTCCAAGTTCATCCAAACATAGTGCAGCTATGGTGTTAGATTCATTCACTTTTCTAGATGAGTCAGAGAATGTCATGGAGATACCTATGGATGAAGTGCAAGCTTTTCAACAGTATAGAAGGGACAACTACAATCTCAGGAACAAAAATCCGGAGCCTAATACTACGTCTACACCTCCAGATAACTCCCATAATGTTCCTCCAGATCCATCTCCAAATAATAACCCACCTCCACCCAAGGGAGGAGATCCAAGAGTACCAGATGGATTTGTTGCTCCACTCAATAAGGGATACAATATAGTGGAGGATATGAAGAAGATCAAGGCTAACATCACTCTTCATGAGTTGGCTCAAATTATTGAACAAAGGGATAATTTGATTAAGACATACTCTGAGCCTACTGCCAAACCTCTAGAAAAGGGGAAGAAGATAGCAAATGCAAATATGGCCATGTATAAAGAAAAGACTGAAGTTCTGCCTTTCCTGCTAACTATCCGTATATTTGGAAAAAATTTACACAACTGTCTGGTGGATTCTGGTGCTTCAGCCAATGTCATGCCTCTAGCCATTTGTCAACAGTTGGGTTTAACCCCTATGAAGTCTGAGAGAAGAGTCATCCAATTGGATAAAACTGAGGTTAAGGTGGTAGGTGAACTTCAAAGTATACACATCCAGCTAGCATCTGAGCCGAGAGCACAACACAAAATTGACATTCAGGTGGTAGATATTCCTGTGGGATACGGAATGCTTCTGAGCAGAGATTGGTCAAAGTCTTTGAATGGGTACTTGGCGACTGATTTTTCACATATGTGGTTGCCCTGGAAAGGTGTTGCCAATCAGTTGAGAATCGAAAGAGAACCTAGATATAAACACGTGATCACTGAGTATAATGCCAAGAATGAGGTTGTAAACCATGTTGATACAGATATTGGAGTTTATAATTTGACAACTGAGAAGGTGAGACCAGTTACAGCTCTAACAAATCACAACAATGATATTTGGACATTACACATTGATGGGGTTAAATCTAAGCAAGGCTCAGGTGAAAGAGCAAATTATGAAAATTCTACTAGAGGGATAAAAATTGAAATCTTGGATATTGGAGCAGTAGAGCAACCACAAAATGTTCAAGTCATTAAGAACTATGACGTACAAATAAAATATGATCTCTTTGAGTTGTTACATAAATCTGAAGATGTGATGATCTGGTTCTATAAAGGCCTTAAGGTATTTGATCCTGGGGTTTTTGGGTGAAGGACTTGCAGATTTGGTGTTTCTGTGGGACAAGATCTATAAAAAAAAAAGGGAAGACGGTAAACACACCAAGTCTTTCCCAGGTAGCAAAAATTTTGGGAAGCATAATCTAGAGTGCATTTCGTCAACAGGACTTGAAAGGTATTTTTCTAAATTTACCTGCAAATGGTCAATTTTTTGAGGCATTATTTCTCTGCTTTTCCATCTGCTACATTTTTTGAGTGATTGAAGGGACTTTGTGCATATGTATATATTGTAAATAAAGTTTGAAGTAGTGTGTTTTTATTTGGTTTTATTTAAAGTTTGAAGTATTGTGTTTTATCTTTTGAGGTCTGTGCAATTTTGTCTTTAACTGGTGGCCTTTTTTCCCTCCTCTTTAGCTTTTAAATCCTGTTTGTTTGAGTTTTTGCCTAAACAAAGAAAACACAAATCAACATTTAAAATTGGCCTAGTGTGTTTTCATTTTGTTTTATTTTTGTTAAGAGATAGTCTGCTAGAGCTAAAAAGTGGAACTACTTGTTATTTAGAACAACAGTAGAAAGATAATTGGATTTTGTATCTTGCTTGCCACAATTATTTTGATTATAAAGAAACTACTATACTGTTTGGCTGAAGAACTCCCAGGGAATCCAAGAAAAGTTGGTCATGAGAGGGGAATCTGATTCATAAAATTATTTTAAGTGTCCAAAGAAGCTATTGGTACCTGGGCTGAAGCGGTTAGTCGATCAATTGCTCGATCAATGAAATATAAAAAAAATTCTAGCAAGGCTTTCCAGATATCGGTATCTTTCAAAAAAGGAAAGAGAAGGTGAAAGTTGGGCAAGCCAACATAAAACTGGCACTCTTTTCTACAAAAAAAAAAAGAGAAAAGGTTATGTGATAGAAAGAGATAGCCAAGGCTCCCGAAGGATACATCTCAAACGTGTTCACCAAGCTATAGATGCCACCTCATAGTTGTGATCAGGGTCTCGAAAATCTAAAGAGTAACTCTGTCGGGGTTGTAAAAGGCTAAACTAGTAAACAAAGCTCTACTCGGTTTCCCCTACACAATCTAAATAGCTGATCAATCCATAGTAAGCATTTGAAGCCCCGGTCATCCTTGAAGGAAGGTTTATACACTTATAATCGCACATCATAATCTTCCTTAAGTGGTTCAACCTAGTATGTCCTTGGGAAACTTTAACAGCTAGCAGATAGTAGTTAAGTCATTTTAGAAAATATTTGTGGCAAAGCATGGTACATAGTCTAAATTGTTTTGAAACTAGAGTTCTGGATTCTAAATAGTGCTACTATTTTCCCCATGAGATATCGCCATTTGTTGAGAAGCAACACACCCCCACTAAAAAAATGAAATTCCATCCTTTGAAAATATTTAATTTTCATTTTTCCGCAAGGACCCTCTTGAGTTTTTCGGGTTTTAATTCCAAATTTTGCTTGCATCCTTTTTCAAACTTCGCCTACATCAAAGTGTCCAAGTAGACTTGCATATGGCATTGATTTCAATTTAGAAATAGCAGTTTCTATTTTTGGCCAACAAACTTCTAAATGCATTTTCCCTTAATCCGTGATGAATTTTAAAGTTCCGTTTGCAGATTTGGATACCCTTTGGGCTTTTTTAGATACTTGTAAAGTTTCATCAAATTCTGGGCACTTTGAATTTTCATCATTTTTCTACACCATGTGAAGCTGATCATTCTCGAGCAATTTAAAATTCATTTTTCAAATGTTAAAATTATTTCTGAGTAAGGAAGATCCTTCACCAATATGTAAAAATGCCAAATACAGATGGACAAAGTCATTGGAGTCAACCTACAATTTTTGGAGAATTTGCAAAGTGGAAGAAAAGCTTGAGGGAAATGTCGCGATATCGCGACATGTTCCATTTTTGGACCTGTCTCATTTTCGTGAGAGAAAAATCTTGGAAGAAAATCTTGAGGGAAATGTCGCGATATCGCGACATGTTCCATTTTAAAAAGATATGACATGTCATTTCGCTCATTTGAGCAAAAGCTTGGAAGAAAAGCTTGAGGGAAATGTCGATATTGACGACATGTTCCATTTTCAAAAAAAGAAAACTTGAAGAAAGTGAGGAAATGTCGGATGTGGACATGTTCCATTTTCGTGAGGAAATAAATGAAGGAAATGTCGCGATATCGTGACATGTTCCATTTTGTGAGGAAAAGCTTGAAGAGATGAAGTGAAGGAAATGTCACGATTTCGTGACATGTTCCATTTTGCGAGGGCAAAGCTTGAAAGAAATGAAGTGAAGGAAATGTCACGATTTCGTGACATGTTCCATTTTCATGAGGGAAAAGCTTGGAAGAGATGAAGTGAAGGAAATGTCGCGATTTCGTGACATGTTCCATTTTCGCGAGAGCAAAGCTTGAAAGAGATGAAGTGAAGGAAATGTCACGATTTCGTGACATGTTCCATTTTTGAGGGAAAGCTTGGAAGAAATGAAGTGAAGGAAATGTCATGATTTTGCGACATGTTCCATTTTCGAGAGGAAGAAAGCTTGGAAGAAATGAAGTGAAGGAAATGTCACGATTTTGCGACATGTTCCATTTTCACGAGGAAAGCTTGGAAGAGATGAAGTGAAGGAAATGTCACGATTTCGTGACATGTTCCATTTTCACGAGGGAAAGCTTGGAAGAGATGAAGTGAAGGAAATGTCACGATTTCGCGACATGTTCCATTTTTGAGAAAAAAGAAGGAAATGTGAATTGTGACATGTTCCATTTGCGCGAGGAAAGCTTGGAAGAAATGAAGTGAGGGAAATGTCACGATATCGCGACATGTTCCATTTTCGTGAAGGCACAAGCAAGGAAGAAGTAACTTGAGGAAAATGTCGCGATATCGCGACATGTTTGGATTTATATTCATTTTGCAAAATTTGGCCATTCTTTAAATTTTTCATCACCCATCCAAAGGAAGTGGAAGATTTTCGACACAGTCCAAACCCTAGAAATATTTAAATGAAAAAATTAATTAATTTAAAAAGTTCTAATCTTTGCTTTTCTTTTGTAGAAAGTGATTCGACAGTTACATTCATGGCAGAAGTAATGGCGAGAAAGACAGACAAATCTAAATTTTGGCACAAATCAAGCGAGGAATTAATGAGATGCTCTGACGGTTTGTCGAAAGATAAAGATAAGAGATGTCGAGAAGTCAGTGACTCATCCAGATTTTGCAGATCTGGCCACAAATACAGACTTTAAGGAATTTTTCGGTGGATACATTTGCTGGGAAAATTTATGGCAAAAGTAATGGCGGGTAGAGAATCTCAACTCGAACCAAACAAAGGCAGTTGTGCGAGGATGGAAGGCCTCGGAAGTCAGTGACTCATCCAAATTTTGTAGAAGAATTAATGAGATGCTCTGACGGCTTATCGAAAGATAAAGATACATTTACACGTGGTGCCCATTTGATGAGGATAAAACCAAGTCTTATCTTCTCCATTTATGGCAAGATCCACATGAAGATTTTTAGAGTGATTAGGGTTTATCGAAACTCTATATAAAAATACCTTATATTGTAAAGCCTCGATGGTGGGATTTTTATGATAAGATTTAGATATTTGGAAGAAGATATTTTGAAAAGATCAGGGTCTGTCCTGAGTCTATATATACTTCTTTTGAATGTAAAGTCCGGATGCGAAAACTTGGAATAAAAGACATTTTAGCAATTTCCTGCAAATCTTGTTTGAATGCTTTGTTCTGTACCTGGGGTTGGTGTGACATCATTTTTCTATGATAGCGTGGCCAGGAGCCTAATCTCTTTCGGATTGCGATAAGTGCATCTTCTTTTGTTTTCGTCTCGCTAAGGTTTATTTATTTTAGTTGTAAATCTGTGTTATCAAGATTGAATATGCTACTAGGCTTCATTCCATTTGTTGTATGCTAGGGAAAATTAGAGATTTAAGGTTCAGGTCTGTTCTAATTGCTCTATCCTCACTGCGCGAGCTAGGCTGCTGGTGAGAGATACCAGTTGACACCGACTTCCCTTCTATTTATGATTTTCTTTCAGATCTATGTTATCTCTGTCTTATGCTCTTAGTAGAAGGTGATCTTAGAAAGTTGGACACCTTCCTCTTTGATTGGTTTTATTGTGAAGCTAAATAGTGTAACTGAAATTGGTAGTTTTGATTTTGCATCTAAGTTAGATAAGCTTCTCTTTTCTGCCCTACCCTACTCTCTCTGTTCCACCGTTAAATGATCCATTTTTATTTTCTTTCAAATTTGTCTTTTATTTAATCTGCTAAAACATAAAGAGCTATATCAAAGAACTCATTGTAAATCCGATTGTCAACAAAGATAACAACCGCTAAACATTATTGAACGAAGGTCGAACCCATTGTAAGGTAACAGACAGTCCACTTGAAACTATTCCAGAAGCGAAAAAGAGTGAATAGCCATTCGACCCAACTCTATAACTCACACCTTGGATAACCAGCAAGATCCTAAAGTGAGTGGGATTTATCCCGTATAAGTGTTATTGGTATTTTATGCTCATTCTTCATGGGGTGTGTATGAAAGACGAACCAACAGTGACCACTTTCTAGTGGAAATCCATTGGGTTTTAACTGGCATGGTTCCTGAGAGATTAGGGCCAGAAGTAAGGGCTTTAATCAAAGAAAAGGATATTGGAGATTTCTTTTTCACATAAGGTTTTACATATATCAGACTATATGGGGCTAAAATTCACCCTAATTTATTACCAAAGTATTGCCCATTATCCCTAGCAGCTTTGGAATTATGCAGGCAAGTGGCCGAAGAGGCTAAGATGAGGTTTGTGAAGAAACATGGAAAGGTCCCCTAACTCGATGTTCCCTATCATTTTGGATATTTATATTTTTTGGCTACCCTTACCTGCTCAAGATATTGTTTGAATTGGATAACAGGGGATTCGATGAGATAACTTGGAGATTTTATGACCCAAAAGGAACATACAACAAAATGATGTTAAAAAGGGAATACGCCCGAATTCTGCATCGTGAAGATGCTTTTGAGGAAAGCTTATTGGAAGCTATGGAAAAATTATTATATTTGCATAGAGTATGGGATGATTCCCTCCTGAAAATAGGGGTAGAACACAGGTTTGTTAAGCCTATGATTACCCCACAGAATTAAGAAGTCTTTAAGAAGGTTCAATAGATGTTGTAGCACCTATTTTACCAGGGGCAGATCAAGAAATTAGAGAATAGCATTTTTTCTAAGAGGTATTATTGAGTGCCCTATTAGTTGTGCTATTGTATCCCCTTCTGTGTCTATTTTTCTTTCTCATTTTCTTATTCTTCCCTTTGCTTTGCAGGATTGTGATAGGAAAGTGTTCAAGAAGTTGAGATCATTTCCTACCTTTTTGAGCCTGATATTTAGAGACCCTGCTGTTACCATATTGGAACAAGGATAGTAGGAGAGACCTGTTATATTATTTGAATATGATATTTTCATTGTATTGATATATTTCCTTTGAGAAAAACAGAGTTAAAAGGCATTCTACCCACTCTACATGTAAACTTTATGAAATCAATACAATTCTGAGTCTCTTTTCTATTATATCTTTTGTCTTAGCTCCGTGTGTCACTGTGTAATGGTTTACATTATTTGAACGCATTATATACATTTCTATCATTGGTTAACTCTTAGTTTTATTGTGATATTCGAATAAGACTAAGAATGCCAATTTTTCTCCTCCCCTTCTTTCTGTTTCATGATAGAATTGTTGTTAAATTGCTATAATAGCCCAATGAATCTAGGCATCGGTCTACATAAGGCATAACAAATGGTTGTTTTCATGCTTGGTAATTTTAATACATATAGTATAATATAAATTTGGAGCATGTAATTAGATTTTTAGTCATAAAATTACCGTTGGGGTTTCCTTACCCGTTCTGTAGTTTTCTTTAGCAATATTTGTGTTTAGTAGAACAATGAGGTAGGCCAACCAAAGCCTATAATATCTCGTTGGTTTCAAATAGATTCTTGTATCATGTCAATTGAAATCCTACGAATGCAAGAGTCAGTTCCAACAGGATTATAGTTAGTCGGTTGGTTCAAGAAAAGAGACATATAGTTTATCTTTAGGATGATTTATTAGTAGATATGGAGAGTAGCAACTACTATAGGAATCTATACTATAGGGTGGTTCCTCCAGATCAAAGATAACCTTTGCTCACTAGGACATGATATCGATCTCATTTTAGGGAAACATTAGTGACTAGGGATTCACAATAGTCTATACAATGTCCACCTCGTCTTGTAATGCGTAGGACAAAGACCTAGAACTATGAGCTCTTTGATCAGAGTTTTTTATGAGAAGCATGAGTGGGATGAGAGCATCAATTTTCTCTATTAGGTGTCTCTTCTAGATGGATTAATATGAGTGCACTGTTTTGGGTGATTGTGGTGAACCAGACTGATGATGATGGTTTTGATATATATCTAACTATATGTTGATGTTTTGGTTCATTGATGGTGTCTAAGTTTATGTGATATGAAATTTTATGTAAAATTATTGGTTGATGAATTTGATGATGTGATGTGATGATGATGTTTTATGATGTATATGATGTGTGTCTATGCTTGTATAAATTAATTTGGAATTGATTTAGATTTTTTACCAAATTATTTTAATTTGAAAAGATCCAAGGGTGAATTGGATGTGATCCTAACCAAAATTTTGAAAAGAAATCTTCACAAGGAGAAATATTATGGGAAGAATTTTATTAGGAGAATTAAGGTAAATGAAGTGTTCTTAGGTCGATTTCGAGGAATTTTGGTCATGGTTTGAAAATTTTGATTTTTAATGTTTTAATGATGAGAATTTTGATTATGAAATAAATTTATTAAAATTTGAAAATTATTAAACTATCATGATTGGAGATATGTGTCTTGTTAGTATATGTTTATAGATACCTCTAGGATGGGTTTCCTAGGGTAAGGTAGAGGGGAAGCATTTTTCATGAAATTATTTCCTTTGCAAAAAATGAGGGAGATACATGCATCCAATTTTGTTTAATATTTTATCCCTTTTAAACAAGGTGTTCAAAAGGCATACTGCTATGCTCATCATTTTGGAGAATCTTCTTGGAAGTACTTCCAAATTAATATTTATTGATATGGTATCATTAGCCCCTAATAAGTGGCCTATTAGCTTGATTAATGGATAAGCATTTAGGTGGATTTAACCAATATTTTTGATCTCATTGCTTTTGATTTCTTGGAAATTTCATGCATGTATAATTTTGTTTGCTTTTCCTAGAGAAATTAGCTTTGCTTGGAGGACTTAGTTAGCATTGCCTAAAGGACTTGGTTAGTATTGCCCAAAGGACTTAGTTTGCATCGGTGTTGCATTGTTAGCCCCTAAGCGATGGCCTACTATATTGAGTAACGGACATGTTCTTTGCCAACTAAGACTGATAGTGTTTTTAGGTAGTTTGTGTTGTTGGATAGTTTATGTCCTTATTGATTTTTATTTTGGATAATCTATATCCATAATAATAGTGTTTTGGATAGCCGGTCCATATAAATATTCTTTGGATAGTTGATATCCTTATAATATAATTATTTTGGATAGTTTATATCTATAGAATGATGCTTTTGAATAGTATATATCCATAGAATGATGATTTTGGATAGTCTATGTCCATATAAAGGTACGCATTTGGATAGTATATGTCTATATAATATAACAGTTTTAGATAATCAATGTCCATAAAGTGATGCTTTGGATAGTCTATGTCCATATAAAGATGTGACTTTGGACAATCTATGTCCATTTTGATATGCTTTTGGATGTGTTTTAACATGCTTTTAGATAGTCTATGTCCATATAAATTAAGTTTTTGGATATTCTATGTCCATATAAAATATATTTCTAGATAGTCTGTCCATTTTGATATTGTTTATATGTTGAATGCCCCTAGTTTTGGGGCTCATTATATAATAATATTAATTGGTTAACATTAGTAGAAGCCTCTAGGTGAATCTTACCATTAGTTTTAGGTGTCATAGACTATCTATTACTTGGCTTATTTTTATAAGATAGGTTTAGTAGGGTCCCTTTTGGGACATATTTGTCTACCATTCCTCTTGATCCCATTATTAGGGCTCATGATAAAATGGGTTGTAATAGTTCCATCATGTGGTGGGACTTAATAAAAGGTCTCAAAAGATGAAGTTAAAAATATTCAATTTTAAAATATTACAATCATACATATTCTTATTATTGAATTCAAGAGCACATGATAAAATACCATCAATAGAAGAGACATGAGGATTCCCTTTTGAGAGATATTCTACCTTAGTTACCTAGCTAAAATGTAAGCTATAATGTGATCTATCCTAACTAGGATCATCATGGGTCACAACTAATCATCTCAACTCCATATGCAAATAACAAGCATATGAAAAAAAAGTAAGTGAATCAACATTCAATCATGTAGAAAGAAATCAAACAATTATTCAAGTATGTATGCAAGAAGTAATCAAAGGCTCAAAGTTGTTGAGTGAGAGAGGATGGGAATTATGTCTTGTAAATTTTTTCAATGTCACATGAAAACTATTGAGAAAAGAATAATTCTCATCCTCTTTTCCTCAAAATATTTAGTTTATGTATTTTTGGAACAAAAGAGAAATGATAAGTTATTCCTTGTATTGATAAGTGAAAGTTGATCAGATAAGGAATAACCCATATTCCCTTCCATATCAAAAAGCATAAGCTAGATATTTTATGAAATACAAACAATCAAAATAAAGCAAAGTCTACTAGCACATGATTCTAATTAGAAAAGAGTATTCATTGCATCCTAGTGGAGAATGTAATATAGTACAAAAATACAAGCCAAAAGTCTTAAGGGCATGGACTTGCTTAGTATTAGTGAACTAGCGCAAGTGCAATGCAAGTGAGCTATCTTGACTAGTCATCATAATTTCATTGTGGAATATCCTAATTGTATATTCTCAAGCAGTCATGCATTTATGCAAAAATAAAATCATGATAGTAAAACTTAAAGCATGGCTATGGATAAATAGATCAAGTATTTTGGGAGAAAAAAGATGAGAATTATTTCTCATAAATATTTTCAACAAAATATCTTTGGGCAAGGAATAATTCTCATCTTCCACCCCACAAAAGGCATGATATATGCATAGACAAACCATGCATTTTATGAAAGGTAACCATGCACTTTACAATAATAAAGTTTACAAAATAATAATAAACTATGTATTTTTTATAAGAAATCAAGAGGATGATAAAATATTTCAAGGAGGCATCGAGGAGGCCTGCTAGATCAATGATATACTATAATTGCAATGCAAGTGATTCTACATTCTAGCTAGGATAATCATCACCTCATTTTGGGATGCCCCACTGTGACTGTATGGGATGGACATACAATCTAAAGTAATCATGCAACATACAATGGTGAATAATCATATAGACAATCCATCATGTACTTAAGCTTATTCATAATTATAAAAATTTAGAAAAAGTTTTATTTGATATCAAAAATTGATGATATAGGATTGCCAACAATGTTCCTTCATCATATTGCCCTGATTTAGTAGGAGAATAAGGTTATGTGATAATATTGATTATTTTCAACACTTAGAAATTTTAATAAACCCTTATACCAAGGAAGAAGGTTTGAAAAAAATATTCCTTATTGGTTGGGTGTATAGGTATGCTTACACTTCCCAAGTGTCAAATAATTATTTCTAACATAAGGATGAATCAGTTTGATCAATTGTTTAGAAATGACCTTTGAAGATACTATATTGATAAAGAGATGAGGTTGAAATTTTTTATTGTTTTATCCTGACTATATCACAAGCATTTAGGGATAATGTTCTCGATTTCTCATTAGTGGTGGGCATATATTCATCTTACACAAACACCCATTAGTGTAGAGAAAACATAAAAATAATCTCTCTAGTGTTTGTAGGACAATGAGGATGATTAATTTATATTCCTAATGGATCCTTATACCGAGGAAAAATATTTCATAGAATTATCTCATGTTGTTGGATGCTCAAGGTAAGAACTTGCCAGTCATCAAATAATTCTATGAACTACTTATCCTAAGTATAGAGATGAATCAAAAGAGGTTATGGAGTGTGGATTAGATCTCTGATATATTCTTACACTGAGGAAACATTTTTTATAGAAAATTCCAATGTTGTTGGATGCCTAAGAGTATTAAGCACTTGCAAGTCTCTAAATCATTCTACCAGTTGCTTCTCCTTAGTGTAGAGGTGAATCACATTATAAAAAGTTTTTTATGTCAAAGGAGAATTATGGGATATTATGGGGGAGAAAATATTTCTAACTCAGACTACCTTTCTTAATGCAATATATAATTTTTCTATGTAATATAAGAGTCATCATAGTGAACTAGCAATGAGATATGTATTCATCATGAATAAGTTTTCTATGTAATATAAGAGTCATCATGGTGTACTAGCAATTGAGAGGCACACTACCTCAACTATTTAACTAAGTGTAATGCAATGTTCTAACTAATATAATTATTGGTCATGATGAACCTCTTGAATCTACATGCAACAAACAACCAATAATAAAGCATATGAACACATGCATATGAATTGGTCATTCAACAAGCAATCAATGCAATTAGACACATGAGAAAGAAAGATACACACATTCAAGCATAGTATATTTTTAAATGCATTATATTTATAGGATCCTTATATTATTTACCATTTAATGAGGCCAAGTGATATGCATCTAATCAAAATTTGGAAGTTACTATGAATGGGCCTAACAAATTGGGTTCAAATTTACCTTTTTTATCTTCTTTTGCATTAGTATTATTTTAATTTTCTTTAAGTACTAAATTGCCTACTTCAAAGGAATGAGGCTGCACCCTATTTCCATATATTTTTTTGAGCCTTCAATGATAGGATCATAGGTTATCTTAGGCATGGATCCAATTTTCATAAAGCAGTTTCAATTGACTAAAGAATACATGGTGTTACTCATTGCCATAGTCACATCCTTGAGAAGGATTCTAAGGGATAAAAATTCTAACTCAAAAGGGAAGATAGCCTTAGTTAAATAAAATAAGGTATAGGATGTAGAACCAACTAGAGTTCATACACTATTGTGATATGCCCATAAAGCAAGGTAGAGTTGCAAATACCCATTCCTATTAGTTTGGTTAATTAGTTTCTTTAATATTTTTTTTATTATCTTATTTGATCCTTCAGCCTAACCATTAACCCATGGGTAATATGGGGTTGACCACTTATGTTGGATTTTAAACTTAGCATGAAGTTTGGTGATATATTTATTTTTAAAATATGGGCCATTCTCAGTGATTATTATGTTAGGGTACCATACCTTGAGAGGAACTAGTTTAAGATGAACTTGGATACGTGAGCTTTAGTGTAAGAGGATAAGGGCATAACATCTACCCACTTGGTCAAGTAATTAGTTGTAGTTTTTATAAACTTGTGTCCATATGAAGATAAGGTTAATTTTTCCTATGATATCTAGCCCCCAAATGGAGAAGGGCCAAGGGGATGTTATAGATTACAATTCTTGGCTAGGTGCATGGATAAGGTTATCATGATTTTGACACTTATTACATTTATGTATGAAATTATGAGCATCACTATGGACAAGAAAGTGTGCCACTTCATTAAAATATATTGATATTACAATATTGTTTCTAAAAATACGTCTTGGGCTACAAAATGGTCTTCCAATATGGAATCCCTTTGCAATACAATTTTTGACACTCCTAATTTCCTTGACCACCTCAAGAGAGGTGGGATTACGTACCACTATTATTTAAGTAGAGTCTCCAAACCTAAAAAACCAAATCACTTATTAGTAGTGATGAGTATCATAAATGCTCTCACTTTAATTCATTTGTCAAATCCAAGACAACATCCTAAGGCTATATGCGATAGAGGTCATTGGAATGGCAACTTAGATATCAGGACTCTAGACTATCCTAAGAAAGTTGAGAATCATAATGTCTTTGCAAAATAAATAAAACTACACTAAATTGCACACTTTGCATGGAAATAAATGCTAACTAATTTGTAAAATTAAACAAGCTAAAATTGAAATATGCTATGCTAATTTTGACTAAATTGAAATAGCAAAAAATAGAAACTAAATACTATAATTGAAATTGCTTTGATAGAATGAAAAGTGCTGAATATAAACTACTGAAATGAAACAAGCTAAACAAAGTTTAAAACAGGAAAAATAATAACTAAATGTTATAATTTAAACTATTGAAACAAAATGAAAAATGCAGAAAATAACTAAGACCAATAGGTTGTGATAAAATATAACATAACATGATTAAAAACATGGGAAGGAAACATAGTTAAAAAATAGGGAAAATAACATATTTTATGCTAAAATTATGTTATTGGAATTAGATGCAAAACAACATTAAAAACCTATAATTACAATTATAGTCCTTCCACTGATCCTGAGAGTGGGCCCTTGCTCCAAGGATTAGAAGAAGGTAAATGATTCAATAGATGCTAAGTCGACTTACAAAGTTAATAAATCATGCAATAAATTGAAACAACCAAATCTAAAAACTACTACACTTTATTGAATAATTCCAAATTTTTACACTTTACCACTTTACTATGTCTACTTAGTCTATTTTCTACTAACTTTCCCAATGGGGCATATAGAAACATTTATAACTAGATCCTAACTTAATTACCTACAAATTGGGGTTAACATACAAATCAATATATTGTTTCATTGATTGCAAAGTACTACAATCAAATCTGACTATTCCAAATTTAGGACAATAGATTAGATCAAATAGATTTTCCTATTTTTGCACCTCCATTCATTGTGGATAGAATTGAAATAGGCCTAGTAAAGATTCATGTTGGATCTTGAACCTCTAGCTCTCCATTTTCACCATGAAATTAGATTTAATTCTATTATATTGTAAATGCAGCCTGACTACAGTACTTCGAAACATGTGGTAAGTTGTTCAATTCATGCAAAACCTTTGATTACTAGTTGAATTTGGTCCCAAATTCAAGGATATGACTCCTCATTATCTTCCATGCATTGAAAATACAATTTGACCACTTTTTTGAAGCATTGCCCTTATTTTTTAGAAAGCTATAAATTTTTACCCTATTGTTTCGAAGAAAAACCTATAGTTTTATGCTATAACAAATCTATAGTTTTTCAACATGTGTGCAGTATGAACAGTCTAGCCCCAAATCATCATAAAAACATAAAATTTGGGTAGGAAACAATTTAAACATGTAAGCGCAATAGATTTTTAGACCTATGACAAAGTCCTCCATTTATGATGTATTTTATTCTACTCTATTACATGCTTATTTAATGCTGAAATCATGCATCTCAACCACACAAATGCATAAAAACCTATCTAAACAACAATATATCATTTTTAAAATATATCACATTAACATAGGTAATAATTAAAGTACTTGGAATAAAATATAGTATTTAGGAAAAATGAGAAAAATTATGTGAAATATCCTTGAAATAATAATATATTTTGTTGTCTCATCAAGTAGCACTTGTTGGGTCCACCTAAGTTGGACCCAAACTTATAAATGGGAAAACAATATAAATTAAATTACTGCAATTAATAGAGATCAAAATAAGCTAAAATCACAATACACCTTACTACTCACTTCTAAGAATGATCTATTGTGAAGTAGCTGACTGCAACATGGCTCCGATAGGAACCATCTTGATTCCCTATCTACACGATTTTTGTTGTGTAGAATTTGGTGAAATTTCCTTTAGTGGGGGTCTTTGGTAGGTTGTCAAGCAGTTGCTCTCTGAATTTGGTGATTGCTAGAATCCATACCTAGAATCTATTCACAAAACAAAGGTACAAAAAAAGAAGCACCTAATGCTATCCATGGTATTGGCACTCTATGCAAAATGAATTATCATAATGCACACAAGTGGGGTCTAGAGTAATTTTGGTAGAGTTTCTCTAAGCATAATCTCACTCTCTTAAAATAAAAGGAAATGAGGGTCTATTTATATATTTTTGACAAGGGTGAGGGAGTGGTGAGGTGGAGGTGAGGAAACATGGTCAAAGGGGTATGGGTGCACCATGCCTCTTTAATGTTTACGTATGGAAGAACTCTACATCCCACCAATATGCATTAAATAAGTTTGGAGTGAAAAGGACTTGATTAGGGTTTCCTATTGAGTGTGTTGAGTGATTGCTTCAAGGTTTTCTAGAATAAAGAAGTGTGGTTAAAACCTTGTTTTATAAGCATTGTTGTTGAAGCCATTGATGAGTGAAGAACTTGAACTAGGGTTTGAAAAGAACATGAGTATCATTGTTATGTGAGAGTTGTTTTGTAAGCATTGTTGTTGAAGCCATTGATGAGTGAAGAACTTGAACTAGAGTTTGAAAAGAACATGAGTATCATTGTTATGTGAGATTGTTTTGTAAGCATTGTTGTTGAAGCCATTGATTGAGTGAAGAACTTGAACTAGAGTTTGAAAAGAACATGAGTATCATTGTTATGTGATATTGGTTGTTGAGCATTGTTGGAAATATTTTGAGTAAGTGATCATATACTTGGACTAGGGTTTGTGAGCAAGGATTATCTCATTGAGTGATTGGTTGAGTAGAGTTGGTTGAGCCTAGTCAAGTGGATGTGTGAAGTGATTGTTCAAGTTCCATAAAACAAACTATTCTATATTCTGAATTGAGTTGAGAAAGTGATTGAGCATTGAGTTGAAGCATATTGAGTCTCTAACAATTCTCCTTATGTTTCTAAGAAAGTGATTGAAAGTATTTAAGCAGATTTGAGCAAGTTTTGTGTGGACTTGTTGAGAAGATTTGAGCAAGTTCTGTGTGGACTTGTTGAGCAGATTTGGACAAGTTTTGTGTGGACTTGTTGAGCAGATTTGAGCAAGTTCTGTGTGGACTTGTTGAGCAGATTTGAGCAAGTTTTGTGTGGACTTGTTGAGCAGATTTGAGCAAGTTCTGTGTGGACTTGTTGAGCAGATTTGAGCAAGTTCTGTGTGGACTTGTTGAGCAGATTTGGACAAGTTCTATGTGGACTTGTTGAGCAGATTTGAGCAAGTTCTGTGTGGACTTGTTGAGCAGATTGGAGCAAGTTTTGTGTGGACTTGTTGAGCAGATTTGAGCAAGTTCTATGTGGACTTGTTGAGCAGATTGAGCAAGTTTTGTGTGGGGCTTGTTGAAGTTGTGGTGTAGATTTGAGGATAGATTTGTACTAGACCAGAGATAGAGATTGAGCAGATTTGTGCTAGACCGAAGGACTATGTTTAGTGTAGATTTGAGATAGAGCTTTGGAGGTGACAGAGCAGAGAGGACAGAAGTCTCCAGTGGATAGAGATCCATCAGCCAGGGTAGTGAGGATAGGTCTTCTGAGTGAGGACAAGAGTCTTCAGTGGAGAGAGATCCACAAGCCAGTGTAGTGGAGGTAGTTGTCTTCAAGAGGATCACCAACCAGAGTAGAGGAGAAGGAGTTCTCCTATGGATAGAGATCCATGAACTTGATTTAGGGGATTGGTGTCTCCTTTGGATAGAGGTCCATAAACATTGTAATAGGGAAAGGATTCCCAAGAGATTGATTGAGAAAATTTTAGTGAAATATTTTCTTCGTGGAGTAGCCCACATTGGGTGAACCACGTAAATTGTGGTGTCTCTATTTGTGTGTGGTGATTTATGCATTGCTTTGATTACTACTATTGATATTGCTATCTTTACATTGCATAATATTGATTGGGAAAGAAAAAGTAAAAAGTGGTCTTATACTGTTCACCCCCCTCTCAGTATAAGCTTGTGTTCTTCAATTGGTATCAGAGCGGGTTCCTTTAGAAGAGTTTAACAGCTTGAAGGAAAAGCTAACAAGAACACAATGGATTCTAAGAATGTGTCCTCAGATAATTCAGCACCAGTATTTGATGGAAGTGACTATATATATTGGAGTTTGAGAATGAAGATCTACCTGATGGCTCTTGGCAATGAAATTTGGGAAGCAGTTGAAATTGGATACGATCCCTTGATTAATCCTCCTATAGATAAGGAAGGTAAGCTCCTACAACATTACAATTCAAAATCAATGAATGCACTTTTGAGAGGTTTGCATAGAACAGAGTCTATGAAAGTTATGCATTGTCAAACTGCAAAAGAAATGTGGGATAAGTTGCAAAATATTTATGAAGGAGATAAGAGTGTCAAGAAAGCAAAGATGCGAAATCTCAAAGGACAATTTGAAGAATTAAGAATGAAGGATGAGGAAACCATTAGTACTTATCTACTATGAATTGATGAGGTTGTTAATGCTATGCAAGGACTTGGGATGAAAATTGATGAATCAGATGTTTGTGATAAAGTCTTAAGAACTCTTCCAAAGAGATTCAGTGAAAAGGTTTCTGCTATAGAAGTGTCAATGGATGGTGATACTTTGACAAGAGATATGTTGCTTGGTATGCTCACAACATTTGAGATAAGAACAAAAGATCCTATTCCCCAAAAGGAAGCAACATTCAAAGCAATCAAGAAGACAAAGGGTAAGAAGTCAGAATCAAGTGATGAGTCATCCAGTGATGAAGAAGCAAATTATGGCAGAAGGAATAAGGATTCAAGAAAATCTAGAGATACAAGATCTGTTAAATGTTTCAATTGTGGAAGGTATGGTCATTATGCAACTGACTTTCAAGAAGCCAAGAATAACAATGATGAAGAAAAATAGGATCACAGGAACAAGGAACCAGAAAGATATAGGCACCAAAAGAAAAGCAAGGATGGACAAAGCAGACAAGGAAAGAAGTTCTTTCAAAGACAAAAGAGGAGCTACTATGCGGATAAGGCAAGTAAGTACTCAAGTGATAGTGATGCTAGTTTTTCAGATAATGATAGAGATGAAGTTTTTTTATGATTGAAGAAAAAGAACCAGTTAAGAAAAGGACTCCAGTAATTCTCAAGTGTTTTAGATGTGGTAACTTTGGACATCTTGAAGATAGTTGTACAAGAGATGGTTATAGTTTCAGTGATGATGAATATGAAGATACACTTGAAGGACTAGAAGAGAATATTCTAATGGCACTAGAAGAAGGAGAAGGTGATCCTATAGAAGACAAGCCAACAGAGAATAAAGATATGGACAAAGGTAAACAAATAGAGGAATATTCAGAAAATGATGGATATGATCTCAAGGGAGAACTTATTTATGCCCTTGACATGGTAAAGAAGGTAAGAAAGCAACACTCTAAACTTGAAATTCAGTTTCAAGAATGTGATGAAGAAAGAAGATTGCTTATAGAGGATTTAGAAAAATCAAAGGCTAAGGCAAAAAGGTTCAAAGATAAGTTAGAAGCAAAGATCTTGGAATGTGAAAAGTTAGCACAAGAAGTGGCACTACTTAAAGAATATTTAGAAGACTCCAAGGTCAAGCTAAAAGGGTTCAAAAATAGCTCAAAGAACTTGGATAAGTTCATCAAGATACAAAAGCCTACATCAAGCAAAACAGGTCTTGGATTTGAACAGGTTCAAAAGAAATGGGAAGGAAAGTCAACCTCAAGTTTTGGAGAAGAAGATACTTTAGATGAAGATACTTCAGAAGAAGATAGTGTAAGAGAGAGTGAGACATCTGAGGATGAGTTGGACAATAGAGAGTTCAACAAGAATAGGAACAATGCACAAAGAAGATACAGATGGAACAACAATCAGAATAGGTTATACATATGGAACAACAATCAGAATAGGTCAAGAGAGACTAGGAGACCAATGAGGTCAAGACAAGGAAACTTCAATGGAATATGCTTTTCATGTCACAGGTTTGGGCACATGGCTTCACAGTGCAGGACACAGGAAAGACAGGAATATGGGAACATACAACTTTTCCATGGGTATTGCTACTCATGTAATCAGTTTGGTCACAAGGCAATAAATTGCAGGGTTCATGATAGAAGAAGGTATGGCTTCACTAGGAGAAATCCTAAGACATTTGCACCTCCAAGGAATAATAACATTAAGTGTTATAAGTGCAATAATGATGGTCACACAACAAAGTGGTGTAGAGCAGATATTCCAAAAATAAGTATGAACAGGAATAGGAATAGGAACAAGAACAAGAACATGGATATGAATAGGAACAGGAATATGGAATAGGAACAGGAACATGGACATGGACATATTGAAAGAAATAGTCAGAGGAATCAGAAGGATCAGATAAGAAGAAAAGAGGATAAAGGTAAAGAACAGTGCTTTCTGGGAGTAGAAATACTCCCACCCCGAAATTAACCACCTCAAGAGGAGGTGGGGGAGGGGCTAAGCTAAGAGGCTCATTCTTAGCCCCGAGCCCCAAAGGTGACCCTTTGCCATTGATGTCAAAGGGGGAGATATTTGAGTAAGGGGGAGATATTTGGTATTTGAGAAAAGAGGAGAGAGCATTGAGCCAGGGGGAGCAATGTCCCAAGGGGAGCAGAACAAAGGAAAAGTCAAGTTTTCGGTAAAAAGAAGTTGGGTTGCCATCAATGACAAAGGGGGAGATTGTTGGACATTTTGAGCTCATTTAGTTGTCATTGATGTCAATGTGAAAAGTTGTCATTGATGCCAAAGTGAACACATGAAGCTATCATTAACACCATGGAGTACATCATCATTAACACCAGGAAGCAATGCAAAGAGATGGAGAAAAGTTGTCCAAATATGTTTTTATAAGGGTTTTTGTTAAAACCATGGTGGCACATTAAAAGGTTTTTTATTAAAACCATAATGATAGTTCTCTAATATTGTGATGGCAGAATTAAGGTTTTTGTTAAAACCAAGGTGACAAAATTATTTTTCATCAACCCAGTGAAGTGCAAGTGATAAGTTGATATTAACTCAAAGAGGGCTTTAATATTTTATTAAAGTCTAAAGTTTATAAATTAAATTTATAATATTTAAATTCTTTTGAATTTAAATTAATTATAAATTATAATTTATACAAGCCGACATCATCAAGTCGAATCATCCACCGACGTTGTATGCAAAGAAAATGAAGGGTATTTAAACCCTAAGATGAACCTTAGGGAAGTGCATCATTCGAATTCGAAAAATGGTAAAAAATCTAAAGCCTCCAAAAAATGTGAAAGAGAGATATTGCAGAGCAAGGCAGCGCATCGTGTTTCATGTTCGAGCAAGGATCAAGGTAGAAGGTACAACGCTCGTGGTCTAGCTTGGTGCTAGACGTGAGAGAAGGTCAAAGGCTTTGAAGCCTTTGTGGAAGGCTTAAGCTACCTTGGTGCTTAAGCTAAGCACGTGGAGTGCTTAGCTCACACGGCTAGCTTGCCGCAGCTAAGGCGCCAGCCGAGGAAGAAGGCGCAGGTTCGAAACTCTAAAATCGTGGAAGGGGTTTCACCAAAGGTTTTTATAATTTAATTTTAATTTTTGCATATTGCTAAGGTTTAGGAGGCATAAGGGAATGTTTGTGGAATTTGATCATTGTGCTAAGGTTTTAAGGGTGTTTATGATATTTGATTAATTGTGCTAAGGTTAGGGAGTTATAAGGTGATATTGGTTTATTTACCTAAGTGGTAAATAGGTGCTTTATTAAGGTAAATATTATTTTACCTTAGGAGATAGAAATTAAGTTGGAATATCAATTTTGTGAGATTGAGAAATTGAAGGTGTGTTTTGAAAAGGAAATTTTTGTGAAGATATTATTGTCAAATATTGCTATTGAGAAGGAGATATAAGGTGTATTATGAAATTGAGCTATTCTTGTATTTTGTGAAGTATAACACTTGTTATCTAACCCTTGGCACTTGGCAAAGAAGAAGATATTCCTGAAGGTAGTTTTTGAAGATCATCCTCCAATCAAGAAAAAGGTATGAGCATATTCTTCCATAGTTGAATTGATTGATTGGTTTTCTAGAAAATAAGTTTGGAGTGAAAAGGACTTGATTAGGGTTTCCTATTGAGTGTGTTGAGTGATTGCTTCAAGGTTTTCTGGAATAAAGAAGTGTGGTTAAAACCTTGTTTGATAAGCATTGTTGTTGAAGCCATTGATGAGTGAAGAACTTGAACTAGGGTTTGAAAAGAACATGAGTATCATTGTTATGTGAGAGTTATTTTTAAGCATTGTTGTTGAAGCCATTGATGAGTGAAGAACTTGAACTAGAGTTTGAAAAGAACATGAGTATCATTGTTATGTGAGAGTTGTTTTATAAGCATTGTTGTTGAAGCCATTGATTGAGTGAAGAACTTGAACTAGGGTTTGAAAAGAACATGAGTATCATTGTTATGTGAGATTGGTTGTTGAGCATTGTTGGAAACATTTTGAGTAAGTGATCATATACTTGGACTAGGGTTTGTGAGCAAGGATTATCTCATTGAGTGATTGGTTGAGTAGAGTTGGTTGAGCCTAGTCAAGTGGATGTGTGAAGTGATTGTTCAAGTTCCATAAAAAAAACTATTCTATATTCTGAATTGAGTTGAGAAAGTGATTGAGCATTGAGTTGAAGCATATTGAGTCTCTAACAATTCTCCTTATGTTTCTAAGAAAGTGATTGAAAGTATTTGAGCAGATTTGAGAAGTAAGTGAATTTGTGGACTTGTTGAGAGATTGGACAAGTTTTGTGTGGACTTGTTGAGTAGATTGGACAAGTTCTATGTGGACTTGTTGAGCATATTTGAGCAAGTTCTGTGTGGACTTGTTGAGCAGATTTGAGCAAGTTATGTGTGGACTTGTTGAGTAGATTTGAGCAAGTTCTATGTGGACTTGTTGAGCATATTTGAGCAAGTTTTGTGTGGACTTGTTGAGCAGATTTGAGCAAGTTCTATGTGGACTTGTTGAGCATATTTGAGCAAGTTTTGTGTGGACTTGTTGAGAATATTTGAGCAAGTTCTATGTGGACTTGTTGAGTAGATTTGGAGCAAGTTTTGTGTGGACTTTTTGAGCATATTGGAGCAAGTTTTGAGTGGACTTGTTGAGCAGAGTTTGGTGCATATTTGAGGACAAATTTGTACCAGACTAGAGATAGAGATTGAGCATATTTGTGCTAGATCGAAGGACTATGTTTAGTGCAGATTTGAGATAGAGCTTTGGAGGTGACAGAGTAGAGAGGACAGAAGTCTCCAGTGGATAGAGATCCATCAGCCAGGGTAGTGAGGATAGGTCTTCTGAGTGAGGACAAGAGTCTTCAGTGGAGAGAGATCCACAAGCCAGTGTAGTGGAGGTAGTTGTCTTCAAGAGGATCACCAGCCAGAGTAGAGGAGAAGGAGTTCTCCTATGGATAGAGATCCATGAACTTGATTTAGGGGATTGGTGTCTCCTTTGGATAGAGGTCCATAAACATTGTAATAGGGAAAGGATTCCCAAGATATTGATTGAGAAAATTTTAGTGAAATATTTTCTCCGTGGAGTAGCCCACATTGGGTGAACCACGTAAATTGTGGTGTCTCTATTTGTGTGTGGTGATTTGTGCATTGCTTTGATTACTGCTATTGATATTGCTATCTTTACATTGCATAATATTGATTGGGAAAGAAAAAGTAAAAAGTGGTCTTATACTGTTCACCCCCCTCTAAGTATAAGCTTGTGTTCTTCACTAGCCTATGTTGAGGTGCTGCGATTCAGAAGGTCCGAGGATCATGTTTCGTCAATGTTGGTTTTGCTATATTTTATTGTTTGAGAAATCACGATGAAGAAGGTAAATATTTTTGTGTGCTCTTTTTGTTTCATCCATTGGGGTAGCCTAGTAGGTTGCCTAGCCTATGCTAAGGTGCTATGAAGAAGAAGGTTTGAGGTTTTAAACTTGTCGCCGCCAATTTTTGTTATGGTTTTATTGTTTAGAAAAGTGCAATAGAGTCAAGATTATTATCATGCCTTTTGGTTTCATCCGATTGGTTAGCCCAATTGGTCATGAGCCGCATTAAGGCGCTACGCTACTAGAGGTTAGAAGGTTGAATCCCATCCGTGCTTGCTAAGTTTTGATGTGAGGTAAGGGTAAAGGTTTTTGATTAATTTTTGAAAGGGAGATATAAGGATTTATGTTATAAGGTTTTATTTTGTAAATTTTATAAAGGAGAGATATAAGGGATATGATTTTAAAATAAAACTTTGTTTTGCAAATTTTAAAAGGGAGATATAAGGAGTTATTTTTAAGATTTATTGTGTATGTTTTAAATGAAGTGATAAAGGTTTAAAGTGGTTGATTTGCTATTTAAATAAATAAAGAAAAATAGAATTATTGACCAGATTTGAAAATCACATGCAATAAGATCATTATTATTGAGGCAGATTTGGAGGGCACAAATCTGGACTAGGTCAAGGTGTCAAATAATATTAAGTACACATATTCACCCAAGCATTCAATTGAAAAGGAAGGAAAATTCAAAAAATTCAAAGAAGAAGTAAAGGTGCACATGACAGTAGAAGAAGAGCAAGGTATTATCATCTCCAAGTCAACACAAAAGTTTTGGAGCAGATGTGAGCAGGTTTTGGAGTAGATTTGAGCTGGTTTTATGAATAGGTTTTGGAGCAGATTTGAGTAGGTTTTGGAGAATATTTGAGCAAGTTTTATGCATAGGTTTTGGAGTAGATTTGAGCATGTTTGTGATAAATATTTTAGGATAGAATTGAGCAAATTTTTAACCAAACTTGAGCAAGGGGATTGGTGTCTCCTGTGGATTGGTGTCCATGAACTTGAGAGGGGATTGGTGTCTCCCGTGGATTGGTGTCCATGAACTTGAGCTAGGGGATTGGTGTATCTTGTGTATTGGTATCCATAAGCTTGAGATAGGGGATTGGTGTCTCTTGTGGATGGGTGTCCAAAAACTTGAGCTAGGGGATTGGTGTCTCCTATGGATTGGTGTCCATGAATTTGAGCTAGGGGATTTGTGTCTCCTGTGGATTGGTGTCCATAAAATTGAGAAGGGATTGGTGTATCCTATGGATTGGTGTCCATGAAATTAAGAGGGAATTTGTGTCTCCTTTGGATTGATTTCTATGAACTAGATCAAGAGGATTGGTGTCTCTTGTGGATCAGTATCCATAAATGTGTATAGGGTATTGATGTCTCCTGTGGATTGGTGTCCACAAACTTGTATAGGAGATTGGTATCTCCTATGGGTTGGTATCCATCAAATTTATTGAAGAAATTTATAAGCAATATTTTGCCATGGTTTTCTCCTAAGAGGGTGTTTCCATGTAAAATATTTATCTCTCATGTTTGTGGTGATTTGTGCATTATTTCATTATTGCATTGTTATTACTTGAAGTTATTGCTTTGGAAATAAAAGAGAAAGTTTTATCTTATAATTTTCACCCCCTATAAGTATAAGCTTATGTTTTTTCAATTGGTATCAGAGCGGGTTTCTTCATGAAAGCCTAACATATTTAAGGAAGATCTTACAAGAACACACATGGCTAGCCATGAAGGTTTTTCATCAAATAGGGCACCACAATTTGATGGGACTAACTATGTTTTTTGGAGCATAAGGATGCAAACTTATTTTATGGCACATGGCTATGATATATGGTAATCTATTGAGGATGGATTCACACCACCTACAACTCCTCGCATGGATAAATATGGTAATAAAATATTTGAAAATAATGCTAGGAAAATGAATGCACTATTAAGTGGGTTATGTGAGTTAGAGTTTTTGAAAGTCATGCAATGCACCTCAACAAAAGAAATATGGGACAAGTTACAAAGAACGTATGAAGGAGATGATAAGGTTAAAATGGCAAAAATTCAAACCCAAAGGAGAAAGTTTGAAGACTTGAAAATGAAATATGAGGAAGATATTACTAAGTATCTACTCCAAGTTGATGAGGTTGTCAACACCATTCATGGACTTGGAGAAAATATTGAAGAATCTAATATTGTTCAAAAAATCTTGAGGTCACTTCCCATGAGGTTTGATGCAAAGGTTTCAACAATAGAAGAGATGAAGGATCTTAAAACCTTAAACATGGATGAGCTACATGGAATTATCACATCCTATGAGATGAGGACTAAAAAGATCAAACATCCAAATGGGAAGCAACATTTAAAGCTTCAAAGAAGACAAAGAATAAGAAACCAAAATCAATTAGCGAAGAAGAAGCTAAATTTATGTGAAGGAATAAGAAGGGTCCAAGAAAACACAAAGGTATGCATTCTATGAAATGTTTTAATTGTGGTAATATTGGTCACTATGCATCTAATTGTCCATAATATAGAAGTAGTAGTAGTGAAGAAGAAAAATAATACAAGAAAAAGAAAGAAAAATTTATCATGAAAAGAAAAATAGGCATGATCAAGGCAAGAATGAGAAGAAAATCTTTCAAAGATACAAGAAGAGTTTTTATGTTGAAGTAAGCAATTCCTTCAGTAGCAATGATGAAAGCCTCTTCGATAGTGAAAGAGAAGAAATCTTATTTGTGGCCATAGAAGATAAAGAAGATGCTCCTATTGTCAAAGACCAAGAAGAAGAGAAAGATTCAAAAAGTGAAGAAGAAGCCATGGTTGACATAGAAGAGAAACTTATTGTTGTTCTTGAAGAATTGAAGAGGGTTAGAAATAAGAACTCAAGATTGAAGACTCAAGTACAAGAGGATGAGAAGAAAAAGGTAAATTTGTCACAAGAACTCATTTACCTGAAAGTTAAAATCAAAGAGGTAAGGTGAATTGAAGAAGGTATGGTTGAGCGGTTAAAGGCAAAAAATTTGGAATGTGAAAAATTGGAACATGAGGTTGTTTCTCTATGGAAGGGAGTTGAAAAATCTAATGATAAGCTACATGAGTTTCAAAAAATCTCAAAATTCTTGTTTGACATTATCAAAATATAGAGATATTTAGTTATAAATATTGGACTTGGATTTGAAGAAGGTTAAAAGAAACAACAAGGGATTCAATCTCAAAAGAAACATAGTCATAAAATAAAGTGATTAAAGAGAAACCTAAGACCTATGTTAATGTGTTGAGAAGTGGAAGCATCAAGGAAGAAGAAAACAAAACATCATAAAGAAAAAAATCCCATAACAGAAACAACAATGAGAGAACCATGCGGTAATATCCTCCAAGGCAATCAGACAGGTTTCAAAATTTCTTCCATGGTCATTGTTTCTCATGTAACCATTTTGGTCATAAAGTTGTAAATTGCAGAGTCCATGCTATGAATGATTTTGGCTTCACTAAGAGAAATTTCAATTAATTTGCACCCCTCATGGACTATAATATCATTTGTTACAAATGTAACAATTTTGGTTATACAACTAGATGGTGTAGAATAGTGTTCCCTAAATTTCCAAAGTCAATCAAAAAGGAGAATGGTCAATATTTTCAAAAGGGTATGACCTCAAAATTTTGGATAAAGAAAATTAAACAAGAAGAGGAACATAGTAATTTGGGAGTGTCACTCCCATATCTTAATTGAACATGTCAAGAAAGCAGAGAGAAGGGGGCATTTCCAAGTGTCTTATATTATAGTCCCAAGGAGCCTTTGCCATTGATGTCAAAGGGGGAGAGTTTTTAGTAAGGGGGAGCAACTAGTTAGGAGGAGCAGTTTGTGATCCTGTTTAGTAAATATTGGTTTCTTTGTAGGGTTACCATCAATGACAAATGAGGATATTATTAGAAATATTGAGTTGTCATTGATGTCAAAGGTAGAAATATCTTCAAGGATGAAATTTTGAGTTGTTACTCAGTGCAAGGCAGATATCTTCAAGGATGCTTTAATATTCAAATAATATTTAAATATTAAAGTAGGAGGTTTATATTTATCTCAAAGGATTTAAATATAGTTTAAATATTTAAAGGTTAAATATTTAAATGTTGGGCAATCGCCTTAAGCGCACCATGCAAAAGAAATTAAAATTCAAAATCCAAATGATGGATCAAACTCCTTGAGTGCACCATGCAAAATTTTAAAAATTTTAAATATTCAAATTTATAG
Organism: Wollemia nobilis; assembly: GCA_028583015.1. Classification (NCBI taxonomy): domain Eukaryota; kingdom Viridiplantae; phylum Streptophyta; class Pinopsida; order Araucariales; family Araucariaceae; genus Wollemia; species Wollemia nobilis. Next base: position 62,107 of record JAQPPZ010007159.1, on the reverse strand, counting down.
GCTAACTTTGTTGGGTGCGCATGAAAAAGCATATAAATAAAATCCCTTAATTCACTTTGGATTAGGCTATGCGATTCAACGAATATCCATCGTGGTGAGTGCGAGTGGCAGCGAGTAGAATGAGGAGGAGAGGATCATAAGTTTGGTAGTATAGAAGGAGAATTTAAATATTTTATCCTACCCCTTTGATCTCATCCGCTAGGGTAGCCCAGTTGGTTACCTAACCTATGATGAGGAACTACGATGCAAAAGGTCTCATGATCGATTCCTATAGGTGCCATTTTTGTTGTATTTTATTGTTTGAGAAAGCATGATGAAGAAGGTAAATAATTTTGTGTTCTCTTTTTGTTTCATCCACTAGGGTAGCCTAGTCGGTTTCCTAGCCTATGCTAAAGCATTATGATGAAGAAGGTTTGAGGTTTGAAACTTGTTGACACCAATTTTTATTAAGGTTTTATTGTTTAGAAAAGAGCAACGAAGAAGTCAAGATTATTTTCACACCTTTTGATTTCATATGTTTGGTTAGCCCAATTGGTCATGAGCCATGTTAAGACGCTGCGCTACTAGATTTCAGAAGGTCGAATCCCATCAATGCTTGCTATGTTTTGATGTGAGGTAAGGGTAAAGTTTTTGATTAATTTTTGAAAGGGAGATATAAGGATTTATGTTATAAGGTTTTATTTTGTAAATTTTATAAAGGGGAGATATGTTGGAATATGATGCTGACCATGTGGCATTTCCAATTCAGCAAAAATGAAGCAAAACAAATATGCCCCCTATTTTGTAACTGCAAAATAAAAGAATGTGTCATTGTAGGAAGATTTCAGTTTGTAACAACTATAGACTGTTACACTTCTTGTAACAACTTTAGAATATTTGTATTAGGGTAGAATAGGGTAAAAACATATGATTGTAACATTTTGTGAGAAGAAGAAGTTGAATGGAATAGGGAAAAATGAAAAATGAAAAACACATCTCCCTTCTTGATATTTTTTGTGTAGTCCTATTTTCAAAAAAAGTAGTTAGTAGCCTACTTTGAGAGGCTATAACTTCTTATTTACAAATATTTTTTTGCTGATTTTTGGAAATTTTATTGAAATTATATAGCTCTCTAAGATTTATATTTTTCACACGATTCTGATAAGTGGAAGGCCTTCATTTCATCTTCCAAAAATTGCAACTTCTTTTTTACCGTGTTTTCCAATTTTCCAATATGCTTCATTTTTAATGTGTTTCATGTTATAATATTCATATGGTATCAAATCTTGGTAGATTAAGTTGTTGGGTTTGAAGGTTGTGGGTCGTTCTTGAAGTTTTAATTTAAAATTTCTTGGAGAGTTCAGTTCATTGTTTCATATTGTTGTAATGGCAAGCAACTCAAACTCACTTTCACTTCCAGAGTTTGATGGATCAAACTATGAATATTGGAGCATCAAAAATGAGGAATTTGTTAAAAGGAAAATATTTTTGGAGCATTATTTATGAAGGTTACATAAAACCATCAGATTATACTATGTTAACATAAGATGAAACTAAAGATATGAGGGAGAAAGAGAGCAAGAATTGTCTTGCTTTGTACCATTTGCAATATGCTCTTTTTGAGAGCCTTTTTTTAAGGATTTCAAATTGTGTTTCTGCACAAGAGGCTTGGAAAGCCTTGAAAGAAAATTATCAAGGAAATTATAAAGTGAAAGAGGTCAAGCTTTAGACCTTGAGAAGAGAATTTTAGAACCTTTTGTAGCAAGATAATGAATATGTAGGAGACTATTGTGTGAGAGTAAAGGCAATGGTAAATAAAATGTCCACTCTTGGTGAAAATATGGAGAAACCAGTTGTAATTAAGAAAGTTCTTAGAACTTTGATAGAGAAATGAGATAATGCTACCCTTATGCTTAAAAAATCCAAGGATTTTTCCACCATGGACCTTGACCAATTAATTTGTTCTCTTACATCTCATGAAGAAAGAATTTGTAAGAGAGAAGAAAAGAAAAAACAAGCCAGTTCCAGTGAAGAACAAGCATTTTATATCAAATGAAATGATGCACATGGAATAGGAAAAGAAAGAGGCTCTAGAGGAAGAGGTAGAAATGGAATAGGAGTAAGAAGAGGCTCCTTTGGTAGAGGAAGAGACAGAGATCAAAATTTTGAAGGTGATCATCAAGCCCATGCTTCAAGAGGAGGATCAAATGCAATAGGAAGAGGTAGAGGTAGAGACATGAGAAATGTTCAATGTTATCATTGTAACAAATATGGCCATTTTGAGAAGGATTGTAGGATGAAAAAATCCTCTAATAGATATGCAAATTATGGAGAGGAAGACTTATTTGAAGATGAGACATTGTTATACTCAAATGAAGATTGAGCACCCCATGAAGAGCAAGCATTTCTCTCCTATTATAGACCAGAAAGTTTCACCAATGAGACATGGATCCTTGATAGTGGGTGCACAAACCACATGACTGGAAAGAAGGAGTTGTTTTCTTCTCTTGACCATTCTTATCATTCAAGTATCAAGCTTGGAGATGAGAAGAGCTTGGAGGTGGTTGCAAAAGGGGACATGGAGGTTCCTAAAAAAAGAGGTAAATTAAAGGTAAAAGATACTTATTATGCACTTGATTTGAAGAATTATTTGATGAGCATTGGAAAAATGTTAGAAAAATATTATAAATTAGTTTTTTAGGATAAAATGTGCAAGATTTATGATAAGAATAGAAGGCTGATCACAAAAGTGTAAATGACTAAGAACAAATTGTTTCCATTGATGCTTGTTGAGAAAGGGGAAGAACTTGCTTGTGTGGGTATTGAAGATAAAAGGAGGCTATGGCATTTGAGATTTGGGCATTTGAATTTTCATAGTTTGAGGATGCTTTCACCACTTGTGTATGGTTTGCCAAAAGTAGAAGACATCAAGGATATTTGTGAAGGGTGCACTCTTGGTAAAAAAACAAGGGGGCTATTTCCCAAAGGTGAAGCATGGAGGACCCATTATCCACTTCAGCTGGTTCATAGTGACATTTGTGGAAAAAATTCCAACTCAAATTATTGGTAAAGCTTCCTATTTTCTCACTTTCATTTATTATTTTCAAGATATTGTTGGGTTTATTTCCTTAAGCATAAATATGAGGCTTTTGTTTGCTTCAAATATTTTAAAGCACTTGTTGAGAATGAAAGTGGGCATACCATAAAATGTTTGAGGAGTGATAAAGGAGGTGAATTTTTTTCTAATGAATTTGAAAAGTTTTATAGGGAGTTTGACATCAAGAGGCAAAATACCAGCCCATACACACCTCAACAAAATGGGGTGGCTGAAATAAAGAATAGGACTTTGGTGGGGATGAAAAGATGTATGATGCAAACTAAAGGTTTGAGTTCATTTTATTAGGCCGAAGCAACTAGGACTGCTAATTATATTATTAATAGAAGTCCTACTAGGAGTCTAGAGCATAGTACTCCTTATGAATGTTGGGTTGGAAAAAAGCCAAATGTACAACACTTTAGAGTTTTTGGGAGTGTTGCTTTTGTATATGTGAATGATGAGAAGAGAAAAAATATTGATGCTAAGAGTGAGAAGATGATTTTCATTGGTTATAGTGAGAAATATAAAGCCTTTAAATTCTTTAATCCTCATTATAGAAAAATTGTTGTATCTAATGCAATTTTTGATGAAAGGGGAAATTGGAAGTCTCAAAAATTGTGTGTTGATGATGATGTGTTTGAAGAGATTGTTCCAAGTAGCCAAGCAAGTGTTCAGCCCAGCCATATTTATACTAATAATTCTTTGTATATAAGCACTTCTTTTGGGTCACCATCTCACATGGGATCCACAAGTTCATCTTCAAGTCCAAGAGCAAGCCAAGAAGAAGTTCCTACAAGCTTTTCTACACCTCCATCACCAACTGCAAATGTGAAGAGAAAAATATTGTTGAAGTATCATACACCATCTCAAATCATTGACACCAACTTCAATAGAAGATTTACAAGAGGCCAACATCAAGAAATGAACCAAGTCTTGCAAAGGTTTGAGAATTTGCACTTGTATGGAGATGAAGACAATGGAGACCCCAAAGGTGATATTGTTAATTATGCTCTTGTTTCAAAAGTTGTTGATGATTTTGAACCTTCTTGTTATGAACATGCTACTTCTAACAAGTTGTGGATGAAGGCAATGAATGAAGAAATGCATTCTATTGAAAATAATGACACTTGGGAATTGTGTGAACTACCTAAAGATAGAAAATGTGTTGGCTGCAAATGGGTCTACAAGATCAAAAGGCACAATGATGGTTCCATTGAGAGATACAAGGCTATATTGGTTGCCAAATGATTTACATAAAATTTTGGCATAGAATATGAGGATACTTTTGCTCTCGTAGCAAGGCAAGAGATAGTGATAATGGTGCTTGCTTTGGCTGCTCACAAAGGTTGGAGTGTGCACCACATGGATGTAAAAAGTGCTTTCCTAAATGGTATCTTGATGAAGAGGTGTATGTGATACAACCTCAAGGTTTTTAGGTCCATGGCAAATACAATCAGGTCTATAGATTGAAGAAGGATTTGTATGGGTTGAAGCAAGCTCCAAGAGCTTGGTACCAAAGAATTCATGAATACTTATAAAGGTGTGGCTTTCAAATAATCAAGAGTGAGCCTACATTGTACTACAAGACACAAGGTAATGATATTCTCATTGTGTGCTTGTATTTTGATGATTTGTTGTTTATGGGAAGTAGTCCTTCAATGAATGATTATTTTAAGGAGGACATGAAAAGAGAATTTGATATGACTGATCTTGGTTTGATGAGTTACTTTCTAGGCATGGAAGTACATCAAACTAGTAATGAGATTTTTATTTGTCAAATAAAGTATGCAAAGGATATGTTGAAGAAGTTTGGTATGATTGATTGCAAGCCTATAGCTACTCCAATTTCACATGGAGAGCTTTTGTTTTTGGATGATGGGGTTGATCATGCAAACAAAACTGAATATAGAAGAATTGTTGGAAGTTTAATGTTTCTTTGCAATACTAGGCCTAATATTTGTTATGCAGTATAACTTTGTTCAAGGTACATGGATGATCCTTCTACATTGAATTTAAAGGCATCCAAGATAATACTGAGGTATGTGCAAGGCAAAATTGATTTTGGCATTCATTACTCCTCATCTCAAAATTTGAAGTTAATTGGTTTTAGTGACAGTGATTGGGGAAGTAATCTTGATGACTGAAAGTCCACTAGTGGAAATTGTTTCTCCCTTGGTTCAGGATTTGATTACTTGGAGTTCCAAAAAACAAACTACTATTGCATTGTCTTATACAAAATCTGAATACATTGCACTCACATCAGCAAGTGCACAAGCCTTTTGGCTTAGGAAAGTTCTTGGAGAGATTGGGGAGAAGCAAGGAACTCCTACTACACTTTTTTGTGACAACACAAGTGCCATTAAGTTGGTACAAAATACTGTCCACCATGTCCAGTCAAAACATTTTGACATCAAGTACCATTTCATCAGGGATGTGGTGGAGAAGAATATTATCAAGTGAGCTATGGTAACACCAAAGACCAAATTACTGACATATTCACAAAACTAGTTGCAAAGACTTAGTTTTTGATGCTGAGACCTCATTTTTGGCCCTCTCAACATCAAGGGGGAGAATGTTGGAATATGATGCTGACCATGTGGTATTTCCAAGTCAGTAAAAATTAAGCAAAACAAATATGCCCCCTATTTTGTAATTGTAGAATAAAAGAATGTGTCATTGTAGGAAGATTTCAGTTTGTAACAGCTATAGACTGTTACACTTCTTGTAACAACTTTAGAATCTTTGTATTAGGGTAGAATAGGGTAAAAACATATGATTGTAACATTTTGTGAGAAGAAGAAGTTGAATGGAATAGGGAAAAATGAAAAACGCAGCTCCATTCTTGATATTTTCTGTGCAGTCTTGTTTAAAAAAAGTGGTTAGTAGCCTACTTTGAGAGGCTATAACTTTTTATTTACAAATCCTTTTCCGCTGATTTTTGGACAGGTTATTGAAATTATATCTCTCTAAGCTTTATAAATTTCACATGATTATGATAAGTGGAAGGCCTTAATTTCATCTTCCAAAAAACTACTACTTCTTTTTTACTGCATTTTCTAGTTTTGCAATATGCTTCATTTTAATTTGTGTTTCATGTTATAATATTCAAGATATAAGGGATATGATATTAAAATAAAACTTTGTTTTGCAAGTTTTAAAAGGGAGATATAAGGAGTTATTTTTAATCTTTATCGTGTATGTTTTAAATGAAGTGATAAAGGTTTAAAGTTTTTGATTTGCTATTTAAATCAAGAAAGAAAAAGAGAATTATTGACCAGATTTGAAAAGCACATGCAAGAAGAAGATCATCATTATTGAGGCAAATTTGGAGGGCACAAATCTGGAATAGGTCAAGGTGTTAAATAATATTAAGTGGAAATATTCACTCAAGCATTCAATTGACAAGGAAGGACAATTAAAAAAATTCAAAGAAGGAAAGGTGCACATGATATGGAAGAAGAGAAAGGTATTAGCATCTCCAAGTCAACACACAAGTTTTAGAGAAGATGTGAGAAGGTTTTGGAGTAGATTTGAGAAAATTTTGTGAACAGGTTTTGGAGCATATTTGAGCAGGTTTTGTGAGTAGTTTTTAGATCAGATTTGAGTAGGTTTTGTGAGAAAGTTTTGGAGCATATTTGAGCAGGGTTTGTGAGCAATATTTGAGGACAAACCTGAGTAGAGTTTTTACCAAAATTGAGCAAAGAAATTGGTGTCTTGTATGGATTGGTGTCCACAAACTTGAGAGGAAATTGGTATCTCCTATGGATTATTTTTCATGAACTTGAGCTAGGGGAATGGTGTCTCCTCTGGATTGGTGTCCACAAAATTGAGCTAGGGGATTGATGTCTCCTGTGGATTGGTGTCCATGAACTTGGTCTAGAGGATTGGTGTCTCCTGTGGATTAGTGTCCATGAAATTGAGCTAGGTTATTGGTGTCTCCTATGGATTGGTGTCCATAAACTTGAGCTAGGGGATTGGTGTCTCCTATGGATAGGTGTCCATGAACTTAAGAGAGGATTGGTGTTTCCTATGGATTTGTATCTATGAACTTGAGAGGGGAGTTGGTGTCTCATGTGGATTGGTGTCCATGAACTAGAGCAAGGGGGTTGGTGTCTCTAGTGGATTGTCATCCAAAAACTTGTATAGGGGATTGGTGTCTCCAATGAATTGGTATCCACAAACTTGTATAGGGGATTCATGTCTCTTGTGGGTTGGTGCCCATAAAATTTATTGAAAAAATTTATAAGCAATATTTTATCGTGGTTTTCTCCTGAGAGGGTGTTTCCACATAAAATATTTGTCTCTCATGTGTATGGTGATTTATACATTATTTAATTATTGCATTATTATTACATGAATTTATTGCTTTGGAAACAAAAGAAAAAAGTTTTATCTTATACTGTTCACCCCCTTCTCTCAATATAAGCTTGTATTCTTTAGGAAAATGATAGTCTTAGGAAAGGTTATTGGAAAAATGAGATTCTAGGATTGAGTGTTTGGATATTGGACATATTCAAGATGATATTGATGGGTAATATATTCCGCCTCAAGTGATGAATTGATGGGTGAACAAGCAAAACACAACAATGCAGTGCCTGACTAAAGGTCAATGCACAACTAGGCTAAACAATTTGAGAGATAGAAACTGTATGTTTGAATAGTGACTATACAAATGCCAACTGAATAGACAACCAATCACCAACTATATAAATGATCACTGATCATACAACCAACCATCAATTGGGGTGAAATAAAGGGTTCATGAGGGGTGCATGAGTGCTCATTTGCATTACGTGATTTAGGAAAATAAAGAGTGAGAGTAACATGTGAGGTTGAGAATTTGACATGAAGTGCTACCAAAATGGATACGTGGATGGACGAGATTGTAGACAATGGTGTGGGACCTAGTGATAGAGGGAGTGTAGTGCAGGTTGGTTGATTTTTCTCTTGCTTGTGGTTTTTGGGATAAAATAAACCCTAGGGCCCATTTTTAGTGAAAAGAAACTGTAGAAGCTTAGGCTAGCATAGGAATGAGTAATGGAATGTTAGGTTTTCTTTTTGGGTTGTGGGTTTTTTTTTTTATTTATGAGGTTTTCATAAAATCATGTGGACATAAATCATCCTTTTAAGGATAATTTTGGTATTTGTATATTGTATAGAATGTATGATCATACATGCGGTTACAGGAACCGTGTAACAACTATACAATTTTTTTTGGAAGGTGAAGGGGGGGTAAGGAAAATGGTATTGATGGGTGGTATAATGGCATGAGAGAGTAGTGTGGCCATGCCACAGGTTTAGGCCACTCCTAGTGATGAGTGGTTATTTGACACATATTTTTGTATCAAAATTATTTTATTGTTATAATTATTTAGTGATTATGATATGTTTTATGTGAATTATTATTGAATATTATGTGAATTATTAGTAAATATGATTAATTACAGTAATCTAAAAAATGTGTTTGATTTATACAAAATTTGTTTGAGTCTTGAGAAAAATGTAGGAAAAAGTGTTGATGATTGATGAAGAGATTGCAAAGCTTTGGAGTGCGCCTCGGATGAGAATAAGGAAGAATAAAAGTACCTAGGATAAAATAGAGCTCGGTGACAACAATAGTTGACCTATTACAAAAGCATGTCATAGATGTATATTACTGAAGTATGTTACATATGTATATTACTGAAGTATATTACTTAAGCATGTTACTGAAGGTAACTATTGAAGAAAGTTACTGAAGAATATTTTACCAGTAGTTACCAAAGGATAATAAAGATTGTTGACTTATGTAGCATGCCACATCAGTGAAAACACGTCAAGTTTGGACGACAACAGATATTTTCACTTAGAAAAATATTTCATTTATCGGATACTATATGCGAGAATATTTCAGTTGATAAAGTTGTTATTTGCTTAATAAATTTTGTAATCATATTATTATGAGAAGTTTTAGATATAGACGCAAGACCTGTTAGACCTTTCCTAGAATATAGGACATGAGGTCCTAAAGTATATCTTATGAATCATTCAAAATAGTATTGTCTTGTTAGGTTTGATTGTAGGATGCCTCTTGGATCGGTCAAAATATTTATCAAGTCCAAATAGGAATATGTATTATGTTAGGTTTATATTATTTTGGGTTGATGCATAGTTGTTGCATCAGGAAATCCACCAAATCCGCATGGCAAAATATGTGGAGAAATACTGTTTGGAATTGTATTAGTTACAATATAAATTACATAGGAGAGATCTTGAAATAGGTCTATGGGAAAAATACAAGAAATTATTGTTTGTTCTAAGTTTACAATTCTGAAGAAATGTACCAGTGTATACAACTGAATCTCCAGTAATAAAAGTAGCATTTTGTTCTTTAAAAATGGTAATTTATATCAATTTCATGTGTTGTTTAATTTATGTTATGTAAATTGTGTTTATCTGTTACCTGCATTTATAGAATAGACATAATGTTAGTATTATTTCTAAAATATAGTCTTTGAGATAAATTAAACTAGGGGAGAAAGACTTAAACTGCCCTCTAGGAGGTAGGGCCCACTCCTATAGCCAGTCCCTGAGCTCTTGCCCCTGCAATAGGTTAGGATTAGTTAGCCTTAAATTAAACTACATTTCAATTTACATAAAATAAGATAGATTGCATGAGGATCCTCACAAATAAATTAAATCATGTCATAAATAAATTAGTTTACAAATAATTAGGTGCATCAGTAAATCAATTCATTAGTAAAAGTAAATTATCATTGCATCAGTTATTTATTATACTCTGCATCATTTATTTCTGCACAAGTTTTATTCTGTTTATTACTTTCCTGTACACGTGAAACTTGAAAAAGAAACTTGAGCTAAGCTTAGTATTAATCCCCATGGTACAATCTATATGGGATTCCTACTCTTTAAATCTAACCTTGATTTCCCTTAGATTGATAAAATTAAATGTAAGCTCTATAGCCAATCATTTTTGGCACCGTTGTTGGGGAGAGTAGCACCGTAGTGGTTAGTCAAAAAAGTTGTTTGGCAGTGCAAAGAGAGAGGCTTACTTGTATGTGAAAAGGGATACGTATGAGACCTTGGCGTGCATACAAGTCAGAGTGGCCCAAATATGGTTCTAACAAGTTCTTCCGTTCGACATTGCCAAGTTCATTTTTATTAAAGGATTCATTTTTACTGCTTTTATAGATTAAAAATTTATTTTCTGCAAATTTCAATTTTAGCAAATTTTATTTTCTGCAATTTCCTTGCTTTGGGTGATTACTATTGTTAATTTTATTTAGGACCTATGAAAAAGAATAGGAAGTAGGTGAACATTGAAAACAACCTAAACTTTGCTTAGGAACCTATTTTTTTTTTAGTAGGAAGTAGTTACATTGAGTGACACAACTGTAATGAAATTCCTCTTAATAGTCAAAGAATAGTAGAAATTTATCTTTTACTTCAAAAATTTTACTTCCAGTAAAAATTTACTTTCCAAGCATTTTTACTTTTTTCTAAGTATGCTAAAATTAGTTGTATAAACACATCTAATTTTAGTAGCATTAGGGTTGTTTAGTAATTTTAAATTTATTTCTTTTCTGTTGTGTTAAGAGTATTTATAAGTTCTAAAATTTATATTTAAACTTGGCAGACAGTAGGATTGAAACACAAAAATCAAAATCCAAACATAAAATAAAAAATAATAATATAAAATCAAAGAGAGAAAATAAAATAAAATAAATGGTGGAAAATAGTCAAACTAAATTTATAGACCTTAGAAAATTATTAATACAACAGGAGGTTAATCTTCTTTTTGAACAAGGGAACAAAACAACCAAACCAGAGTGGGAAGAACTGTGTGAACGCATTGAAACTCTCAATATAATATTAGATGAATTAAAGAAAATAAAGAGGATAAATATATCAAAAAATCTAAGGGTAAACCATTCTTCACCTTATCAGGATCTTGGAAGAAGATGTGAGAATTGGCTTTGGGATATGAGAACAATAGTAAATCCAGTAATTTATCCTTGGAATCAATACCTTGAGGATTCCCTAACCATTCAAAAATTCCTTGTAGACACAGAAAGGAAATAATTAGCCTTACAATACAATAAGAGATATTGTAGGATTCCTAGAGTTGTACATTTTAGAGAATTGTGCCAAGAGTTGTGTTACAAGCTACAATTTGAAATTCTTGATCCTGTTGCAACCAAACTTGTTCAGTTGATTCAATTGTTGGTAGACTACTTCAAATTTGAAGAGGAACATTTTATGACACTAGAACAACTTGATCCAGTCAATGATATTCATAAATTATTCAAAGAAGATTAGACATATTGCAAAAACAAGAAGTTTAGAACATTCATGAGCAGACCTAGAGACTCTAAAGGAAGATTCATAAAAATTAACAAGACAGAAGGAAATTCCCAAAGAGACTTTAGAGAGCCTGGAATTTATAAATTAATAGAAACCAAGGTTACAACATCAACCAATCAAGCTGAAATCCTAGATCAAGATCCCAATTCATATTTATTGCCCAATCCAAAATTTGACAATTACATAGATCCTTCTATCTTTTTCGAACCTATACTTGATTCAATTATTGAAATCCTATATTCAGGTATGGCTGATGAGCAAAGTGGTTTGGGAGAGGAAGGATAAAACCATAGAAATAGGAAACAAAGGCAAAAGAGGGACTAGGGAGAGAAAAAACAAAGAAAAGCGTTCACTTTCCCAATCTTATATACAGAAGGAACAACAAGAGAACCTAAATCAGTCTTTGTTTCTATATTGCCTACCTTTCATGGAAAATCCCATGAAGATCCTGATGCTTTTCTTTTCAAATTTTAAGTAGTATGTCAATCTTACTTTTACACCACAAATGAGTAAAAGCTAAGGTTATTTCCGTCTACTCTTAAATATGCAGCTTTAATATGGTTTATGGGTCTAGGAGAAGGAGTTTGTAAATCCATCATATGTGGGTGTTGCATTAAATACAACTTACTAAATGGCATCCATTTAGGCTAATATAAGGGGCCCAGTTGAGTCCCAGTTAGGGTACTTCTGTAGTGGCTGATTTGTGGCCACATTGTGTGCCATGTTTCTGGATATAGGTCTTCTTGGGGGAACTACTCGATTTTCTTCTAGAAGCTTTTATTCTTCAACAAAATCTTGATCCAAACTTCTGATAATAGCAGACCCTCTAAGTGGTAACTCACAATGAAAGAAAGAATTAGGGTTGTTCCTCTTGAAAGACCTGGTATACATGAAAGGGCACTGATCTATAATACTTTTTTAGGGTCTTCTGACCAGGAAGTCGCCAGGTGAACTTTATTTTCTTTGCTAACAAGGTCAAGATAATTCACCAAATCTTGATTCATTTGGTAGTTTCATTTTCCTTGTGAACGGTCCCACCAAGCATGCCAAAAACTATTGGGCACTGAATTGCACCAAGTTTTACATGATACTGTGACTGTCTATCTTCCTACTTTATATTTAGGCTTGCACCCGATAGCTGCAGCTCAGAACTCAACATTGGATGGACCAAAAAAAGGTTTCAGATCTAACCTCTAGAGTAGGTTGGTTCCTTGTCAACTTAGCATATTGTTGACACAATTATGCTTAATTAGGGTTTGGAGTTTAGGGTAAGAAAAGGGTAAGGTTAGAGAGATGTAGATATCAGTGGAAGGATAGGTTAACATCATTGAATCACGATAAAAACATTCCAAAAAACCATACTAAAGATATACATCCAGATCAACATTTATCCCAAGATAGCTTGTTTCAGATATTAAAGCATAACAAATAAATGTTACAGTAAGCAATTTCAATATCTAGGAAATGATAATCCAAATAGCAAAATTCACCAAAATCTAGATTTTATAGAAATGCACCTTATAATAACAAAGAAAAAACTTCAAAGTAGATTTCAATTACTCATAACAGTTAGTAATCCATGATTGGCACAAACTAACCATCTAAGTATTTACATAAATACAACTATGAAATGTGAACCTCTAACATTCAAAGACAGAAACACAACTTTGAGGCAAACATAAATGTATTGCTCTTTGCATTTAGTCCTTTAGAAATATTTGCAGTAGTAAAGGAAAAAATGCTAGAGCCGACCCTTAAAAATGAGGGTTCAATCTCTCTTTATAGTTTTCATATTACAATATTCAAGAAATAATACATTCAATCTTATTATAACAGCTCAGCAAAGAGTTTAGCTGGCGTTAGCTGATTCGTCCAAACTCTAAGAAATCTGATGGAAGATCATCCGCCATGACCATTCAGGATCTCTGCAACTTGATGATCGACCAAAAGGATTGTAGTTCAAAACCTTATGGATCATGCGTTCCATCGATCTTTCTTGAGAGCAACTTGTCGTCGTCGATCTGTAACTGCTTCTAGTTAGATCTTCTTGAAAATATTTGATGTTTCATCTTCTGGCTGCATGCCATGGTTTTGGTGCAAAAACCTTTTAAATAGTCAAAATTTGATAGGCCAACCTCCATCGTTGATTCTCCTTTTTGGACAACTTAGATTAAGTCCGACGTGAGCTGAAAGCCATCCCGCTCATTTCCTCAGCATCAAAATCTTCAATCCAGATCTGCAACATCAAAACTTTGAATCCAATCCAAAATATTTTATCTTGCACCTTGTCTTCGTTAATCCACGCTTTTTTATCACTGACATCATCATCTCCTCATGAATTTTGTGTATTTTAGAGATAATGCAAGTCCGGGCCTAGAGTCAAACACTTAGATTATTCCACCCTTCTGCCCCATCCTTATTACAAAAAAGAGAGTCCTTATTCATTTCTCAGATCACCAATCCTCTCTTTTTCATCGATGACATCACCATATTCTTGTGAATTTTGTGGATTTCAAAAATTTCACCAATCCGGAGCGGGAAGTAAAAAAGATTATTTCAGAGCAGGAAACAAAAAGGCCTTTTCAAAATTGGACATACACCAAGAATCAAATACATAATTCTTTGTTGCTGACGTTACCATTTCTTGGAAAATTTTACGAATTTTGAAACCCATAATTATTCCTAACCCGAAACTAAGCTTCTCGGATTATCATCATACCTTAAAAATTGCATAACTCCCCAGCGGACTCATACCCTCAGTATAGCTTTGGATCGAAATAACAATATTATCACTTAGTCAAAATCATACAAAATTTTACTAAGTATGTGGCCATTTTGGTCCTACAGTAACCACACACTGCCCCTGTAAAACACCTTGTATTGTAATGGATTGTGCTCCCTATAATTTGTTAAGATGTGCAACTATATTACTTTCCTTGTCCTCATGGTTTGGAGATTTTTTCGGCTCAATATTCTTGCTGTCCTCAACAATACTAGGTTGTAATAAATCACTATCATAGCTGGTCTCACAAACATGACCAAGTGTCCAAGGTTTCTGGCATGTGAAGCATTTATGATTTCACCTCAACTGGTTCCTACTGATGTGAGGAGGTTTCAAAACCTGTAGATTTTTTGTAATCACTTTGCTGCCTGTCCTCCTCTATTCCTGAATCTCAGAACATTCATGTGATGTGGGTTGTATCGGTTCTCCCTATTCTTGGTGGATCTATCCTTGATGAATTGGTATACTCCTATTTCTAGGAGTTTGCATGTTTTGAGTACCCACAAAATCCTGGAATAACATGAGTTTTTAAAAATCTGAACCTAGTGCATACCACTCCTCTCTATACTGTTTATACTGCTCAACAATAGTGAGCTCTGGCTCCTCTACAAGTGGTGGTGTGGTTGGAATAGCTAGAGGCTCTAGCCACGATAAAAATCTAGGCATAGTAGGCCTAGAACCACTAGATCTTGAATGTGTACTCCCCTTGTTAACTGCTGACTCCTCATTATTAGGTCTCTATTCTAGATTATTTTGTTCCACCCGTGGACCTTGTGCATTAACCAAAATGTTTATCCCATGAACCTACTACTGCATTAGACCCACTAATTATTTTAGGCTATGATGCATGTTATGTTGAGTCTGTCTAATGTCCTCTACCATTTTTCTTTCTATTTCCTCTTGGTTTGATCTCTCACCCATCTGTCTATTTCTTAATGCTGCTAAAAATGTACTCTCCTCTGGGTATGGGTGTGGAAGCTAATATTATTTCCTTCTCAAATTCCTATTGTAGGCCCTCAGATCTCTTTCACTCATGAAAATTCAATCCACCGGATGACAGGATTGGTTTGCTTTGATACCACTATAATGGCCACCCCCTTCTACGATTTTTTCTCAATTTTTTCCCAATTTATTTAAATTTGTTGAATTAAAATATATTTCAATTTGCACAATTATTGCAGAAATAAACATCCAAAATTTGCAACTTAATTTAAATTTTATTTTTAAACTAGGGCACAAATTCAGAATGTTCAAACCTTAGATACATTAAAATCAACAACAATGTAAATACCTCTATAAACGAATGAAGCACCAAGTGTGAATCCTCAATGATGATCAAAAAAATTGAACCCAGGTGCTCCGTTTCTCAATCCAGTTGTCTTAAAATTTTGGTAAACCCTTGTCTACCTCTCAATGACAAATGCTGGTCAAAAAATGATGTGATTTAGACTGCCTTAAATCAATGTCAGCCCCCCAGCAATAACACCTAAAATATCAACCTTAACTATTTTTTCCTTCAATATTCACCCAAAATAACACCATCAACCCTAAGTTGTGGGTTACAAGGAAGGGCACCCAGCTGGAAGGTTCGAACCTTGATAGAAATTCATTCCATTTGTCAAAAATTATAATTAAATACTTGAAATGATCATTGTCTCAAGACCAATGCAATGAACCAATACCCACAATGAAATAATATTCTAATCTGCAACTATGAACAAACATGTAGGTCTAATATGAAATAACCAGTCATGGATGAACACATCAAAGTACCTCTAAATGAGCTCCAATACTTAATGTAAATATGATTTCTTGAATGGTTGAAGCTGAGCAAAAAAACCCATGTCTCTAATTTACCCAAAGCTAACCTTCAACAATCCACAAACCCTAAGCTGAAATAAACTCTGAAGTACAATGAGTTACCCACTATAGCAACTCCTCTAATTGGCTAGGTATGGTATTACACATACAAAACTAATGTTATCATGGAGTTTGACTCCCCACAAGCTCCAACATTGCACAAATCTGCAATGCCCTCAAAAATTTGATCACCAAAGCAAACAAATATCCAATATCCTCAAATGAGTTCACAACTCCCTTAATTATCTTTGCATTGACTATCTTCTAGAAGATTCAAGAAGGGGGGGAATGCCACCTTGAACCCTTTCCTAGTGAATTCAATGTTTTTTAAAACACATGGCCCCTTTATAATTTTTAATTATAATTTCCCTTTATAAAATTATTTTATAAATATATATATGATGCATAAAGGGAAATAAATAATCTAAGGCTAAAAATATCACCCATGACACAAAAATGACCAATCAACTGCAGAAGTCCATGTTGGAGCTTGAACTAAGATATATTTTCCATGGCATTGAGTCCCTTAGCATCACTCTACATGAACTACAATGACTCTAAATAGGTCATCAGGATCATTACCATCAAGTCATTGAAAATGGGGACATTACACTTCTTCATGACATACATGAAGCATACTCACCAAAATTATAATAAAACCCCATTCATAAAATTATCCTTATATTATCCATAAATATAAATAAACACCCTTCCTTTTTTTGTTTTGGCTATATAGCCAAAATTACAGTTTGGGGGGGATAAATAAAGGCATATACAACTCATAATACAGTTTGGGGGAAGAAAACAGGTAAAGTATTTTCTTGACTCTAAATAGTGGTTTTGGTAAGTGTCTTCCATAAGTACCTTCCGTAAGTGTCTTTCGTAAGTAACTTCCGTAAGTATCTTCCGTAAGTACCTTCTGTAAGTATCTTTTATAAGTATCTTCCATAAGTATTTTCCGTAAGTATCTTCCGTAGGTGTCTTTTGTAGATATATTCCATAGATACCTTTTGTAAATTTTTTTTGTAGTTATCTTTTGTAAAAAATTCTTATAATACAGCATCCGTAAACATGATCTGAAGGCATCATCAGTAACACTATTTAGTAACACCCTTTTGTAGCTATCATCCATACTTGTAGCGCTAAACAAAACATATAGAGATTATAAAATTAGGGTTTTTGAAAATATAGGAAAAAAAATAAAATCATATGTATTAAAAGTTTTAGATCTGGTATGATTACAGTAGGGTTTCGAACAACTATTTGAGGATGTATTTTATTTTTAACCATAAAATAGAGTAAAATTCTAAATTAAAAAAAATAAAAAAAATAGTAAATTTTTAAGGGCTCTACCGACTTCTGAGGAAATTTTGTTTATATATAAATTGTAGGATTCTTGGTGATAAATTCGAAATCCTCTTCTCTCAAACCTTAGCCATAACCATGCCTCCACTCATGTTTCAAAAACGTAGTGAGCCATCATCTATTGAGACTCAAAACTCGAGTGACTCTATAGTTGAACTTTTCCATAATGCTCGATGGTGGGAAGTGTTGACTAAGTTTAAAGACCATTATTTAGGGGTGGCTAGACATTTCATAATGAAATGTAACACCGATACAATGTCTACCCATGTTGGAGGACTCCAGCTAGACTTAAACCCTAGCTTGATCTCTGAGGTGTTGGGTTTACCTGAGGTTGGTCTACCTTATTATAAAAATCCATCTAAAAGCATCTCTCAGTTGGTGACAAAATTTGGTTAAAAGTGTACAATTATTAGAGGAGGGATGGATGAAAGGGGTTTCGACTTCTACACTTCCCCTCATATGGCAAGAAGCAGTTGCCATTATTATTAAGTTCTTCACTCTTGAGGGATAAATGTATGTCTTATTAGCTTACCACATATGTATGTTAATGAACTTAAAATTCCTAAATAATAAATATTGTGTCATTAATCTACCTTAATTTTTGTTCCAATCACTGAAATCGACTGTTTTGTGAGTTAAACCCAAAAATTCTCAAAGAAAACCAAGACTGCACTTGATTCCGCACCACGATTTAATTAAATTGATTGTCTTGAAAAAAGCTCATGAAGTGAAAGTATCCTGGAATCGAATCATGGATGAATCCAAATTATCCGAATGCTCGAAATGCATCAGATCCAAGGGGGAACATTCGACAGAGGAAGAAAATGACTCTTATAGTAAGGAAGAAGAGCTTGAAAGCCCAAAACAGAAATGTAAGACTTTGAAAAGTAATAAACAATCTCGATCAAATATCAGATGTCAAAAGAAGATTGTAGAAAACTTTGAACAGGAAGATGAACAAGGGCCTGAATCTGAATTACCTACAATAGAGTCTAATGTAGAGACCTTATCCTACCTTCATGCATAGAATACAATTTTGCAAATAAAAATTGATAGATTAAGGGAAGATTTTATAGAACACTCTAAAATTATCCAGAGAGCCCTTGTTGTTCAGATAGATTTGATTAAGCAGTTTTCTACAGATAAGACACCAAATTATGTGGACTTTATCAACCGGTCGCCACCTATCAAAGTCTCCCCGCATAAAAGTTCTACTTATGGTAAAAAGCCTAAAAAATCTGTAAACTTCAGCAAATAGATGTACATTAATAAATCAATTGACTTTTCAAATATCCTCAAGGAGGATAGTTCCCAAAAAATTCTTAGTATTACTCACCAAAATCAACCTAAAAATTGGATCTGCCCATCAAGAAAGGAAAAACATTAAAATATCTTGTCTTGGATGTAGGGATGCCTTTGGATCTTGATCCAATGGTTAACGATGAGGAACTTCATCCTTCGTAGACAAAGGATACATAGCAGAAAGGAAGTGCTCAGGAGGTTGAGCACATCAAAATAGTTATGGTGGAAACACTAGTTGCAGCAGTTGTAGATCAGCGAGCTAAGGAATAGATACAATGAGTAAAATGAGAGCATAAATTACTAGAACCAAGACCATGATCATCCTAGATTTCTTCTCAACATGCACCAGTTGGATGAACAATGAAAAAACTATTATTTTATTAATTACTCAGACTTATATTTTTTATGTATTGATCATATTTGTAGTATATTATCCATGGTATTTTATTTGTAGACTTTTATATGATGACATACGTAATATGTACAGTTAATATTTGAAATATTTTTGTTGAACTATCATTTACTGATATAAACTGTTTATTCTCAGTTTTGTGAAATTAATAATTTTTGATAAATTGAATTGATAGATATTTCTTGTATTTTGGATAACTGATTATTTTTCTTATTTTCTTGGAGAAAGTTAGCATGATTCTGTTAAATATATCTATTTGATTTGTTTTAGCTGATTTCTGGTAAAATCATATGCATGTTTCAAAATCATTATAAGTTCTGTAAACAGTATTCTCCGAAATTCTGATAATGATTGTAATTATTTATGTTATTCTTTCTATACAAATATCAATGTACTTAGAATTTTTAGTTATTCATAAAATTTTGAATATCTGATGCATGTATAGGGCTGTTATATTCTGTTCATCTTATCTTCCCATATGCATGAGGACATGCATAGACTTCAGTCTGGGGGAAATGATGAGTGGTTATTTAACACATATTTCTATATCATAATTGTTTTATTGTTATAATTATTTAGTGATTATGATATGTTTTATGTGAATTATTATTGAATATTGTGTGAATTATTAGTAAATATGACTAATTGCAGTAATCTAACAAATGTGTTTGATTTATACAAAATTCATGAGTCTTGAGAAAAATGTAGGAAAAAGTGATGATGATCGATGAATAGATTGCAGAGCTTTGGAGTGCACCTCGGATGAGAAGAAAGACAAATAAAAAGACCTAGGATAAAAGTAGAGCTCGGTGACAATAGTAGTTGACCTGTTACAAAAGCATGTTATAGATGTATATTACTGAAGTATGTTACAGATGTATATTACTGAAGTATATTACTGAAGTATATTACTGAAGCATGTTACTGAAGGTAACTACCGAAGAAAGTTATTGAAGAATATTTTACCAGCAGTTATCGAAGGATAATAAATATTGTTGACTTATGTAGCATGCCACATCAGTGACAACACATCAAGTTTGGACGACAACATATATTTTCACTTAGCAAAATATTTCATTTATTGCATACTATCCGCGAGAATATTTCAGTTGATAAAGTTGTTATTTTCTTAATAAAGTTTGTAATCAGATTATTATGAGAAGTTTTAGATATAGACGCAATACTGTTAGACCTTTCCTATAATATAGGACATGAGGTCCTAATGTATATCTTGCGAATCATTCAAAATAGTATTGTCTTGTTAGGTTTGTTTGTAGGATGCCACTTGGACCAGTCAAAATATTTATCAAGTCCAAATGGGAATATGTATTATTGTACGTTTAGATTATTTTGGGTTGATGCATAGTTATCGCATCAAGAAATCCACAAAATTTGCATGGAAAAATATGTGGAGAAATATTATTTGGAATTGTATTAGTTACAATATAAATTACATAGGATAGACCTTGAAAGAGGTCTACGGGAAAAATACAAGAAATTATTGTTTGTTCTAAGTTTACAATTTTGAAGAAACATGCCAGCATGTACAACTGAATCTCCAATAATAAAAGTATCATTTTGTTCTTCAAAAATGGTAATTTGTATCAATTTCATGTGTTGTTTAATTTATGTATGTTATGTAAATTATGTTTATCTGTTACCTGCATTTATAGAATAGACATAATGTTAGTATTAGTTATAAAATATAGTTATTGAGATAAAGTAAACTAGGGGAGAAATACTTACACTACCCTCTAGGAGGTAGGGCCCACTCCTATAGCCAGTCCCTGAGCTCTCGCCCCTGCAATAGGTTAGGATTAGTTAGCCTTAAATTAAACTGCATTTTAATTTACATAAAATAAGATAGATTGCACGAGGATCCTCACAAATAAATTAAATCATTTCATAAATAAATTAGTTTACAAATAATTAGGT
Organism: Wollemia nobilis; assembly: GCA_028583015.1. Classification (NCBI taxonomy): domain Eukaryota; kingdom Viridiplantae; phylum Streptophyta; class Pinopsida; order Araucariales; family Araucariaceae; genus Wollemia; species Wollemia nobilis. The sequence continues at coordinate 41,011 of JAQPPZ010007159.1, read as the reverse complement.
GCATCAGTAAATCAATTCATTAGTAAAAGTAAATTATCATTGCATCAGTTATTTATTATACTTTGCATCATTTATTTTTGCACAAGTTTTATTTTGTTTATTACTTTCTTGTACATGTGAAACCTAAAAAAGAAACTTGAGCTAAGCTTAGTATTAATCCCCATGGTACAATCTATACGGGATTCCTACTCTTTAAATATAACCTTGATTTCCCTCGGATTGATAAAATTAAATGTAAGCTCTACAACAAATCACCTAGACAAGTTGAAGAGAAATTTGATCAAGGATGATTGGATATGGTTGGTGAGGATTGGATTTTTGGGAGTGGCTCATCTAGAGATAATACATGTTGATAAATAATATATATCAACATTGACTGAGCATTGAGACCCAATCATAGATACCTTCCATTTCCCATAGGATAAATGACCTTAATGTTGGAGGATATGTTCAAGATATATCGACTACTAGTGGAGGGAGTCATAGTGATAGCAATAGATGCATCATAGTAGGGTATAATGATGGGGTAAATTTTTGGAGTGGATTGGGATTAAGATTTCCATGAGTAGTGGTGGGGTACTATATGAGATATTTTATTTAGATGGGTTGTTGTTTCTAAGGTATATACTAGTGATAGTGTTGATATCGAGTGTCATCCTCTCCGACTCCTCATTGTTACAATGTCTATGGAACTTGTTAGGGATTGATTTGAATTTTGTGGAGGCATTAAAAATGTATGTGTGGGAATTGATCTTGATAACATAGACATACAAAGAGTTGTAATCATTTATTAGAGGTGATCATCATAATATGAGCTATAATTCACTAGTGCAGTTATGGGAATGAGAGTATGTGGTGATCGAGAGACCATGAGGTATACCATATGACACACATAGTTTGATGGGGAAGGACTACTCATACATCTTGAGGTGGTAGGGTGATATGAAACCATGTGGTAGGAGATCCCATTAGAAAAATTATGAGTTTTATCATCAGATGTGGGTGATCTTGAGGCCCTAGGATATTATTTGACAACCATGAAGGTATGGCCCAATATGAGAGAAGGAGGCTATGCAACTATGTCAGGTGTAGTGGGCTATATGGATGATTGGCATAAGGCCATTCAGGTGGAATACTTATAGTTCATACAATTTTCATGATAGTTTGAGCTTACAAAGGGAGTATGAAACCCACCTATGATATATCAAAGTAAGGGATATGAGGATAGGCTTGCATCTTAAGTTATGGCTATGGAGTATCATGTGGATGATGTGGTGCTAGTACAAAATATAGATGATGTTAGCACTATGATAGAGTATGATAGGTGGTGGGCCACACAACTATGGCACAAATTAAGGGTTGTGGAGGATATAGGATTATATGGTAGAGAGGCTAGTTAGTGACCATATAGACAATAACTAACCAGATAACTAGTCACCAATTGTAAAGTTGATCACCAACCATACAACCAATCACTGACCATATAACTAACCATCAATTGGAATGGAATAAAAAGTATGCATGAGAACACATGAGAACTCATTTCCATAATGCAATTTAGAAAAGTAGAGAGTGGGAGTGATGTGTGAGGTTGACAATTTGACATGAAGTGTTGTTGAAATGGACACATGGAGGGACAAGATGTCAAATAGTGGTGTGAGACCTAGCGATGGAGGGAGTGTAGTGTAGGTTGGTTGATATTTGCTCTTGTTTGTGGTGTTGGCACTATGATAGAGTATGATAGGTGGTGGGCCACACAACTATGGAACAATTGAAGGGTTGTGGAGGATATAGGATTATATGATAGAGAGGCTTATTAGTGACCATACAGATAATAACTAACTAGCTAACTAGTCACCAATCGTAAAGTTGATCACCAACCATACAACCAATCATCGACCATATAACTAACCATCAATTGGAATGAAATAAAAAGGATGCATGAGAACACATGAGAAGTTATTTACATCATGCAATTTAGGAAAGTAGAGAGTGGGAGTGATGTGTGAGATTGAGAATTTGACATGAAATGTTGTTGAAATGGACACATGGAGGGACAAGATGTTGAATAGTGGTATGAGACCTAGCGATGAAGGGAGTGTAGTGTAGGTTCGTTGATATTTTCTCTTGCTTGTATTTTTCAAGATAAAATAAATCCTAGGGCCTATTTTTAGAATAAATAAACCATAGAAGCCCAAGCTAGCATAGGAACGGGTAATGGAATGTTAGGATTTATTTTTGGGTTGTGGGTTTTTGTTTTTGTTTTCTCTTGTAGGGTTTTTATAAAATTGTGTAGACACAAACCATCCCTGTTGAGATAATTTTGATGTCTATATGTTGTATTAAATGTACAACCATGTAGACAATTACAAGAACCATACAACAATTGTATGGATTTTTTAAAGTGATGGATGGTAAGGAGAATGGAATTGATGGGAGGTATGATGGCAAGAGAGAGTGTTATAGTCATGACATAGGTTCATGCCACTCCTAGATAGGTTGAAGAGTGATTTGACCAAGGATGATTGGAAATGGTTGGAAAGGATTGGATTTTAGGGAGTGGTTCAACTAGAGATGATACATGTTGATTGAGTATATATATTAACATTGATTGAGCATTGTGACCTAGATAGTGGTATCTTCCATTTATCCATAGGATAAATAATTTTATGTTGAAGGATGTGTTTAGGATATATTGACTACTAGTGGAGAGAAACATAGTGATAGTGATGAATGCATCACAACAGGGGATAGTGATGGGGTAGATTTTTGGAAAGGATTGGGATCAAGTTTCCATGAGGAGTGATGGGGTACTATATGAGACCTTTTATTTAGATGGGTTATTATCACTAGGGTAGACACTAGTGATGGTGTTGATATAAAGTGTCATCCTCCTTGAATCCTTAGGTCTGTAGTTTTCATGGAACCTATTAGAGATCATTTTATATTTGGTAGACATATTGATAATGTATGCATGGGCACCAGCCTTACTGGCATATACATACAAAGAGATGTATGCATCGAGTAGGGGTGATCATCATGTGATGAGCTATAATTTATTGGTGTAGTTATGGGTATGGGAGAACGTGATGATTGAGAGGCCATGGGCCTATCGTATGACACACATGGTTTTATGGGGAAGGACTATCCATACACCTTGAGGTGGTGGGCTGATATGGAGCCATATGAGAGGAGGATCCATGAGAAGCATTATGAGTTTTATTTTTAGATGTGGTTATTATTAAGGCCCCATGATATTATTTTATTATCATAGATAGGTGGCCCATTATGGGAGGAGGTGATTGTGTAGTATATCTGGTGTAGTAGGCTAGATGGTTGATTGACTACAATGCTACTCTTATGGAGTACTTCCAATTCACCTTAGTGGTATGATAGTTTGGGATTACATAGGGAGTACTTGACCCACCTATGATATATATGAGGAAGAGAGATAAGGATAGGCTTACACCTTAGGTAGTGGCTATGGAGGATCATGTGGATGATGTGGTGTTAGTACCAGATATAGATGATGTTGACACTATGGTAGAGTATGATAGGTGGTGGACCACACAACATTGGTACAGAAAAAGGATTATGGAGCATATAGGATGAGATGGAGGAGAGGGTGATGATGGTGAGGTTGATGGTAAGGAAGGAGAGGAGGATGTGCCATTTAGGAAATGAGTATACCAATGAATAGATGAGAGAGTGGGTCCATCAAGGCCAGTAGGTGTAGATATGGAAACAATATATTTTAGAAGTGGGGAACACTTGGATTTGATGACATGATGAATATGAGTGGATTATCCATAGTTACTGGGGAGGTAAATATTTGGATGGATTAGGCACAATTATTGGAGGTCTAGTTTGTATATCAAGAGGTAAAATGGAATCTAGAGAGGATAGGGTTATAGGGGTAGCTTGATGCGATGACTACAGAGCAGGACATATTGGTGGTGGATCAAGATGTATTGAGGATAGAGAGGTACATGGTGATAGTCGAGTGGGATGAAATATGGCATCAAGTGGATTAGCTATCATAGCATATAATAATAGGTGAGGGTATAACCATCAATAATAGAGAGCAGGGGTGATGTGGGGGTCTTGCAAGCTAAGAGCATGCAACTACAACAAGTTAGATATGAATATAAGGATAGATGACTGCATAAGAGAGACATAGATTGAATGTATGAGGATAAGATGATGGGTGTGGACATACCTATTCCATAAATCATAGGTGCCCCATATCGAAACTGTTATAGGAGCATACCATCAATGGTCCTATCAATACCCTATTTTAAGGATCCAATAATGTTGTAGGTAGTAGGAGCAACCACTTATCAAGGTATTAGAAGGCACTAGAGTAGCAGTGATAACAAGTAAGAAGGGAGAGGAACATATGATAGAGATTATGGATAAGAGGGGGGTGGAGATGTTTTGAGAGATTGGAAATAATGATTCTATTTTTGATATGGAAAATTAGCCATGATTTGTGTAGCACTTTTTTTAGATAATGATGTAGTTATTGTGACATGTATATATGTATGTATTATAATGGAGCCCTAGGGGTAGTTTTGATGTATCATAGATTTTGTATTTACATGTATTGAGAATTATTTATATGTATACAAATATTTTATAGACTTTATGTACTATTTAATTTTTCATTCTAAATACATATGATGATGATTCGATGGTTGACATGGTATGATGTTATGGATGGATGATGTGATGCATATTTTTAGGTTTTTTGTTTGATTTGTATGATGAATGTATCTATGTGATGAGATAGACATGACATGTTAGATGATATGGATATGATGTGCTTATGTGATGTATGATTGATCCTATATTTAGTTACATGGTTTAGACTCACATATATATTTTTAATCAATTTTTAGATTCTTGTGTATGCAATTCACAATAGAAAATAGCTTAACTAATCAATAACAATTTAATAACTACAATAATACATTAACACAACATAAGACAAGATAACAAGTAATAAACACAATGCTAATAATGATAATGGGTAGACTAGTAGGTACAATGAATTAACCATAAACCTAATAATAAGGAATAATGAACATAAGGAACAATATGAATGAATATTAAAAATATGAAGTGAGGACATAGACATTAAGATAAAATATAATAGACAATTTTCTAAGAAAATAAACAATGGACAATGACTAATGATTAATGACATGAATCAATATATAGTATATATTCACTATGAATGGAGGCTAGCCAAGATGTCATTTTCCCATATATCCTAGGGTTTTTGGATCCTAGAAGAATATCATGAAAGTCAAACACCTTAGTTTCAACAATAAAACTCATCTAATGGCTAGTCAATATCCCATAGAAATCTAGACCATCCCAAATAAGATCAATCTTATCATGAACCAAAGTGTGTGTAAGGAGGTTCATTTCCCATACTGAGTGAGGTTGGACTAACCAATTGTAATTCAATCCAATATAATCTAGCTCATCCATGAGCATTCAAAGGTCTATATAAAATAAGGTTGTTAATGTGACAAACATATTACTACTTGAAAGGCATACTCCACTGCTAGTCAAACATCTATAGCCTCAATGGAGGTTAGCCCCATAATCCTTTGACATAGCTCCACTACCATACAAACATCTATAGCCCTGGTGGAGGTGTTTGTAATACCTGAGGAAACAAAGGAGAAACATTTTTGGGTACTATCCTTATTCTTTGAATCTTTTTTGTTGGAACTTGCAATTGGATCCTCAAGTTTAGATTATGCAAAGGATAGGATGAACAAAACAACTTTTTATTTATGGCAAGACTACTCATGGCATCATCTTCCCTAAAATAAAGATTTAATTAAAGTGTGATATGTGATTGGTCCAAGAAATAACTCAAGTCAATCAGGGGAAGCCTAAAATATCCTTAGAACACAACATTGGACAAAGGTTGATTGGATCAACTAGGAATGGTTGAATGATAGAAAAGACTTCTATTTATAAGCAACCTAAGAATATGATTGAACAAGACATTATGATAGTTGGAGTAACCAACACATGCTTACTGATAACCTACAAAAGATAAAATATGTTTATGTGCAACATGGTTGACAAGACAACATGACATATGACAAAACACTACATTTAGACAAATGAAAGTGAGATATGAAAACGGATGAAAATACAACATATACAAATGAGAATAATATACACCCCAATTATATGCTATTTATTAATTATTCTAATTTTTATTGTAAAACACATATCTATGCATCCAAAACGTGACCAAATTAACACATTATGAGCTTTGATTTATTTACGCACAAATTTGATGAGTCAAAAAGGTGAATTCACTGAAAGGGTGTCCTGATTTTTTTTGTTTCAAATGAAATTAATTAGTCATAAATATGGGCAAGTCTGAGAAAATGAAATATTCCACACAATTACTTTAATGTCCAATATTGCTAGAAAAATGATAAATTGATATTTGGGAGTGATTGGGAATTTTTTTTAAATTTATTTCATTTGAAAATTTTTGAGGGTCAAATTTTTAGGGACACCCTTGATTTGACAATTTCAAAAAGTTGGTTGCAAAAGGAGATAATATTTAGATGAATGCAATGCAAAAAATTATGAGAGATAAGTCCAAATGATTCGTAGTATCAACATAAATAGAGTAGAAGTAACATAATTTCTAGGAAGTGTCAAATCCCCCATACACAAAATTGGTTTGATTAGGAAAAAAACCAATGGGAATAATGATACATATACTGAGGGGAATATCCCAAGGATGACAAAAATATCTGATATATGATGTGTGGAGGGGAGAATTCCCCTATACTAGGACTAGACCACTGTACAAATACATGGGGTATCCCATAACTTGCTTGTCTTTTGGGAGATCCTTGATTTTATAGGCTAGGAGGGGAAGATAAAATGGAAGGAGAAGAGGAGGATGGTGGTGGTTTGAGTGATTTGGAAAGTAAGATGAAAATGAGGATGAGAAGTTCTAGGTTGGGCATGTTGTAAATAAGATGAGAATAAGAAGGCTAAGGATGATATGGATATTGAGGAATGGGAGAAGTTTGAGAATGAGAAGAAGGTTGGAGAGGTGAGGAATAAGGAGTAGCATGTGTGACAATCAAAAGAGGACTGTGAGGAGGAGAAAAATACAAAAAAGGAGTAGGATTTTAAGGAGTGGACTCTTAAGGTAGAGTGGGAGGATGAAAGATGAGTTGAGGAATAGAAGAAAGAGGATGGTAAGCAACATTAGCTCGCAAATCAGGAAATGGAGAAGAATCAAGGAAATAAAATGAGAGTGACATCCAAGGGGTAGTATTTTTTAGAAATGAAGTGGGATTTGATGAAGGGGGATGATAAGGGTCAATTTGATTAAATGTATTAAATCATCACTAATGTAGGATATCATAATTATGGAAGGAGAAATATCCTTGCATTTTACCTTTGATAAATTTTTGAGCTCACTTGATTGAGCAAGTTGACCAACCATAGGTATGTATCCTTATATCTCTTTGATCGATTAGATAAGTGGGCTTAAGTTGCCACCCAAATGAAGTGAGTGTATGAGTAACTATATAGCATTGGCATGGAGCATACTAAATTTGAATTGGATTAGAGTTTTATTTGAGATAAGAAGAGGAATTTTTTTCCTTTACTCTAGCAAAGGAGGGCTAGTGATAGTCTTAGGAAAATTCCTTGGATAATCGTGATTCCAGGATTGAATTTTTAGATGTCAGACGTGTTTAATATAGAATATAAGTGTTATAGGCAATAATGGTAATGGATATAATGTCCATGATATGGGGTATGAGAGGAGGATCAATAATGAATGGGACATACACAAGGTGAGGGTCGATCTACATTTAAAAAAAATGAGGGAGGGAACGATCAAGAACACAAAGAGGTGTCAAGGAGACTCAAGGAAATTCATCCTATGGGAAATAGGGCAATAAATTTTGATATGAATTAGGAGAATCAGGTGGTGAAGGCTAGGTGAAATAGGAGGAGAAATATCAAGAAGTGTCAGGGTGGAGGTATGGAATGGTTTGGTGTGAGGAGGATGAAGGGGTCCCATTGCTAGGGCTCTTGGATAGAATAATACGAGTGGTCTGGTGCATTAATCCTTGGTCATAGTATGAAGTCCCATTATGTACAACAACACTCGAATATGGGGTATGAAATATATTGGACATGGTACTAAATAAGAGGGTTTGTTGAAGGAGGATGGATAATCCTAGAGGGATCCAAGGGATGAAACTCTTGTACTCTAGTTTGACCTCTAGTTATGACCATAAGGGGTAGATATAGAGTGAGAGGTGGAGGAAAAGAAAAGATGTGGTTTCTCTTTTTTTATTTTCTCTTTTGTTGTTTTGTTTTGTTTTTATTTTGTTTTATTTTTTATGTTAAAATTTTTAATGCTTTTTGTGTTAACTACCCCTAAAATATACAAAAGGTGGATGAGTGAGATATAAGGGTATGTCTATGTAGGATCATCAATATACTTGAGAGTACATGGAGAGAGAAAATGTGTGTAAACTATCAAAGGCTACCTATGGTAGGGGTGGCTCAAGGTATCTAAAAGAAAAAAAACCTCTAATATCTTTGTTAGGGGATGCAAGATGCAACATTCTCTAAATATGCTAGAGACCAGTCATCCTTTACTTCACCCTTAAGCAGGCTTGATAAAAAATGATATATGTGCATTCATAATTTCTATAGCCTTGTGAGTGTAGAATCTAGCCTAGACTACCTTGAGTTAATCCCGAGGGTCGTCAATTTTTTGGTGATGAAATCCAAGAAACTATGTGTAACTAACTAGGGTGTCTAGAGGGCCAATTTATGGTTGGTGATGAAATTCAACGTCATTGATCTGTTTTAAAAAATGTGTGCAAGTGTGACTAAACTATGTTTTTTTTTTTTTCTATTTTAGCTATGATGCACAAATAAGATCTAACATAGGAATGAAAATGCAATGTTTTGTTTTTCCTAAACTAAATGCTACAAATTATATACTAAACTAGGAATAATATTTTACTACCTAGAATGCAATGAAACAAATCCTATAATAGGAAATAAAAATGTGATTTTATTTAAACTAATGACAAGAAATAAAACCCATACTAGGAAATAAAAATGCAATTTCACTAACCTAGGAATATAAGAAAGTTAAATCTAGACTAACCAAGCAAATGCATTTTGAAAATAAAGCCTAAACTAGGAAATAAACAACAAGTTCCTAATATAATAAGCAAGTAAATGAACATATCTAGGCTAATGGAAAATGCAACAAATCCTTCTTATAAGGTGCAATAAGAAAAGTCTAATCTAATGAAAGCAAAGTGTAATTTTAAGAAAGAAAACTAAAATAATGAAATCAAATTACAATAAAGTAAAGTAAATATATTCTAATGAAGACAACTAATGAAAAAAATAAGAAAAACTACTGTATGTATAGAAAAGTGTGAAAAAAGAAAGCAAAACTACTCTATGTAAAGAAAAGTATGATACATGAAAGCAAATAACTTGAAATAAAATCTACTCTAATGTAAACTATGAAAGCAAGTACATTTCATAAAGCAAGTAAAAGTTCCTAGAGCAATAAGCCTATGATATAAAATAAATGCTTTTCAACATAAATTGGATTTCTAGATTAAGTATGATTATGTAATATCAACCTAGAGTTGGAGTCAAAAGCACCTACTTAAGATCCAAAGCTCTTTGGAATTTGTATGGGGTTGTTGCATAGGCTCTATTTTTTTTAAATGTTACTTGTAGCAGAAATTGTCTAGGTCTTATTGATTTACAGTAAAAACCATCAGGGTTCTAATGATTTGTAGCAAAAATTATCCCTATTGGGCCAATTTATACTAGGAAATGTTTCTAGCCTCCCTCTTTGCTGGGTAATTTTTTTTGCTACAGAGGACTAATTTTATGATTTTCTCTACAAAAACTAGAGAACACAAGTGTAATAATTTACATTTGTACTTAAAGGAAATATAAGAAGCAAATAAGCCTAACTAGCTTAATTTTAGGAGTGATTGTAAGCAACTATTATAATCAAATATAAGCTAAAAAATATGAAATTTACACTAAAATAGACTAAAAAGATAGATTTTTTAGGAGTGATAGGTGGGAAGGGGTACCTTTGAATATCTCCAAATATGAAAAGTAGGCCAAAGAAGGAATTTGTCTACGATGATGATAAATGGAAAGAAGAAAAAATTATTTTACCTAATACCTACCTAAAATTGTTGTGATCACTATGTAAATTAGTTACCTGACAAGATGGGTCCTAGTTTTTATCTCAATAGAAATCATTCATTTTGATCCATTCGAGCCAGGCTAGTTTTGAACCATCATGGTAAGATCATGTTTGGTTGTAAACCATAAAGGTTTAGGATAGAGGACTTTTCTTGGACTTCGATAAATTTAGGATCTGCAAACACATGCATAAAACATAGAAAGTGAGTAAAATGGTTAAAAATCTAACAAAAACAATACACAAGGTAAAAGTGAGAGATATTGAGAGAGAAAATCAAAATTTTACAACCTATAAAACATGTTTACCCTTGTGTGGGGTGTTGTTTAATGGTATTTAAGTGATCACAAAAATATGGATAAAAAAGTGTGCCATTTCATTAAAATCTATTGATATTACAATATTGTTTCTACAAATGCCTCTTGGTCTACAAAATGACCTTCCAATGTGGAATCCCTTTGGAATACAATTCCTTGCACTCCTGCTTTACTTGACCATCTCAAGAGGGGTGGGATTACATACCACTATTGGTTAAGTAGAGTCTCCAAACCTACAAAACCAAATCACTTGTTAGTAGCACCTATTGGGTCCACCTAAGTTGGACCCAAACTTATAAAAGGGGTAAATAATATAACTTAAATTATTGAAAAATGAGTTCTTAAAATAAGCTAAAACCACAATATACCTTACTGCTCACCTATGTGAATTATTTTCTATGAAGTAGCTGACTAGAACCTATCTCTGATAGGAACCATCCCTGTTGGGACGGTTTTGGTTATAAACCATCCTTATTTGGATAATTTCTCCTATATAGACTTTGGTGAATTTTACTTCAATGGGAGCATTCAATACGTTATCAAGTAGCTGATATCCATGTTTGGTTATGGATAGAATCTAAAATTCCAATCTATTAATAAAAAAAATATACAAAACAAGAAGCTTCTAATGATATCCATGGTATTGGCACTCTAAGCAAAATGGCTTCTCATAATGCACAAAAGTAGGGTCTAGAGTAATTTTGGTAGAGTTTCTCTAAGCATAATATCATCCTCTTAAAATGAAAGGAAATGAGGGCCTATTTATAGATTTTTGACAAGGGTGAGGGGGTGGTGAGGTGGAGGTGAGGTGGCATGGTCAAAGGGGTATGGGTGCACCATGCCTCATTAATTTTTATGGATGGAAGAAGTTATCACACCACTAATATTGAGCATGGGTGCACCATGCCCCATTAATGTATATGGGTGGAGAAAGTCTTCATCCCACCCATGTGCATTAAATGAGCATGGGGGGGATGTGGGTGCATGGGGATGTGAAGAGTAGGGGGTAGGGTAGACTAGGGTGATGTGCACCTAGGCTAGGTGAGTGGGATAGTCACATGGTGACCATGGGCTAGGTGTAGGATGGGGTTTAATGGGGTAAAGGTGCTAAGGTGAGAAAATTATTGTTTTAGGATAAAAATATCAAATAATTGGATATTTGGAGCAATTGTAAAATAATTAGACATTAACATTAATATGAAATTTTTAGGTGTTTATGTTTTCCATTTTTTGTACTGTGGTCTGTGTATACACAATGTAATGCAAAAAAAAAACATGACACTGGATGGGTGGCTAACTATAACAAGAATAAATTTGAAAATGGATGAGAGTGGTTGTTCATGGATTTGAGCGTGTTGTAATGACATTTTATGGAGGATATGTAAGGTTGTCCTAAATCATAAATAGTGTAATATACCCCAATTATGGAAGGGATAGATATATTTGAATCTTGCCTTTGATAAATTTTTGAGCTCATTTAATTGAGCAAGCTGACCAACCATAAATATAAGGATGCATCAATTTGATAAAGTGTTTAGAAATGGATTTTGGAGACACTGTCTTGTTGAAGATATGAGGTTGAAATTTTTTATTGTTTTATATTGACTATATCACAAATATTTAGGGGATGATGTTCTCGATTTCTCATTAGTGGTGGGTATATATTCATCTTATACAAATACCTATTAGTGTAGAGAAAATATGAAAATAATTTCTTAAGTGTTTGTAGGACAATGAGGATGAATAATTTATATTCCTAATTGATCTCTGTACTAAGGTAAAACATTTTATATAATTATCTCATGTTTTTGGATGCTTAAGGTAAACACTTTCCAATCATTAAGTAATTTTATGAACTAATCCTAAGTATAAAGATGTATCAAAAGATATTATGGGGTATGGATTAGATATTTGATAGATCCTCACACTAAAGAAATATTTTTGATAAAATAATCCAATTTTTTTGGATGCCTAAGGGTATTAAGCACTTACCAATCTCTAAATCATTCGACTAGCTACTTCTCCTTAGTGTAGAGGTGAATTGGATTGTGAACAAATTTTGATGTCAAAGGAGAATTTTGGGATATTATGGAGGATAAAACCCTTGATAACTTAGAATCCTCTTATTAATAAAATATATAAGTTTGATATGTAAAATAAGAGTCATCATGGTGTGCTAGAAAGGCGAGAAAGTAATGAGATTTACATTTATCATGAATAAAGAGTCTTTTTAGAGGCCCACTACCTCAACTACTTAGCTAAGCACAATGCAATATATTAACTAAGATCATCATTGGTCATGGTGAACCTATCAACTCTACATGATATAGGTGACCAAGCATCAAGCATATGAACACATGCAAATGAATTGGTCATTCAACAAGCAATTGATGCAATCACGCACATGAGCAAGCAAGACATACACATTCAAGCATAGTATATTTTTAAATACATTATATTTATAGGATCCTTGTGTTATGTACCATCTCATGAGACAAAGTGATATGCATCTAACCCAACTTTAGAAGTTACTATGAATGGGCCTAACCAATTGGATTCAAATTTACTTTTTTTTATCTTCTTTTGAATAAGTATTCTTTTAATTTTCTTTAAGGACTAAATTGCTTACTTCAAAGGAATGAGTTTGCATCGTCTTTCCATAGACTCTTTTGAGTCATAAATTATAGGATCATAGGTGTTCTAAGGCATGGATCCACTTTTCAAAAAGTAGTTCCAATTGACTAAAGCATGCATTATGATACTCATTGCCCATAAACACATCCTTGAGAAGGATTATAAGGGATGAAACTTCTAACTCAAAAGGTAAGATAGCCTTAGTTCCATAAATTAAGGCTTAGGGTGTAGCACTTGTTGAAGATTGTACACTAGTGTGATATACCCATAAAGTAGAATAGATCTTCAAATATCCATCCCTACCAATTTTACTAACTAGTTTATTTAATATTTTTGTTATTGTCTTGTTTGATCCTTCAGCCTAACAATTATCCCATGGGTAATATGGGGTAGACCACTTATACTGGATTTGAAACTTAGCATGAAGTTTTATGATATATTTATTTTTGAAATATGGGGCATTATCAGTGATTATTATGTTAGGGATGCCATACCTTAAGAGGATCTAGTTTAATATGAACTTGGAAACTTAAGCTCTAGTGCAAGAGGATAAGGGCATAGCCTCTATCGACTTGTTGAAGAACTTAGTTGTATTTATTATGGGCTTGTGTCCATCTAAATATAAGGTTAATTTTTATTATGATATATAGCCCCCAAGTGGAGAAGGACCAAGATAATGTTATAGATTTCAATTATTGTCTAGGTGCATGGATAAGGTTATCATGCTTTTGACACTTATTGCATTTTTTTATGAAATTACGAGCATCCCTATGGATAAGAAAGTGTGCCATTTCATTAAAATCTATTGATATTACAATATTATTTCTACAAATACCTCTTAGACTATAAAATGATCTTCCAAAGTAGAATACCTTTGCAATACAATTTTTGGGATTCCTGCTTTACTTGACCACCTCAAGAGGGGTGGGATTACATACCACCATTGCTAAAGTAGATTCTTCAAACCTACAAAACCAAATCACTTGTTAGTAGCACCTATTGGGTCCACCTAATTTGGACGTAAACTTATTGAAAAGGTAAACAATATAATTTAAATTACTGCAATAAATAGAGCTAAAAATAATAAAAAAGCATAATATACCTTATTTATCACCTCTATGAATGTTCTACTATGAAATAGCTGACTGGAACCTAGCTCTGATAGGAACCATCCCTAGCAGGATAGATTTTGTTGTAAACTATCCTTGTCTGGATAATTTTTGTTCTGTAGAATTTGGTGAAATTTCCTTAGTAGGGGCCTTTGGTAGGTTTTCAGGTAGCTGCTCTTCGAGTTTGGTGAAACCTATTCACAAAACAAAGGTAGAAAAAAATAAGCACCTAATGTTACCCATGGTATTGGCACTCTAAGAAAAATGGCTTCTCGCAATGCATATAAATGGAGTTGGAGTAATTTTGATAGAGTTTATCTAAGCATAATATCATCCTCTTAAAATGAAAGGAAATGAGGGCCTATTTATAGATTTTTGACAAGGGTGAGAGAGTGGTGAGATGGAGGTGAGGTGGTATGATCAAAGGGGCATGGGTGCACCATGACTCATTAATTTTTATGGATGGAAGAAGTCCTCATCCCACAAATATGTATTAAATGAGCATGGGTTAACCATACCCCATTAATGTATATGGGTGGAGAAAGTATTTACCCCATCCATGTGAATTAAATGAGCATGGGGGGTGTGTAGGTGCATAGGGATGTGAAGCATAGGGGGTAGGGTAGACAATGGTGATGTGCACCTAGGATGGGTGAGTGGGATAGTTACATGGTGACCATGGGCTAGGTGTAGGATATGGCTTAATGGTACAAAGGTTCTAAGGTGAGAAAATTATTGCTTTTAAGATAACAATATCAAAAATTGGGTGTTTGGAGCAATTGTAAAATAATTAGACATTAAAACTAAACTAGGGATAATGTGATATTTTTAGGTGTCTAAAAACCCTTTCTATTTTCATATAATAACATTTCATGTGAATAATATTTTTAGTTATGGCACCTCCATTGAAGTGACCACAACATGCTACTTCATGGGCATCTCAAACCACTACTTTGAATTTATCTAAATTTAGGCATCTTAAAATGATGCCATAAAAAGTGTGCTTGTACAAGAAATATTTTAGTATGACAAAACTTGAACCTTGTTGCCTTAGGCTCTTTTGCTAATTGTGATTTATGCCTTCGGGCAAGACTCCACTCTTAAGGAATTCAAAAATTTCCTTATATCAAGCGTAAAGAATAGGTACTTGTTCAATGGTAAAAATGGCTAAGGGTTCTTGATTATGCTATAGAAAAGTCTTATTTGGAAAATGATAATTGTTGCTTTCATATACTCTAACTTTAGAGGTATAAGCAATGAAATTGTAGCCATGGAATTTTCTTAGCAATTGATAGAATGTTCAATAGTATCGATGGTCATTTTGTTAAAATAATACATTAATTTATGTTTGATATCTTTATAAGGTTATAGTTTACCGTATTTGGTTTTATAAATTGATCTATATGATTAACTATTAACTATGAGTCAATAAAAATGGATACTGAGGTTACTTTAGGGATAATTCTTCCCAAAGCCCAAGGATGAGTGCCTCATATTCTATCATGTTATTGGCACATGAGAATTGAATATTGAAGGATAAGGGGATGACTATTTGTTAGGGAGATACTAATATGATGCTTGCCCCCACACCTTTCATGCATATTGCACCATAAAATAAAATGGTCTATGTATCTTGCTATGATACTTCCATGGTGCCTACCATTTCATTGAGGTACTTAAATACTAAAATGTGGCTAGATTGTAAAGGGGCGAATGCTTACTAATTAGTTATTACTTGCTCCTTAATTGAATTTTGGCTTATAAATTCTAGATAAAATTCATTGAGATCCATCACCCAATTGGTTGTCCTACCTGAAAGGTAAGGTTTAGATATAAGGTATCTCAATGGATCAACCTTAGCTATCACATAGGTTTTATGACTTAGCATGTAATATCTCAACTTTGGGAGCAAAGATCATTGTTAGGCATAATTTCTCTAGGTAAGTGTACTTGGTCTCATAATTTATAAGGTTATGCTAATATAGTAGGGTTCCCTTTCCCTATGTTGGTCATCATATTGTGCCAACATAGATCCTAAAGCATGAATTATTGCTATGATTTATAATAACAAGGGTTTGAGGGGATTTGGTAGGATTAGAATTGGTAGAGAGAATATGTCTTCAAGGCATCAAATACCTTTGGAAATTTCTCACCCCACTTAAACTCATATCCTTTTCTTAAAATTTTGGGAAAGGGTTGGCACTTGTCCACCAATTGGGATATAAATATCCTAATTGCTTGTATGCTACTTTGTAGACTTCACATCTGGGTTAGAGTTTTTAGGAAAGACATTTAAGTTATTGTATATATTTTATCACGATCTACCTTCATGGCATGCCTAGACATAATAAAGCCTAATAACTTGCTAGATGCCACTCCAAATATACATTTAAAGGGTTTAAGAAAAACTTTATATTCTCGAAGTCATTCAAAAATTTGCCATAAGTCTTTGACATGATCTTGCCATTTCATGGTTGTCTAAGAATATCATCAACATAATCTTTCATAGTATCATGCATTATGTCATAGAACATGCAGGTCATGGCACATTGGTAGGTTGCACCAAAATTATTTAAACTGAAGGGTATGACCTCATAGAAGAAGGTACCCCAAGGAGTAATAAACTCTATTTTAGCCTAATACTCAAGTGCAATACAAATTTGATATAATAAGAGAATCCATCCATTAAGGACATCATCCCACATCTAGTAGTAAAGTCTACTAACATATATATTTGGTAGAGGAAAATCATCCTTCGGGTAGACTTTATTGATATCTTAAAAGTTTGTACAAACTTGCACAACTACTTCCTTTATATCTATAGGGACTATGTTTGAGATATAGTTAGAAAAGTAAAATTCCTTAATAAATTTGACCTCCAAAATATTTTGGAGTTCTTATTTAATGTGCATGACAAATTAGGATGCATCATTATTAGTTTTGTTTTATCGGCTTACATTCAACTTGAATACCAAGTGATGGACCACTAATGATGAATCTAGTATTCACACATTTTCATAGGACCATTCAAATATGTCACAAAAATTGATTAAGAGCTTTGTGTATTCTTTAGATTCTTCTAAGGTTATAATTTTTTTGAAATTTATTATTCTTGGGTTATCATTTGATCCCATGTTAATGTCTATAGTTTATTATTTTAATATATTAGATTCATCCTCATATTGTGGATGGGAAGGTAAGACCCCCAAACTTTGAAGCTCATCTACATATAAATCCCATTGCTTAGATTTAGTTGACTAAAAGAGATATTTGACTAATTAAATAGGCCCTTTGGTAGGGATATTTTCTTGAATAGGACAATCATTATGATTATCCCTAAAAATGCTATGGGGTAAAAATTTTGCCTCATAACCATTTATTGTAGAGTTTCAAGAAGGTTTTATATTGGTTGAGACGATATGTTATTATATGCTTAGGGTAAGGTTGATCCACCCTTACTATGGAGACTAAGTTTGGACTCTTTTTGAAGCTTCTAAATGGGTTTAATACTTAGTGTGTTGATTTGTGCATATTGTGTAAATAAGTCATAAAGGTAGAAGGGGGAAGGATTATCCTTCTCCTCCTCATCCAAATCTAACCTCTTAAAGCTACTTCCATTTGAGTCTCTATTGAGAAAATACATACTTCCTCATTTTCACTACTTTCTAAAGAAGCATAAGGTGTCCTTTCATTAGAGTTAGGAAAATATCCCAATCCCCAATGTCCAAGCCAAGATTTTGATTCTATGGGCTCTTTTATTCCCTAATTTTTAGATCCTAAAACTTTACCTTTATATCTAAATTTGTAGAGGATTTTTTAGGTATGGGGTAAATATATAATAGATAGTAAGAAGCATACTTTTTTCCTACTTGACGATGGTTTTTACCATAGATTTTATCCTTGTTTGTTGTTCTTGCAGAGATGAAAGTGCAACTTCTATTCTATACCATTGTTTGTCTTCTAGAAGGTAACCTTAAAGTTTGAGGGGATAGGGGTAGCCTATCTAATTCTAAGGCTAAATTATTAAGTTTATTGGTGAGGTTTATGTGGTTAATGTCTTGTATCTCAAACTTTTCCTTACCTTTTAATGCATCTTTACTATGTATTCTAGCTTTTAGAATTTTGTTAGTTTTTCTAGATGCAACAAATTTTATAGAATCATTGATAAAGGGGTAAGAAACATTTAAGGAAGGGCACAAGAAACCCTTAGGATTATCAACTTAGATGGTTTGATAATAAGTGACCGGGTCCTTATCACACTCAATGTTATACAATTTTTCTTGATATTCAAATTTTACATATTGAAGATATATTGAGGGGAATGCTTGCATAGAGTAAATTTAAAGTCTTCCTAAGAGGAGATTTAATTTTAGGTCACAAGGCAATACATAAAACAATGTTTTTCAAATGTGGACCCCCACTTTAATTCGTAGGATTATTGATCTCACAACTTCTCGCTCTTCATTGTCATAAGATTTTATAACAATAGTTGATATCAAGCCCTATCCTTTGGATAAATTTAAGGCTGCAAACATCAATGGATGAGCCATTATAAATTAAAACCCTTTTGATACATTATTCATTGATATGGCATGCAATTTTTAAGGGTCACTCACCTATCATCGAGGGAGGGGGAAGATAATTATTAAAGAAGGATATTGTCACATAATTTACCATTATATACCCCACCATGTTAGCCAAATTTATAGGATTAATATCCTGGTGGATGGTTTGTTCACTTAGGAGTTTAAAAAAACTCTCTATGACTTGGAAATGTTACCAAAAGGTATTCTTAGTTGGGGTTTCCTCCAATTATTGTTGGAGGTTGAACGGCTTTTTACATTTATCTTGAGGCTTTAGAACCAATGGTGGACCTTCAAGGGCTGATGCATATCTAGGTTGGAAGACTAAAGGGGTATTAGAAGGTTATTCCTTAGATTGACCCTTCCTTTATCTAGTTTCTTGGTTATGGCACCAATCTGGATCATCCCTACCAAATTTTGATATGGTAGGGGAACATTCCTATATGACATGATGTTAGTAGCATTCTATCCTTGCTTAGGTAGAGGATATTGGAATATCCCTAAATCTTGGTTAGAGGAACTTCCTTGCTTAGAACTTCCTACCACAAGGTGACCTTCATATATAAGGTCTTGCACAAGGTTTTTGAGAGTTCTACATTTGTCTGTGTGGTGCCCATTTATGCAATAGTAACCACATTGTTCATCTACCTTAAACCATGAAAGCTTCTCTTTTTCAAGATCATGTTGCCTTAGAGGAGACAACTCTATTATATTTTCTTTCAAAATTTATGTTAGGATATATGACAAAGACTGGTTTAGCCTGGTGAAATTTCTTAGAGGCTTCTCTTAGGTTTCATTCAAGATATGATTTTGTAAGGTAGCAATGATGTTTACATGACCTATTTTTACATTATCAACATGGTGAGAGTTAGTGAATACATTGCCAATTATATGTTTATTTTTATATTATGATTTAGGGTTAGAATAAGATGGTTTTTCATCTTCCTTTTTGGTTTTTAATTGCCCCCTACATTGGAGGGAAACTTCCATTTACTTAGCGAGATCTACCCCATTAGCAAAGGATATGACATAGGTCATCTCTAGGGGGTATGAAAGATGTCTTTAAGTTTTTGTATAAAAATACATAAAATATCTCTAGGTGGTAGATCAAAAGGAATTTTTCTAATCAGTGCCCACCATTGGGGTAAGAATTCATTAAGAGATTCATTTTTGCATTGTTTTAGTTGATACAAGTAATCAACTATGCACATTTTTGCAGTATAAGCAATGTAATTCTAGATGAAAATTTCTACCAAATTAGAAAAGCTTTTAAGTAAATGATGAGGAACTTTATAGAACCAATTTTAAAGCCTCACCACCAAAGCTAGTGGAGAAAATTTTAACAATGCCCCATCATGGGTGATGGCATGGCATGCAACTCTAAAGATTTGAAGGAGCTCTATTGGGTCACCCTATACTCTATACACTAAAATTTTAGGTAACACAAAGCACGAGGGATATGGTTTATTTGTTAAGGTAGGGTCTATAGGTTCATCAGAACAATATTTACAAGAATATATTTTCATTGCATCTCCCTGGATGGAAGCCAATTGTTGGTTTAAATTCAAAAATTTCTTTTCCAATTTGTTCTAATATACAAGTTAGATCTTGGAATCTAGGATAAGGGATTTGTGGTGTGGTAAATTGTGGTTGTGAATTGATCAAGGTATAATATTATGAATTTTTGTGGGTTGACTGAAAAGGAATAACCATGTTATTAAGTGCAAAATTGTTAGAAATAAAAGGGTTAGAAGATGAAACATTAGGAATTGAAACTTGTGAATATGGTATGTTGATGAAAGTATTGGAAGTTATAAAACTTGAAGGGTTAGTAATACTAGCAATGATGTCCACTTTTTAAACATGCAAAAAACTTACTAGTTGAGATATAGGCTTATTTAATCTAAAGGAATTAATATTGGAAGGGAGCGACCCTTGATTCCTAGAAGATGATGGAATACTAGGGGGCCTTCCTTCTATGGTTGTTGTGATTATGGGAGATTATACCTTGTTATATTTAAGTTAGATGGATTGACATCTAGATATATATATCCATGTGAAGGGTCCCTTTAAGAGCTCATAGGATTAGAACTAGGCTATTGCAAAAGATATATAAGGGATTCCTCTGTGGCTAAAGTGGTTAAGGGATATTCCTCAACTATAAGGATTATCTATATTGTTTCCCTCTTTCCTCTAAGGAAGGTGGCTAAATGATCCATTGACCTAAAAATCACTTTCTCCTCCTGATTATGCATAGGGGAAAGGGTACCAAAGAGATTATTTTCATCATATTCTCCATATTCATAGATAGCATTTTTGATAATATTTTGCTTATCAGGAATATTAGGTAGGGTATTAGGATTTTGGGTAATTTGATGCACAATATTTTGAGTTATATATGGAGGTTCAACCATGGCCAAGGAAGGGAGTTTAATTAATTAATGTTTTATTTCTAGAGTATTTAGAGCAAAGAAGAGAGGATGTTTAAGACCCTTATGTTAGCTTGGGAAAAAAACCCTCATTATGACTCCCACCTCCCATAATATAGTAGCTAAGGGATATATCCCCCAAGGTTTGTACGTTGGGTTAATAAAGGGGTCATTATCCTTCCCCTAGTAGGACTAGCAATTTTTAATGTTCTTGTTATCTTAATTTAATGTGTTTTAATGAAACAAACACAGTAAGGTGGTATTTATTAAATTTTAATAAATTTTATCTTTATTAAGGTTAGCCTTGGTCAAAAAACTAGGATAAGGACTTGGGTCATGTTTCATGTCAGGTTCACCAAAGTTATGGGCACCAAAAAGGGGATCCTATAGAGGTATTGGTCTCATTAGGTCCTTTTTTCTTAGGTATCCCACACTTGTATGGGAGGACATTATTTTTTTCCTACCGTTTGTGCTCTTACAAAGATCTTATCTTTGGTAAAACAAAAAAGTCTTAAGGGTTAACCAAGGTAGTTTTTTTTTTATTTTCCAAAATCTAGTGTTATGTGTTGGTTGTGCAAAATGCTTAAGATTTTTGACTAACCTAATGTCTAATTGCAAAGGATTATAGGGCAATGCAAATGAATACAATAATGTGGTGAACAAAGTCTTATTTGTAATTTTGATTTTTGAAGCTAGTTCTAAAGTCTAAGACTAAATTTAGTGAATTAAAATTTTTTCTTCTCATTGTTCTAGACAAAAAGTGTAGACAAACACACTAGCTTAATACAAATCTACATGTAATTCCATTTCAAATTCCTAATTGATAAACAAAGTAAAAGGGGTAATTTTGGGCTAAAAAGGTCTTTTGTTGGCTCTAAAAAATTAATACACTTAACAATGCATATTGCTAAATATGAAATGAAAATACATAGGAAAAAATGCAATCATACAAGAGCTAACCTAGAGATACCTTTTGTTTCTTTGATGAAAAATAACCTAAAATTTACACAATTTTTTATTTTTTATTTTTCTCTTTTAGCAAGGGTGAAAGGACAATATACACAAAAAAGAATAGCCTAAATATAAACTATATGCATTTCTTATTTTAATGCCTAAGAGATGTATTTCCTTTAATATTTAGTGAAGATTCTAAGTTATTTGATTGGAACCTTCTTAATGTATTAATGTGATAATAGAAAGCATGAAAAAAATAATAGATAATGGACAAAAACAAAAATTGAAGAGCACCTACTTGTCCTATTGATCGAGATGAAACCACTGCTTGGAGATGAAACTTTCACTTCCATGAAATCATTGCCTACAACTCTTCCAGATAGTGAACTTGCTAAAAACTTGCAAAAAGGGAAAACTAAAAAAATAAAATAAAAAATTTGGGGACCTACAAAATAGCCAAAGATATTTAACTATCGATAAGGTATAGTCAAATTCCCAAACGTATATAAACAATATTGGAATGATCAAAAATTGGATGTCAATCTTCCTGTCACGAATCTTCTACCTAAAATTAAACTAGTCAATATATTTATTTTTTGAGATAACAAAGGGATAATAGAGAGTACACTAAAAGGTGGTTGGGGAAGAATGATTTCAAGTGATAAAATGTGGTATTAACTAAATTAGGTGTATAAATGTTGTAATAAATTTGATGTTGAAAGGATTGAGGTGAATTTCTTGTCCAAAATATGGGTGGTTGGAAAATTCATATTTGAGGGAGAAAGGATTCAAGTCTAGGTCTAAAAATGATGGAGCAAAAAGAAGATAGAGATAGAGATATCTAAGGGGTTGTCAAGCAGGTAAGAGATGATTCAAACTGAAGGATCTTAGACTAAGATTCATAGGAAATAAATCACCACCTAAATTAATAGGAACAAATCTAACTGACAATTTAAGAATTAGGGAAAACACTCTAAAAATAATTACTAGAACAAATCCATCACCTGAACAAGCTTTATGCAAAGACTTCACTCTGTGGGAAGAAACAAGGTAAAAGGTGATAAAAATTGAGTGTGATCCTACCACTAGAGGCTATTAAGAAGGTCTATAGATAATGTGTTACGATAGATACATCCTCTAATGTCCTTAAAAATGTAAATATACAAAAACAAGAACCAAGTCTTTTACAAAGGATTTGTTAGCATGCACAAAAGTGAACAAAATGATATTAAAAATAATAATAAAGAACAATGAATTAAAAATATATAAATGAAGAATTAATAGAAACTACTATGATTATTTACATAAATCTTCAAAAGTAGGAAAGCACTTCATGGTATAATTTTGATATCTCATTAAAGGAGTTCAAGTAAAATCCAAACAACACTTCGTTGTTTTAGAAAGTCATACTAAAATTCTTCCCCATAGGTTCCTTATATAGTAAATGGTGGCCATTTGAGAGGGATGAGGTGTCAAAATATGATGAGTTGGAGAGTGTTAATAGCTAGTTAAATACCTTGATTGGTAGTTGGGCATTTATTAAATATTGACCACAAGTTAGGTGAATTTTATTGCCAATTAGAAATTCTTGATTATGAATTTGATTGCTAATTTAACAAGCTTGGATTGCTAGATGACTAGGTTGATTAATAGCAATATAGAAGCTAATTACTTGTGAGAGGTAATAATGGGAAAGTAGGGATGTTGTATGTGCACCTAAAATAAATATGTTAGCTTTGAATTCACTATCAAAGGATTCATTACTCAATTAATTCAAGCTTTTGACCATTGTAGACCAAACTTCAATGAGAGGCAAAAATTGGACAGGATAACTTACTTTTATAAATTCACTGCCTAAGATGACGAGTTTGTTGCTTAATAAATTTGTTTTAAGGTGATAAATTTGTACAAGGTTGACTAGGTTTCAACACTTGGATTTGAGAATTTGGACCCTAGATAATTTTATTGCTTTGTAAATTAATGGTGATATTGGTTTGATTGGATGGTTTGATTTTTGGTAACTATAATATCAAACTACCAATGATGCTACCTATTATCTCAAATCACCTCCCATATATAGGGTGAATGAAGATGGTATATTTGAGGTGGACCCATGTGTCACTTCATCCCTGTGGGGCACTTATAGGCAAACAGATTGGTGTGTCATACTCACACCTCAACATTTAGGAAAAGGTGGATCCATGTCATGATTCCATTGGCTTCTATGACTTTAAAAAATATGATTTTAATATGTAGTTGTGTTAGTTCGTCTTTCATACACACCCTGTGAATAATGAGCATAAAATACCAATAACACTTTTATGGGATAAATCCCACTCACTTTAGGATCTTGCTGGTTATCCAAGGTGTGAGTTACAAAGTTGGGTCGAATGGCTATTCACTCTTTTCCTCTTCTAGAATAGTTTCAAGTAGACTATCTATTACCTTACAATGAGTTCGACCTTCGTTCAATAATGTTTAGCGGTTGTTATCTTTGTTGACAATCGGATTTACAATCAGTTCTTTGATATAGCTCTTTATTCTTTAGCAGATTAAATAAAAGAAAAATTTGAAAGAAAATAAAAATGGATCATTTAACGATGGAACAGAGAGAGTAGGGTAGGGCAAAAAAGAGAAGCTTATCTAACTTAGTTGCAAATCAAAACTACCAATTTTAGTTACACTATTTAGCTTCACAATAAAACCAATCAAAGAGGAAGGTGTCCAACTTTCTAAGATCACCTTCTACTAAGAGCATAAGACGAAGATGACACAGATCTAAAAGATAACCATAAATAGAAGGGATGTCGGTGTCAACTGGTATCTCTCACCAGTAGCCTAGCTCACGCAGTGAGGATAGAGCAATTAGAATAGACCCAAACCTTAAATATTTAATTTTCCCTAGCATACAACAAATGGAATGAAGCCTAGTAGCATATTCAATCTTGATAACATAGATTTACAACTAAAATAAATAAACCTTAGTGAGACGAAAATGAAAGAAGATGCACTTATCGCAATCCAAAAGAGATTAGGCTCCTGGCCACGCTATCACAGAAAAACGATGTCACACCAACCCCAGGTACAAAACAAAGCATTCAAACAAGATTTGCTGGAAATTGCTAAAATGTCTTTTATTCTAAGTTTTCGCATCCGGACTTTACATTCAAAAGAAGTATATACAGACTCAAGACAGACCCTGATCTTTTCAAAAATATCTTCTTCCAAATATCTAAATATTATCATAAAAATCCCACCGCCGAGGCTTTACAATATAAGGCATTTTTATATAGAGTTTCGATAAACCCTAATCACTCTAAAAATCTTCGTGTGGATCTTGCCATAAATGGAGAAGATAAGACTTGGTTTCATCTTCATCAAATGGACACCGCGTGTAAATGTATCTTCATCTTTCGATAAGCCGTCAGAGCATCTCATTAATTCCTCTGCAAAATTTGGATGAGTCACTGACTTCCTAGGCCTTCTATCCTTGCACAACCGCCTTTGTTTGGTTCAAGTTGAAATTCTCTGCACACCATTACTTTTGCCATAAATTTTCCCATTAAATGCATCCATCGACAAATTCCTTAAAGTCTTTATTTGCGGCCAGATCTGTAAAATATGGATGGATATGAAATTATCGGCATCTCCTATTTCCATTTGACGGTCCTTGCTTGATTTGTGCCGAAATTTAGGTTTGTACGTCTTTCTCACCATTACTTCTGCCATTATGCAATTGTTGGATCATTTTCTGCAAAAGAAAAGCAAAGGTTAGAACTTTAATATTATTAATTTAATTATTTTTTAAATTTTTCCTAATATTTTTTAATGTTTTTCATTTTAATTAATTAATTAATTAAATTAATTAATTTTTCATTTAAATATTTCTAGGGTTTGGACTGTGTTGAAAAGCTTCCACTTCCTTTGGATGGGTGATGAAAAATTTAAAGAATGGCCAAATTTTGCAAAATGAATATAAATCCAAAATGCCATATCAGACAACTAGCCTTCGTAACAATTCAAAACTTTAATGGACTTTAAAATATTTTAGGGCAAAATTAAATTTGAGCGAAATTTCGACATGTAATGAGCATTAGGGTTTGATTTCCTTGTTCCAAGCTCATATTCTCATGAAATTAAAACATGTCATGATATCGCGACATTTCCCTCACTTCATTTCTCCCATGCTTGTGCCCTCGCGAAAATGGAACATGTCGCGATATCGCGACATTTCCCTCAATTCATTTCTTCCAAGCTTTTGCCCTTGCAAAAATGAGACAAGTCCAAAAATGGAACATGTCACGATATCGCGACATTTTCCTCAAGCTATTTTTCCTTGCTTGTGCCCTCACAAAAATGAGACAAGTTCGAAAATGGAACATGTCGCGATATTGCGACATTTCCCTCAATTTATTTCTTCCAAGCTTGTGCCCTCACGAAAATGAGACAAGTTCGAAAATGGAACATGTCGCGATATTGCAACATTTCCCTCAAGATATTTTTCCTTGCTTGTGCCCTCGTGAAAATGAGACAAGTCCAAAAATGGAACATGTCGCGATATCGTGACATTTCCCTCAATTTATTTCTTCCAAGCTTGTGCCCTCGCGAAAATGAGACAAGTCCGAAAATGGAACATGTCGCGATATCGTGACATTTCCCTCAAGCTATTTTTCTTTGCTTGTGCCCTCGCGAAAATGAGACAAGTCCAAAAATGGAACATGTCGCGATATCGTGACATTTCCCTCACTTCATTTCTCCCATGCTTGTGCCCTCGTGAAAATGAGACAAGTCCAAAAATGGAACATGTCACGATATCGCAACATTTCCCTCAATTCATTTCTTCCAAGCTTTTGCCCTCGCGAAAATGAGACAAGTCCGAAAATGGAACATGTCACGATATCGTGACATTTCCATCAATTCATTTCTTCCAAGCTTTTTCCCTCGTGAAAATGAGACAAGTTTGAAAATGGAACATGTTGCGATATCGCGACATTTCTCTCAAGCTTTTCTTCCACTTTGCAAATTCTCCAAAAATTGTAGGTTAACTCCAATGACTTTGTTCATCTGTATTTTGCATTTTTACATATTGGTGAAGGATATTCCTTACTCATAAATTATTTTAACATTTGAAAAATGAATTTTAAATTGCTCGAGAATGGTCAGCTTCACATGGCGTAGAAAAATGACGAAAATTCAAAGTGCCCAGAATTTGATGAAACTTTACAATCATCTAAATAAGCCCAATGGGTATCCCAATATGCAAATGGAACTTAAAAATTCATCATGGATTAAGAGAAAATGCATTTAGAAGTCTGCTGGCCAGAAATAGAAAAACTATTGAAAATTAAAATTTCTGAAATGATTAATATGAATTAATACATTTAACATGCAAAATTTCAAAAAATTTAAATTGAAATAAATGCGATATACAAGCCTACTTGGACACTTTGATATAGGCAAAATTTGAAAAATGATGCAAGCAAAATTTGGAATTAAAACCCGAAAAACTCAAGAGGGTCCTTGCGGAACAAATGAATATTAGATATTTTCAAAGGATGGAATTTCATTTTTTTAGTGGGGGTGTGTTGCTTCCAAAAAAATGGCGATATCTGCGAGAAAAATAGTAGCACTATTTAGAATCCAGAACTCTAGTTCCAAAACAATTTAGACTATGTACCATGCTTTGCCACAAATATTTTCTAAAATGATTGAACTACTATCTGTTAGTTGTTAAAGTTTCCCAAGGACATACTAGGTTGAACAACTTAAGGAAGATTCTGATGTGCGATTATAAACGTATAAACCTTCCTTCAAGGATGACTAGGGCTTCGAATGCTTACTATGGATTGATTAGCTATTTAGATTGTGCAGGGGAAACCGAGTAGAGCTCTGTTTACTAGTTTATCCTTTTACAACCCCAATAGAGTTACTCTTTAGATTTTCAAGACCCTGATTCACAACTATGAGGTGGCATCTATAGCTTGGTGAACATGCTTGAGATGTATCCTTCGGGAGCCTTGGCTATCTCTTTCTATCACATAACCTCTTTTTTTTTTCTTTTTTTCTTTTTTCTTTGCAGAAAAGAGTGCCAGTTTTATGTTGTCTTGCCCAACTTTCACCTTCTCTCTCTTCCTTTTTTTTTAAAGATACTGATAGCTGGAATGCTTTGCTAGAATTTTTTTTTTTTAATATTTCATTGATCGAGCAATTGATCGACTAACTGTTTCAGCCTGGGTACCAATAGCCTCCTTGGACACTTAAAATAATTTTATGAATCAGAGTCCCCTCTCATGACCAACTTTTCTTGGATTCCCTGGGAGTTCTTCAGCCAAGCAATATACTAGTTTCTTTATAATAAAAATAATTGTGGCAAGCAAGATACAAAATCCAATTATATTTCTACTGTTGTTCTAAATAACAAGTAGTTCCACTTTTTAGTTCAAATAGACTATCTCTTAACAAAAATAAAACAAAATGAAAACACACTACTTCAACCTTTATAGTGCCAATTTTAAATGTTGATTTGTGTTTTTTTGTTTAGGCAAAAACTTAAACAAACAGAATTTAAAAGCTAAAAAGGAGGGGAAAAGGCCACCAGTTAAAGATAAATTTGCACAGACCTCAAAAAAAAAACACAGTACTTCAAACTTAAAAAAAAATAAAAATAAAAACACACTCCTTCAAACTTTATTCACAATATATACATATGCACAAAGTCTTTGTGATTACTCAAATGATGTAGTGTATTGAACAACTGAGAAATAATGCTTCAGATATTGACCATTGATAGGAAGGTTCAAACAATTACCTTCTAGGTCCTGTAGACGAAATGCATTATTACCTAGGATTTCGGCAATCTGGTATGGCCCTATCCATAGAGGTTGCAACTTGGTGTGTTTACCTTTCTTTTCATGGGATTTGTACCATAGAAGCACTAGGTCTGCAAGTCTGAAGACCTTCACTCTGGCTCTTTTGTCAAACCAGTGCTTGACTGTCTCTTGGTGTCGACTAAAATGCTCCAAGGCTTGAAGTCATTCATCCTGCAAATTAATTAAGTCCAACACACGAGCTTTTGCATCTGCATGATAATCAAAGTAATCTAAAGCAAATTGATAAGTGGGCAATTTTAAAGAGATAGGAATGATGGGATGGGTACCATACAACAAAGAAAATGGGGAAGTCTTAAGAGCTTCTTTATGTCTTATCCTGTCAGCCCAAAGTGCATACTTCAATAGTGTGTGCCATTGTCTGGGTTTGTTTACAACGAGACTTCTTGATGGCATTCATCAAATTCTTATTTGTGGACTCAGCTAGTCCATTACCTTGGGGATAATAGTTGGATGAAAATTTGATGACTATGCCCCTCTGGTATGCCCACTCTGCAAATTCTAATGACTGAAAGGATGGTCCGTTGTTGCACACCAAATTCAAAGGAACTCCAAACCTGGTTATGATATTGGATTCTAAAAAATTGATCACCTCATGGGTTGTACTCCTCATGGTGGCTGCTGCTTCAACCCATCTTGTACAATAATCAGTGATTGTTAAAACATAATTGTGCCCTCTGATGAATTTGGGTTTATCAAACCTACAAATTCAAGTCCCCATTGCATAAAAGGTTTTTCTATTATAACAGGTTGTAATGGTAGAGCTCTATTAGCTTGCTTGGATGCAAAAATCTGACACTGGTGGCAAGTTCTCACATGCTGATGTGCATATTTAAATAATGTAGGCCAGTAATAGCCTGATCTCAATATCTTGTGTGCAGTAGTAGAACCTAAGGAATGCCCTACTCCTAACTTCTCATGAAAACTAGACATCACCTCATTCACTTCATTCTGAGAAATGCATCTTAAGAATATGCCAGCATAGTTTTCTCTGTACAAGTTGCATCATTTGAGTAGAATTCAGCTTCAGTGCTCTTCTTTGAGTTCTATTCAGGTGAGGTGGACAAATTCCAAATCTCAGCAGATGAATGACATCTCCATACCAATCATCCAATCCAGAATCTAGCTGATTAATTTCTACCTCTATAGGTATTTCAGCAATATGTCGAGACAAACCAAGTCCTCTGATTAATTTTGCAGGCCAAATTTCTAAGTCATACTCCTATAATCTCGTGGCCCAATTACCTCTTAGCTCACCTAATTCATCTTGGCTTAATAAATATTTGACAGCTGGATAAGGAACTATAGCATGGACTTTGCTCCTCAATATGTAATGTCTAAATTGCTTGACTGCTCTCACCAAGGCATAGGCTTGCTTATCCAAGCGAGAGTATTTTAGCTCAGCACCTTTAAGTTGGTACTTTTGAAGGCAATATGGTGCTCCCCTGTTTCTCTTCATTGGGTTAAAAATGCTGCAAGTGTGTGTTGAGAAGCAAAAGAGTACAGGTAAAAATCTGCACTGAAATCTGGGCTCACTAGCACTGGAGCTTGTTTGATGGCAGATTTGATCTCTTGGAATGCTGCTTTGGCTTTCGTTGTCCAGGAAATCTTAGCAGTTTTCTTCAACATGTCATTTAGCGGCTTGACTATTTTTGCAAAGCCAGAGATGAATTTTCCGACAAAATTAATTTTCCCAAAAAATGATCTTAACTCTTTCTTAGAGTTGGGAAAGGGTATCCCCGATATGGCTTCAACTCTCTCAGGATCCATGGAAATGCCATCTTTGGTGATTAAGTGTCCAAGGAGTTTACCTTCAGTTACACCAAAAACACACTTCTTTGGGTTTAAAAAAATGCCAAATTCTCTGCATTTGTCGAAGATAGATTCCAAATGCTTCACGTGGTCAACCCGAGATTTAGAAAAAACTGTCAAGTCATCCATGTAGACAACGATGCACTTACCCATGACACCTTTGAAGGCATGATCTATTGCATGCTGAAAGGTAGCTCCGACATTTATCAATCCAAACAACATTCTCTTGTAGGTGAAGGTTCCCCACTTGGTCGTGAAGGCAGTTTTCATCCTGTCTTCCTTTTCAACTAGTATCTGGTTGTACCCCGAAAATCCATCTAAGAAAGACATCATTTTTGAACGATTCATATTTTGTAGCACATCATCCATGGAAGGCAAATGATAATTATCCTTTTCATAAGCCTTGTTCAAGTTCCTAAAATCCACACGCAAGCGGATTTTCTCATTCTTCTTTCTAATCGACACTAAATTGGCTACCCAAGTAGAATGTCTAATGGGAAAAATAATGGTAGCACTCAATAATCTCTCCACCTCCTTGATGAGGGGTTCCAACAAAGCATTGACATGCCTCTGTTTCTATCGAAAGGGTTTGCAGAAATCCTTTAAGGGTATTATATGGATGTAAACTTTTGGATCAAAAACCTTTAGGTCTTTATAAGACCAGGCCATAACATCCTTGGACCTGTGAAGGAATTCAATCATATATATATTTTTTATTTCAGGGTCACAACCTTTAGCTAACTTAAGGTGTCTGGGATCCTGTTCAGTCTCGACATTCAGTTTCTCAGTCTCACTGCCTGCTACACCAATAGAATTTTCAAAACTCACTCTTTGTTTAATTTGGTCAACATCAAACAGTCGCTCAAGTTCTACAATTCCCTTCGAAATTCTATTATCTTTCAACCTCATTATCCCCTTTTCATCATCAAACTTTTCCAGCATAGTATCCCTTTGACCATCATCAATTATAGTATTTTCAAATGCATTGGTATTCTGTAAAAAGTTTATAATTTGCTGGTCATCGAAAAAGACTTGAAAATTATCTACGTTATCTGGAACCGAAGGACAAGGGATTAATTCAATTGAAAATTTCTTCCATTTGAACTCCTCAAATGGCTTTAGATCTGTGGCTGATGAAGCTAAAACATCATCAAGTGAATTCTCTTCTCTAGGAATGTGTGTCAAATTAAAAGCATCAAAATCCTCCATGAGATCCCACGCTCGGTATTTATATCTTTTCAGGTAAGATGCCTTGCACTGAAATTTACCTCTAACCTGATTGGCCACCAACTTTGAGTCTATAAAAACCTGGATATTTTTTACACATTTATCTAAAGCAAATTTCAATCCTAGCACTAGTGCTTCATACTCTGCCAAATTATTCGTGCAAGGAAAATACAAGCGATAAGACATAAAATACGTCTGATTTTTAAGTCCTTTGAGAACTGCCCCTGTAATGAGAACCTTGCTTAGACTTAGCTCCATCAATATGAAGCATCCAAACTTCATTATCATGATTAAGATGAACTTTAAGAGGTTTCTCCTTTTGTGTAGTTGTCAAATTATAAACCCTGATATCTACATCGACAAGATTAACAGTCTCATTCTTGGCATTATACTCAGTGATCATGTGTTTATATCTAGGTTCTCTTTCGATTCTTAACTGATTTGCAACACCTTTATAGGGCAACCACATATGTGAAAAATCAGTTGCCAAGTACCCATTCAAAGACTTTGACCAATATCTGCTCAAAAGCATTCTGTATCCCACATGAATATCTACCACCTGAATGCCAATTTTGTGTTGTGCTCTGGACTCAGATGCTAGCTGGATGTGTATACTTTGAAGTTCACCTACCACCTTAACCTCAATTTTATCCAATTGGATGACTTTTCTCTCGAACTTCATAGGGGTTAAACCCAACTGTTGACAAATGGCTAGAGGCATGACATTGGCTAAAGCACCAGAATCCACCAGACAGTTGTGTAGATTTTTTCCAAATATATGGATAGTTAGCAGGAAAGGCGAAACTTCAGTCTTTTCTTATACATGGCCATATTTGCATTTGCTATCTTCTTCCTCTTTTCTAGAGGTTTGGCATTAGGCTCAAAGTATGTCTTAATCAAATTATCCCTTTTTTCAATAATTTGAGCCAACTCATGAAGAGTGATGTTAGCCTTGATATTCTTCATATCCTCCACTATATTGTATCCCTTATTGAGTGGAGCAACAAATCCATCTGGTATGCTTGGATATCCTCCCTTGGGTGGAGGTGGGTTATTATTTGGAGATGGATCTGGAGGAACATTATGGGAGTTTTCTGGAGGTGTAGATGTAGTATTAGGCTCCGAATTTTTGTTCCTGAGATTGTAGTTGTCCCTTCTTTACTGTTGAAAAGTTTGCACTTCATCCATAGGCATCTCCACAACATTCTTTGAATCATCCGGAAAAGTGAATGAATCTAACACCATAGCTGCACTATGTTTGGATGAACTTGGACCATCAACATTTCTTTGATTTTTAGGAAAAACCAACTCACCGGATAAAGCTTCAAAGGCATTGCAGAACTCCAAACAATCCAATTCCCCGTGTTGAGATGTTCTGTGTATCCTGCACCAGTTGGGTAAATCCAAGTCACAAATATTCACTTCATGCCCCTTACCTTTATAATCCTTGTTGGGTTCATATGGTGGTCTAGTGAATCTATTCCGTTGATAAGAAAATCTATTTGAGTTTTCCCCGGTGGACACTTGCCTTTTGAAACTCAAAAAGTCATTTGCCAACTTTTGGACCATCTTTGAGACTTCCTCAACTCTTATTTTGTCAGATTCTTTCTCTGTATTTTATACATGTTCAACATGTGTTACAGCAAATGGATTTCCTATCGGTGGAGTTTGGCATGCTAGCAACATCATTTGATGTGGGATGGGATTCAAAAAAGGGGTATTTTGTGTAACAAAGGGAATTTGAGGAGCATTCAAAGGTTGA
The DNA here is from genome assembly GCA_028583015.1 of Wollemia nobilis. NCBI lineage: Eukaryota > Viridiplantae > Streptophyta > Pinopsida > Araucariales > Araucariaceae > Wollemia > Wollemia nobilis. The sequence goes on along the minus strand of JAQPPZ010007159.1, from coordinate 7,021 downwards.
GGTCCCAATTGTCTTTCAATAACCAAAGATTCTTTATAAACCTCTATTAGATTAATAATATTGGCATATCTCTTCAAGAAAACATAGGTCACCAGATCTAGGGAATTCCTAAAAATTTCCAATGCTAGATTTGTAGTTGGCACATAATGACCCGTCAATCTACCATAAGCTTTTTGAAACCTGACGTTGAAATATCTGACAGTCTCATTGATTTCTCTTTTAATGTTGGAAAACTGTTGATATAACACACTGGGGTCAATTACTTGACCAAATTGTGATACAAAAACTTTCTCTAGGTCATTCCAACTAGTAATAGAGTCATTAGTAAGATTCAAAAACCAGTCGTATGCTCCCTCCTAGAGAGTGAATGGGAATAACCTACAAGCCACATCTTCATGTTGCACATTCAACAAATTTAGAGCATTTTTAAATGCCACTAGGTGTTCTTATGTTGTTTTGATTCCATCATGCTTGTAGGTAGGAAGATACTTCTCAAGATTTTTGGGTAAATCATGCGCTGCACCAAGGATATTCAAAGCAGTGGAACCCAACCAGTTTGCCATCACTACCTGATTAACGATAATATTTTGAGTTGTAGTTGGAGGAACTAAAAGTGGTGATAAAACTATGGTGGACAAAGACTTGGCCCTTCTGAGGCTGGTTCTCCTTGGGTGTAATGTCCCCATTTTTCATATTTTTATTATACATAGTTGTGGAGTGGAGTCTTGATGTGTTTTGGTGTGTTAAGAGTATTTTTGGTGAAATTTGGCAATTAAATAATAAAAAGGGGGAAATGAGGGTGTATGCCCCATTAGGAGAATAAATATCATTTTATTATTATTTTCTAAGGTATTATTAAGTGAAATCAAAAAGTGCAACCTGAATAAAGAATTAAAAGAATGTCTATATAAAGAGGATTAGGGGGCTCATTTGAGGGAGCTTGGATCATTTTCTCTTCTACATTGTTGTATTTGGCTTTGCAGCTAATACACTTTGCTCTTGTGGACGAAACCCTACAAGATAATTCTCTCTTACGGACGAAACCTTGCAAGGGATAGCTTTGAGGACAAAAACCCTCTTGGCTAGAAACCTAGGACGAAAACCCTAGAGTTTCTTTGAGGTAAATCCATCCAGGGTTTACAATTGGGTTTATTGAGACATTCTGCATTATTTATTGAGGATTTCTTTGGTAGCATTTAGATCAAATTTGGGGTTTTGGTAACCCTTCTTGGTGTGGTATTTCAGATTTGGTGTGGCATTATAGTTTCAGATTTTTGCAGTAGAGAGTTTAGCGGCTTTTGTGGCTGGGCATTTGTGAGTTGTTTTCATTCAATAATTTAGCAGAGGTTGTGTTGTTTGTTCAGCATCCAGGGTTTATATTAATGTTTCAGGTGTGATCTATGTAATTGTGGTTCCATAAAAGATAATATAAAATATTATGGTGTGTTTGTGACAATCTTAGGGTTTTATGGTGTATTTTTTTGGGTTATTTACATATATGATTTTTATTTGCATGGTTCAAAATTTTAGTAAGGAATATTACCATATCTACAGCAAGGGTTTGAAAACTCAATTTGGGGAGGGTCATTACAGTGGTATTAGAGCCAAAGATTCTACCAGCCTATCTGGGTTCTTTATCTAGTGTGTTTTCTCATAATAGTTGTAGCTGAGAGTTGGTTAGTTCAATGTGAAGATGGAGCCACACAGTGATTGGGATAGGTTTCAGCATGAGTTTTGGCAAGGTCAGAGAGAGTTGCAGCAAACTCTCAAGCAGTTTACAGCTGCTATTTCACCTAAGTTAGCACCTATGGTTTCCTCTAAGGCTAAGGTTGAGCCCACCATCTCAAAGTTACAATATCAGTTTGTCCAGGAATGGACCAATGCTAGTGGGAAATTCAAAGAAATGATGTCTCTTCATGATTGGGTGGATATGAGGATGAGGTAACAACCTAATCGGAGAGGTAATCATCATCAACAAAAGTTGCATAGGAAGGAGAGAAAAGATGAACCAATGTCTCCCACCTCAATTCCTATACAAAGAAACGTTGTTGGGTCCAAGAAGGTCGAGATGATAGAAGAAGAACTTGTTGTTCCAGAAAACTTTAGAAATCATTTGGCAGAAAAAGAAATGGTTTCTAGTGGTTTACAGGTCGCAGAACCTCTATCAAATATGGATACAACAAATTCTGTTTTGCAACAGAATAATATTTCTTTTGGATACCTTACAAGTTTAGCTCCTTTGTCTCAGATATTAGTACCAAATGCAATTGATGAAAAATTAGCAAGGCAACAAATTGATGGCATAGTACAATAGTATGAATATGAAGTAGACAACTTTATGGAATCGGATTCTGCTCTAGACATTGATGTGTTCAGTGAAACACAAGTGAAATTCAAAGCCCTTGAAGAGCATGATGGAGAGTATGATGAGAGTGAACACATAGGAGTTTACAAATTAGATTTTAGTAATGATAGAGTTGGTGAGTATTGGTTTGATTTGGAAAATGAACATGAGATTTACAATAAGCATGCAACACCAAAAATACATCAGCCATTAGACGCATGGGATCCAAGTATTTCAGCACCTAGTTATGATGAGGAACCAGTTTGGGATGAATTTCATCTTGAACAAGGAGCTGCCCAAAATTTATTTCAAAAATCATGCAAAGAAAATGACATTGAGATGGCTGATCCTTGCATTAAAGACAAATCCAAACTGTTATTTCATAGGGATGATTATGATCAAGAAGAAGAGGAGGTAAATTTTGAAGGAGTAACTATTTCAGCCTTAAAACAAGGAAACATGCCCATGGATTACATCACCAAATTGGCCAAAGATAGAGGTAACAATTATATGAGGGTTGTAATGAATGAATTTGCTCATTTCCCTATTGTTATAGTCGTATTAACAACAATAGAGGAGTTTTATTTGTTCTTTGGAAGGGTATGTAGATCTCATAGCATACATGGGGATATTGTGAATATTTGGGACAATAGATTCACACCTTGGGATCCGGGTATATTGGCACCTAGATGTGAGGAAGTACCCATGGGGAATGAATGCCCTATTGACTTCAATACCATCCACATTTCATTTCAAAGTTCCAAAAACTCAGTTTTGAATTTCCAAGAAGTTCATCCTATTTTTTAGAGTCTTTGGGTGAGCTTGGGAAACATCCCCCCCTTGGAGCCACTCTTGAGCCATGGGGAGGCACAAAGCAGCCTTAAGGAAGTTGCAAGAAGGTATGTTATCAGTTCTAATTTTTGTTGGCAATATAATAGTAGTTCTCCATTTATGGGTAGCATTAGCATTGTGGAAAAAGAGACATTGATGGCACCTATGGTTGCATTCTTGTTGAGACCTACGACTGCATTTTTGGTAATGAATGAGGATGCATCTTTGATGATAGAATGGATTGAGTTTTTGTTCAAAATGACTACATCACTGATGGAGATTGAGGCTGCACATTGCATGTTCTATGAGGACATACACTTCTTGATAAAAGAGGTTGTATTTGTGACTTCTATGTATAATCTTACTACTCTGTTTGAGATGCCTTGGTCTGCATATTTCATAACTAATGAGGTTGTTTTTCTAATTGTTCACTTATTTTTGAGGTTGCATATTCTCTGTCTTTTAGGACTACTTTTGTGATGAATTCTGGGACAGAGTTGGAGATGTATGGGACTACATGTTGGTTGATTTTTGAGACTGCATATTTGTCTTTGGAGGCAACATCTGTTGAGATTTAAGATTGAAATGTTGACAACATATTGGACTACATTTTTTATGACCGATGGGGCTGTGTTTTTGACTCATTGGACAACACTTTTGAGGGAAGCTTTGGCCAAGTTTTTTATTAAGAATACTGCAAACTCCATGACAAATAGGACTGCAATAATGATGATTGATGCAGCTGCGTTGACAATGAGTTTTTGGGCTACATGTGACACATTGTTTGGGACAATTCCTCCCAAGCTAATTAAGATCTTCATGAGGTTTGAATTGGCACTTTACATGATGTATAAGAAGGTGTTTTGCAAGTTTTTTAGGACTATCTTTTCTTCAAAAATTAGAGCTGTATTTCTTGAGGAGCTATTTTGGGTAGCATTGGTAAGGGCATTTGAGGTAAATGGCAAGTTTGGCATTGGTATTATCACATGGTGGGCCTTAGAAACATTCATAGGATGGCAAATAGGGACTGCAAACATTGGGAAGATAGACGTTGCATCACGAGAGCCTTGGAAGGTTGCTAATGGCGTCCTGAAAGCAACCATAATTTATTCTGTTGATAACACATTGATGGCTGCCATTTCTATAAGAAGGACTACAATTTTTATCAGCCATGGGACATTACATTCTGATCAGACTTGCTTAGATTGTTTTGATAAGGAGGAGGAAGATACCATTTCATTCTTGGATAATCTTGGGAACACATCTTCAGTATTGGGGTTTTTGAGGGAAAATGTTCTTCTCTTGGGGTCACTTTTGCACCACTTGAAGACATGGATCAGCCATGATACTACTTACATAAGGTATGACATTCATTCTGATTTTTATGACAACTGTTTGAAGAGTTTTGGCATTCATGAGTTGGTTACATTGATAAGTTATGGGAATGAAAGATTGATGATGGATGGAGCTGGTAATTGGTATGGCATAATCATGTCATGTGGAAGAAATTGGGCTGCATTATGGAGTATTTTGAGAGCAGGACATTAGCATTTGGAGATGATATCTTGCTAATTCTCAGAACTGATTTTTGGGCAGCCATTGGAACTATTTTTGGGAATAAAAAGTTGGCATCGCTGGTAATTCATTGGGATTCATTTTGCATTCAAACTATGACTGCACCTACAACACTTTGTGAGACATAATTGGAAATAGTTTTCACTTTATATAGGCTAATTGATCAGACATCAAGGGCTACACTTCATATCAGGTCTGATTTTCTCATATTTGTTGTGTTTTACTTGATTAGAAGGGCTGCTACATCACACCAAATTTCAGTTTTGATTGAGAGGGGGAATGAAATTGTTCATGATAGAAAGTGTGCAGGAATGTTTTTCATGATGTCAAAGACTGCTTTTCATTCAAAAATTAGAACTGAGTTTGTTTCGAAAAGGGAAATTGAGGAACATGAATTGGTAGACTTCATATACACTTATTTGAAAAACATGAAAGATGAAGCATATGGCAAAGATAGTACTTCAGAAATCAGCATGTATGGACCTTGGAGTGGCCTTGATGGATACTTGGAGAATTGTGTCTCTACATGTTGATGTTGCCAAGAAGAAGACAGTGGCACAACATCAACATGATGGACCTACTCCTTTAACATTTATTTGGGATCCTGGAATCACCATTGGTTTCAGCTTGATGATGAGAAGATGGTGTTGGAATTTCTTGAGGACAAGCAATTTTGGGAGGGGTGGTATTGTAATGTCCCCATTTTTCATATTTTTATCATGCATAGTTGTGGAGTGGAGTCTTGATGTGTTTTGGTGTTTTAAGAGTATTTTTGGTGAAATTTGGCAATTAAATAATAAAAATGGGGAAATGAGGGTGTATGCCCCATTAGGAGAATAAATATCATTTTATTATTATTTTCTAAGGTATTATTAAGTGAAATAAAAAAGTGCAACCTCAATAAATAATTAAAAGAATGTCTATATAAAGAGGAGTAGGGGGCTCATTTGAGGGAGCTTGGATCATTTTATCTCTTCTACATTGTTGTATTTGGCTTTGCAGCTAATACACTTTGCTCTTGTGGACGAAACCCTACGAGAGAATTCTCTCTTGCGGACGAAACCCTGCAAGGGATAGCTTTGAGGACGAAAACCCTCTTGGCTAGAAACCTAGGACGAAAACCCTAGAGTTTCTTTGAGGTAAATCCAGCCAGGGTTTACAATTGGGTTTATTGAGACATTCTGCATTATTTATTGAGGATTTCTTTGGCAGCATTCAGATCAGATTTGGGGTTTTGGTAACCCTTCTTGGTGTGGTATTTCAGATTTGGTGTGGCATTATAGTTTCAGATTTTTGCAGTAGAGTTTAGCAGTTTTGTGGCTGGGCATTTGTGAGTTGTTTTCATTTAATAATTTAGAAGAGGTTGTGTTGTTTGTTCAGCATCCAGGGTTTATATTAATGTTTCAGGTGTGATCTATGTAATTGTGGTTCCATAAAAGATAATATAAAATATTGTGGTGTGTTTGTGATAATCTTAGGGTTTTATGGTGTATTTTTCTAGGTTATTTACAGATCTGATTTTTATTTGCATAGTTCAAAATTTTAGTAAGGAATATTACCATATCTACAGAAAAGGTTTGAAAACTCAATTTGGGTAGGGTCATTACATTGGGGTTTCTAACTCAGGCATAAGGAGCTCTCCAGCTTTGGAGTGAGACTTGGTTACTCTGTAGGTAGAATCTAACTTTACACAAGCAACTTACAATCCTTAACAAATACTAAACGAAGTTCGATCGGCCCTCCTAGCACCAATTTTAAATGTTGGTTCATATTTCATACACATCCTGTGAAGAATGAGCATAAAATAACAATAACACTTTTAAAGGATAAATCCCACTCACTTTAGGATCTTGCTGGTTATCCAAGGTGTGACTTACAAAGTTGGGTCGAATGGCTATTCACTCTTTTTCGCTTCTAGAATAGTTTCAAGTAGACTATCTATTACCTTACAATGGGTTCGACCTTCATTTAATAATGTTTAGCGGTTGTTATCTTTGTTGACGATAGGATTTATAATCAGTTCTTTGATATAGCTCTTTATGCTTTAGTAGATTAAATAAAAGACAAATTTGAAAGAAAATAAAAATGGATCATTTAACGATGGAACAGAGAGAGTAGGGTAGGGCAGAAAAGAGAATCTTATCTAACTTAGTTGCAAATCAAAACTACCAATTTTAGTTACACTATTTAGCTTCACAATAAAACCAATCAAAGAGAAAGGTGTCCAGCTTTCTAAGATCACCTTCTACTAAGAGCATAAGATGAAGATGA